>JAGFMF010012271.1:1944213-2105162 GCA_019455555.1 Galemys pyrenaicus
CCCCTGCTCTGTCTGGTGGATTCTCTCACCTCCCTGCACCTCTGGCCTGTACCCCAGTGCTTGTATGCATAAATAAATAAATCTTTAAAAAAAAAAAAAGAAGAAGAAGAAGGTCACAGCCGGGTCGCTGGCATCGATGCAGTCCAGAGGCAGACCCCACACAAGGCTGTCCTTGCTGCCACTTGACAACCAGACCTGCTTCCCTCTCGGTCCTACCACTGACCTATCTTGGTCAGTGACAATCACTGTATTTTTCCGTTTTGATCATTTTGCCATGACAGTTAGGTTATATAAATAGAATCATGTAACCTTTTGGACCCGCTCTGTTTCGTTCAGCATCATTCTCTGGTGATGCATAGAGGTTGCTGTGGGATCGGTAGGCTGTGTTGTGCTTTGTTTTTTTCTTGCCGGGTAGTAGGATTTGCCCTTGTTGGATTATCACTCCCCTAGCTGAAGGACAACTAAAGTGGTTCCAGTTTCAGGTCATTGCGAATAAAATGGCTATAAACACCTGTATACTGGCCTTTGCATGACCCTCAGTCTTTACTTCTCTGGGATAAATAACAGCCATGCAGTCAACGGGTGTATGATACGTGCAAAACAGTTTTGTGGCTGTATCATTTTTCATTCGCATTAGCAATATGTAAGTGGTTTAACATTTGATATTATCCCAATGTTTTATTTTAGCTGCTCTGACGGATGGGGAGTGACAGTTTGGGATGTTGCATTTCCCTAGTGGCTAGCAATGTTGATTATTTTTTCTGGGCTAATATGCCATTTGTATGTCTTCTTTGATGAAATGTTGCTTCTCTTCTTTTCCCTATTTTCTTGTTGGATTGTTTTTTGAGTGCTGAGTTTTGAGCATTGTTTTTATACCCCAGTTATTAGTTCATTGTTGGCTATGCGGTTTGCAATTGTTTTTTCCCAGTCTCACTTTTCATGTTCTTAATGGGTCCTTCACAAAACAAAAGTTGTAAATTGTGATGAAAATCAGTTTGTCACATTTTTCCTTTCAAAAATTGTGTCTTTGGTGCCACATCTAAGCAGTCTTTGTTTGGCCCAGTGTCATGAAGTTCTTCTATTTCTTTTGTTCTAAAAGTTACATGGGTTCACTTTTCACTGTCGGGCCTGTTATCTATTGAGTTAATTTTAGAATAAGAGGTAAGACAGTGCAATGTTTGTTTAAAAGGTTATTTTTCCTCCCTTGAATTGGTCTTGCACCTTTGTAAAAAAAATAAACTGGTCATGTTTGTGTGGGCTGATTCTGGGTTCTCTGTTCTGTTCTATTATCTATGTGTCTCTCTGCCAGTAACATGCAATCTCAATTACTATAGCTATACAATGAGTCTTTCCATTAAGCGGATTGATTCCACCTAGTTTATCTTCTGTAGTTTCTATTATAGTTCCTTTGCTTTTCCATATAAATTTAGAATAATGTTGTCTATAGCTACAAAAATTTTGGCAGGGATTTTGATAAGGTTTGCATTAAACCTGTACATCAATTTGGGGATATTGATATCTTTACTATTTCAATCTTCTAATCTATGAATACAGTATATCACTCCATTTATTTAGTTCTGCTTTGACTTCTATCAGCTGCTTGGTGTAGTTTTCACCACAAATAGCCTGTATATTTATAACTAGGTCTTCCTCCCTCCCTCCCTCTCTCCCTCCCTCCCTCCCTCCCTCCCTTCCTTTCTTCCTCCCTCCCTTCCTCCCTTCCTCCCTTCCTCCCTTCCTCCCTTCCTCCCTTCCTCCCTTCCTCCCTTCCTCCCTTCCTCCCTTCCTCCCTTCCTCCCTCTCTCCCTCCCTCCCTTCTTTCCTTCCTCTCTCTTTATTTCCTTCCATTTGAAATTGATACTGATTTTTAATTTGGTGGTCCCTGTGTTTTTTTCCAGTATATAAGAACATAATTGATTTTTTAATATTTATCTTGTGGCCTTTTAGAAATCATGTATTAGTGTATTTGTGTGTGTATTCTTTGAGTTTATTCCATAAATAACTGTATCATGTGCAAATAGGGACAGTCTATTTCTTCCTCTTTGACCCACTGCCTCTTTTCTCCTTTTGTTGTCTTGTTGCATTAGAACTGCCACATCACTGTGTTGTAGAAGAGTGTGAGAACACACATTCTTGTCTTGTTCTTGATCTTGGGGGGAGGGGGCACATTCACTCTTTCACTGTTAAGTTTAGTTGTAGATTTTTTGTTGATACTCTTTATTAAGTTGAGGAAGTTCCCCTTCACCCCTATTTTCTGAAAGTTATCTTTTTTGTCTTAGTTATTGAATTTTAATTGTCAGTTGATATAACTGTATTAATATGGTAGATCATTAATTTTCAAATACTGAGCCAGTGGGATATATATATATATATATATACACACACATATATACATTTCCATCACCACTCCCCTAAGATTCCCACCTGCCCATTAGTAATCAAAACTTCCCCTGCCTTCAGTCTAGACAATCTCTGAACTGTCCTTATACTTTTGGCTTCTCCAGAAAGTCATATAAATGGGTTCATGTAGCTAGTTTGGGGGTGTCTGGCCACTTAGAAAAATGCATTTGAAATTCATCCGTATCAGTATCAGTACTTCATTTTTCATTGCTGTGTAGTATTCCATTGTATAGATACACCATTTTGCTTATCCATTCACCACTTGAATAATGAATGATGTCTCTATAAACACTCATAAGCAGGTTTTTGCATGTACATAGTTTTCATTTGTCTAAGGTAAATACTTATGAGTAGAATTGCTGGGTTATATGGTGAGGGTATGTTTAACTTCATAAGAAGCTGTCAAATTGTTTTCAAAAGCTGCTGCATGCTTTTGCACTCCCAACAAGCAGTGCATGTGAGTTGCAGTTGCTTCACTCAGCCAGCACTTGGTATCGTCAGGTTATTATTATTGCTGTCATTGTTATTTTAGCCATACTATTTGGTGTCAGCCCTTTTAACTCCGCTGGTTCCCCTGCGTGAGTTCTGTGTGGAGGGCGTGTGATCACGGCCAGTAGAAGCAGGAGAATCGGCTCTCAGAATCCCCCAGGACACTAGGACCTCAGGACCACAGTGTTTCAGACGGGATGACTGTCAGCAAGTAAGTCACAGGGAATCAGCCAAGGGTAAAGACGGGACAGACCCTGGGCCACAGGGCTGGTGGTGCAGGGGTCAGGGGACAGCAGTCCAGAGTGGCAGGACCTGGAAGACCTGGCCGTCCACTCAGAACTTGTTGGTAGTGAGAAAAGGCCTGGGAAGACGCCCCACTGCCTCAGTACCCTCTCCCTTCCAGCCATCTCCAACAGAATGAACTGTAGTTCCCTCGGATTCCTGCAGGGCTTGGGGAGGGCAGGAGGGGGTGGCCTGGGAACCAGAGGCTTGGCTGGGAGCCCGGTTGTGTGACACCTGAGTCTTGGGGAGGGTGGCTGAGGAGCAGGGCCCCTGGAGCCTCCCAGGACAGCTGGGGACAGAGAGAGGCAGCTCAGGTTTCCTCTTTGCTTGGTGTGTGACCTGGGCTCTGACTCGCAGCAGAACGATGCCAGCCCCTGCCCCTGCAGTGTGACACCTCTCATTAAGAAACCACAGTCCTCTCCCCACTCCACAGGGTCAGCGCCAGCCTGGACTTGGGCCTGTGGCCTAGAAGTAAAGGGGCCAGATTTCAGTTGGGCCCCAGTACAGGGGTTGAGAGAGTTAGTTTGGGAGGGCATGGGGGACTCTGTGCGTGTGTGTGTGTGTGCATGTGTGAGAGAGAGAGAGAGAGAGAGAGAGAGAGAAAGAGAGAGAGAGAGAGAGATGGGTAAGGGGTATGGTGTCATAGGGGACCAGTGGCCTCCAAATATTTGCTTTCTCTTTATTAACTGTGTGACCTTAGGCAAATAAGTTTAGACTTGGTTTCCCTGTTTTTTGACCCAAAGGTTTGAACTTGATGGATGAGATCCAAATTTCACTGAACATCAGCATCACCTGGAATTTGTTTTTATAACTGTGTGTTCTTGGGCGCCACCTTAGACCTGCTGAATCAGCACCTGGGCCCTGGCGTCTGGGTGCTTTAGCAGGCTCCTCAGGTGGTTTCATGTGACCAGTGGGCCACTGTCAGCTCCAGAATCTGGATCTAGAAGCTCCCTGGGCCCAAGGCTGGGGTTAGGAGTTAGGGAGAGGATCCAGGAGGGTGGGAAGAGCCAGAGGACAAAAGCCAATCAGTGACCAGGAACGGGGAAGGGCCAAAGAGGAAACCAACCAGGAGAGATGATGGAGCGGGAGTTGAAGGTGGCCTGGCCAGAGAGCTGGGCTCACGGCCCTGAAGGGCATGTCTGAGTATGTTGGAGTTCCTTAGCTGCTGCTTCCAGTGCGAGAGGCAGTTAGAGGACATCATCTTTGGGACTCAGGAGTGAAGGAGAGGGTGGGGCAAGAGAGGGGGGTGGGGGGGCATGCTCCCTGTCTGTCTAGAAATTCAGAGCAGGCTAGGAGAAGCTGCCTCTGCAAGAGGGCACCATAAACCCTGGGGCTCAACGACTGCCCCACCCCCACTGCCCTGACAGAGCTGGAGGTGGTACTGCCTGGCCTCATGGCCGAGGAAGTCCTGTGCCCTTCCTGACTCTGCTGCTGCATCTGCAAAATGGGGTCGTAGTTACACCTGCCTCATGCAAGACGGTGGGTGTTCCCTAAGCTGAGGGAGGTGACATGGCCCGCCACCTGCGGTATGCTGTGCGGCCACTGACGCGGGCACGAATGGAGCCCCAGGAAGGAGGGGCTGCCTTGGTTCTTCTGCCCGCAGCTGGCGCGTCCCACTTACAAATAAACCCACACCAGTGGTTCTCCAAATCATCATCCCATCAGTCTCCCCTCTGACCCTCCACCTCACTGTCAGAGGTAACAGGATATGATTTTGGGGCAATCCTCCCACACTTCTATTTCCTGCACATACATGCCTGGGCCCGTGGAGTGTGTGTGTGTGTGCCCGTGAGTGGCTTGCTGTCCCTAAGGGCAACCATTTAGCCACTCAGCGACCAACTGTGCTTTTCTTACTTAGCTCAGGGGCTTCTGTCGAGATCTCAGGACTTGGGCCTTTCGTCTGCCCGGCAGCTTCTACCACGGCTGTCTCCGTGCGCACGTCCCTGCAGAGCTCCCGGTGTCCCTGGCCCGGCGGTCGGGAGTCTTCAGCCAGACCCCACAGGGTCAGTGAGAAACTGCAGGAGAAGGCCTGAGGTGAGGCTTCACCTGCAGCCCCCAGGAGCTTCCTCTCTGCCTGCAAGGTCCTCCCTAGCAGGAAGGAGGGAAAGGGGGAGCAAACCTGAGAGACGGGTCCTGAGCTGACCTCGCCCTCTGTCCCAAAAGGTGGAGTGGAGAGAAGCAAAGTGGAAAGTCCTCTTCACTGTGGCCAAGGAACTGAGGCCCCCCACTTTCTGAGAAGGTTTTGGACGCTGTCTTCCTGGTGTTACAGCGCTGCCACCCCTGGGTGAGGGTGAGGACCCTTGTCTGAAATCAAGACAGACAAAATACAGACAGCGGGAGCTGGTTTTAAACCCATGAAGACAGCGCCCCTGCAGCTGTCCCCTGGGGAGTCTGCCAGGGGCGGAGAGGGTGCAAAGCTCTGGCAAGGGAGACAAACCCTCCCAGGCAGGCCGCGGGAGGCAGGGAGGTCACTGCCCTGACAGGCCAGAAAGCCCTGATGTGCCCAGACAAACAGCGTGGCATAACGACGGGGGTGCCCTCTGAGAGACGCGTCCTCATACATCGTAGAGAGCGTCACAGACCAGAGGGAGGCTCCCGCGACCTGAGTTATGAAGGCAGAGCGGCCTGCTGGCCGAGAGGCCGTTGTGCCACGCAGGCCCCCACATCAGGGGACACAGGGCCTGGAAAGTTCACAGGTGTGATGCTGTGGGGAAGAATGAAGCGGAGACTGGGTGGAGGGAGCAGGCTGGGTGGGTGCAGGACTCAAGGGTCCTGCATGGAGCAGGATTCAGAAAGAATATTCCCTGAAGTCCCCAGCTCCTTGCTGGGTGGCGGGACGCCACCTTGCTTGCCATCAATGTGAATTCAGCACCTGGGTCAGAGTCCCAGGGCAGTGTGGGCGCTTTCAAATAAAAGATTTTCCAGAAGTGAGAGCAGCGTAGCCTCCCAACGGGGACAGGGCTTTAGACTTTCAGGCTTCATGTGCTGCAAGCCCTGCTCCAGCGGGATTAAGGTTCATTCCTTAACCTGCCCGTGCCTCAGTTTCTTCATCTGTAACGGGGTAACAACAGTGCGTCTCCCAGAGGCTGGCTGCGAGGCTTCAGAGACAACCTGTGCTCAGCACAGCCTGGCCCGGTGGAGATGAGCCCTGGCCTTCACCGCCTTTGCTGTCCTCTAAGCTCTTTGCTCCTCGCTCGTTCAATTCCAGCAACTAGGGTCTGGGCCTGTGTGGCCGGGCTGCCTGGGGCAAGACACCTGAGCCGTCTGAAGACAGGATGGAGAGAACCACAGCCCAAGAGCCTGGGCTTTGGTCCGCCGTCCCCATCTGTGTGGGCCTGGCTGTTCCAGCTCATTGGGCCTCAGTTTCCCCAACTGTAGGTGGAGAGTTCAGCTTGCCATCACCCGGGGACTCTCCTGTGAGGGACTAGAGGGGCCAGGGGGATGGTTTAAGCGGTCCTGTGTGACTCCAGGCACCTGCCAGCGGCCTGGCCTGCTCACCTGAGTGCCCACTTGGGAGTGGGGATGCACAGGAACCCAGACGCTCTCGGAACGGGACATGGTCAGCGCCGGGGCCTGCCGCCTCCAAGGACCAGCCCTATTCGCCAAGGCCCCTCCTAGGGAGGTGGAAGGTGCAGTCTGTGCTATGGGCAGGCAGCCCCAAGCCTGCATTCACAGGGAGCGTGCACATACGTGGCGCTGGGGAGTCTTGGCAGGCCAGGCATCAGGGAGAGTCAGGGCTGACTGGGGAGGGGCCACCTGGGGAAGTGCCCCCCAAGGGGTCTGATTCAGTGAGAACCTCTAGGAGAAGGGGCTGTCTCATCTCCTCCCCAGTCTCACTTTGGTTCTAGTTCTTGGAGGCACTATACTTCTGTGTACCCTCACCCCCTCTTTGGAGTTCTTGGCCCCTGCTGCTGCCCCATCTAATTCCTTCTACTTTCTCCCTCCTCAGGACTTAGCTATCCTGTGTACCTTTTCCAAAGGGCCCTGGGGGTCTAGACCCGACATAGTGTTAACTCCTTCATTCAGAAAGCTTTCGCCGAGCTCCATGCAGACATGCTTCTGGCTCTGAGGACAGAGTCCTGAACTACACATGATCCCCGCTTGCCTGGTGCTGGCCTTCGAGGAAGTTTGTGGGCAATAATGATCCAGCACAGGTTTTCTCCACGTAGGCATCTCCTTAAAATGCACATTCTCATTTCCTAGATCTGGCCTGGAGCATGAGGTCCTACGAGGGATGCCCAGGGTTGTGGGCCACAGTTTGAGTGGTGAGGTTTTGCGTGTTAAACCTCATAGGGCGATTAAAGTCTCCAAGAGGAGCAATGACTTAGCCAAAGGAATGATCATCTAATAGTGGAACCCTAGTTAGGTACTGATGGCTGGGGAGGTTCTGGAGGGCACGAGGAACTTTGGTTCTGGTCTTGTGTGTGGCTGCTTTGTCTGTGTATCGGCTGGCTTGCCTGCTCCTTAGCTCCCTACTGCTCCTATGCAGCCTGGCTGAGGGTGAGAACATCTGGAAGGGGTTCCCTGGAACTGGAGGGAATTTCCAAGCAAATGAGGCTCTGCGAGCTCAGCCGGGAACACCCACCCCTGCCATCTGCTCCAGACGTGATTAGAGTCTGTGTGAGAGGAGCCAGCAGTTAGCAGCTCCTCCGAGGAGAAGTCCGTGCCCTGGGCACTTCAGGGGGTTGCCAGCCGCTGCCAGCCTGGGGTCTGGAGTACACAGAGCAAGTTCCGTTCCCTTCTCTTTCTCTGCTGGGAGGTGAGGTGCCTTGGGATTCCAGAGATGCACGGAGGGCCTTTCCAAGGACAGTGACGGAGGGAGAGGCTGCTCTGGTTATCAGAAGCAGTGCCATCAGCCCAGCATTTGCCTGG
The DNA here is from genome assembly GCA_019455555.1 of Galemys pyrenaicus. Classification (NCBI taxonomy): domain Eukaryota; kingdom Metazoa; phylum Chordata; class Mammalia; order Eulipotyphla; family Talpidae; genus Galemys; species Galemys pyrenaicus. Next base: position 1,952,257 of record JAGFMF010012271.1, read on the forward strand.
TGCTCCCTGTGCTTTGAACCTGGGCAACATTAGTCATGCCCACTGCTGCGTGCTGATGGCCCCATGTGCTGAGCTTCGCACCTGATCTGCCAGGATGGGGAGGTGACAATTCAGAGAAGTCAGGTTACCCGTAGGAGGTGCAGAGCCAGGATTTGGACCCAGAGTCACCCAATACCAAAGCCGAGACCATGCAGCCTGTCTACATAACTCTTCAACTCACTCTCTCTGTCCTCGGGGGTGCCTCACCTGGGGCACAGGGCGGGTGTGATCAGCCATATTCGTGACATGCAGCTGCCTAGGGCCAGGCGGTGTGTCCACCATGAGGATGACAAGTGAGTGTCATCGAGCTGGGTGTTACTCAGCACCAAGGACGGGCGTCTACTGAAGCCTCCTGGTGACCGGCCGGTGGGCAGCACAGAGCACCTAAACCCAAACCAGGATGCCCAGGTGTGCACTCGGGAGCTCCCAGGGACCTCTGGGGACAGCTTGCCCAGCCAGGGGGCGGCAGAGCGAGATCGTGAGGTCTGCTCTCATGGAGGAGGGCGGGGAGGCTGCAGCACATCGACCCTCCATCCCTGAGTCCCCACTGCCGTGTGGGGGTGATGGAGGAGGGCAACAGGTGCGAGAGCTGGGCATCTTTCCCAGCTTTTGGTTCTATTACGTGGCCCCCTTGCCACCTTCATTCTCCCCTGCTCCTTCCCAACCTGGGTGCCCCTGGCCTGGGAGCCCTCTGCTGAGTTGGCAGGTGGAGTCATCTAGAACTGTGCCAACCACAGTGAAATAGACCCTCTGCCCCTCCCAACTAGCTGGGCCGGGCCCACAGCCTCACAGGCGACACAATAGCTTTGTCTTCACCTGCTCCGCTGCCCTTTCTGTCTGCTGTGCCCTGGCTTTAAACCTGAGCCGGGCAGTGTGACCAGGAGAGAGGGCTCCTAGGCCACGATTGGCCAAGAGATTAATGGCCTCTGAGCAAGGGCCTTTGTCTCTGTATTTGGGTTTCACAGCTTGCAGAGACTGAGATAGGGCTTCTCCTGAGCACACAGGAGTGAAAGGTTCTAGAAAAGCCAGTTCGATACTCAAAAAAAAAAAAAAAAAAAAGCCAGTTCGTGGGATCCTGCCTGTAATGGGAGGACAGACATGGACATTTACAGGATTGTACTCTGTCCTCTGATGGGGGTTGGGAGAGAAGACAGGCCTTACTCACATCTGAGGATGGGGCAGCACCCAACTAAGATGATGGAGTGAGGATGTTTGGTGACAGGTCCTGGCAGTGAACTTGCTGTGTGTCTCCAGGCCACTGAGGTGCCTCTCTGGTCCTTGGATCCTCGTGGGTAGAAGGAAGGAGTGATTTCAGTTGATGAGGCTGTAGAGTGTTAGTAGGAGTGACTGGGGAGCTGGCTGCAGGTGGAGGGAAGAAGCTAGGGGGACTAGGAAGTAGGCAGCGGAGAGACTGGACAGACTCAGGCACACTGGCCTGGGAGGCTGAAAGGACCCCTTTCCACTCACCTGCACCACTGCCTCCCGCTCCTTCCTCCAGCATGGGTGCCACTGTACGGAAGCTGATGCTGAGCTAACAGGGGGTAACAGTCTTTCTGTGTAGAATCTGTCAGTCAACCTCAGTGAAACAGAGCCAGCAGGTCTCCAGAGGCCCTCTCCCCTCCCTGCCCCCCAGAACTGCCACCCCTCCCCACAATGGGCACTGCACCGTCTCTACCTGCAGGATCCCCTTCCCAAGGCTCTGCTGAGGAGCCTGCTCCCAGGCTGAAGATTTTAGGGTTATAGGTTCAGCATCAAACCACCTGTTACCTTTTTGGTTCACTGGACTTCAACCTTCCCCTTGGGTGCAGTTCCAGTTGAGGGTTTGGAGCCCAGCTCCGCAGTCTTCTGTATCTACACCTCCCTCCCTTCTGCCCCAAGTCCCAAGTCCCTCTTTTGTAAAAGGAACATACAATAGTGCCTGCCTCTGAGGGCGCTTTGAGGATTCAGTGAGTTCCCAGCCAAAGCCCAGAGTAGGAGTTCCAGGACTGAGAAGGCTCCTCCCGCTCCCGGCAGCTCCCTGGGCTGTGTGCTTACTGGGCTTGTTCAGAGAGCCGCCCTGCCACCACCATCAGCACAAAGGTGACAGGCACTTCGCCTGAGGATCTGTCAAGCCGTACCCCCCAGCAGCTCCCAAAGAGGGCTTGTGATCCCCACTTCAGAGATGAGGAAACAGAAGCTCTAGCTTCTTAAAGACCCCATCTCTAAGAAGCACCCCAGCAAGTGGTGGAACCTGAACTTGAATCCAGCCCCCATTCCCTGTGGCTGGGCTCCTCCCTCCCCACTCTGAAGACAGGGCCAGTGAGGCCAGGGGCGGTGAGGGCCGAGGGCACCAGGAGAAGAGCACCATTGCTAGAAGCCAAAAGGTGAGGCGGGGCAGTGAGGCCCCCTCAGGTGAGCACTGAGCCCAGGAGCAAGGCCCAGTAAACAGCCCCAGGCACCCGAGTTGGGAGGCAGGTGGGCAGAACCTAAGTTAAGCAGCCCCAGATCAGTCCTGACTGGGAGGTAGGAGTGGGAAATACATGGGCGTGGGGGCCCCACCGGTCACAGGGAGCGGAGCTCAGGCAGCTGGTCCTGACCACAGGTTCCCCCCAGCAGAACAGCAGCAGGTAGGAAAAGCGACTCATTCTCCAAACACCCAACATATAGATGCAACCAGCCAGCGAGTCAGGGGTCCTCCGCCTCCCCATGGTTCCAACCAGGTTCTTTCTCCCAGAATCCCACAAAAGGACAGGCACATGGGCAACATGCGCTCACCAAAGGTCCAAGACTCTATTCCAGGCATGAATTGTATTGCTAACCAGGTGATGTTTGAAGAGGCTCAGAAACCAGGGTGAGAAAAAGTCCCTGGCCGTTATTATTTAGTGCAGCTTGGAAGGAAGGAAGAAAGCGTTCTTTGTGCAGCAATGAAAGGGATTGCGATAGAGGCGAGCCCCTGCCCTCCTGAGCAGAAATCATCTTTTCCATCAGCAGTTTCTGCTTTGCGTGGCCAGACCTCATTGTTGGGCTGCATTCCGCCAGGGGCTAGAAGAACACGCCCAGATCCAAGGCTTGCTCTGTGCAAGTGTGCAGCTTTCTGCACAAGAGCCTGCATGTGGATCCAGCCTATGGAAATATTTTGATAAGAACTTTCTTGAAAGGCACCTCTATCCCCTTCCCCTCTTGTTTATTTTCACTGCGCCCCTCCCAGAACAATGTGGATCTCCAACACCATTTGCATTGTCAGGCCAGAGCAACAAAGGACAGAAATGCAGCAGCAGGGCCCCTGAGGACAGAAATGGTGTGTGCAAGACAGGAGCATCAATGCAGGTGGCCGTGAACCCTAGGGCTTCTCCAGATCAGGTCTGCCATGGTTGTGGCCCTCACGGGGTCGTTCTCCCCCTTCTCTCCTCATCTGCCCTCTTCACTTGCACCAGCACCCAGCTGTAGGGTCCATCATTCCACGTGTTAAATGTGGTCACCAGGAAATTTAAACTTATATCAGTTGCTTGAATTCTGCTTCTCCAACAACTTATGGAGGCTGCTGACGAGTCAGCCCTGCCCTGTCCTCTCTCCCTCCTACTCTCAGAGCGAACTCCCACCCCCTTGACTCTCGTGTATGGCCAGGACCAGATGTGATCTGGCGACGTGTGCACAATGCAGGAATGTATGTATTGTGCACCTGCCCACCTGTGTGTGCATGCACGCTGACATCTGGCCTCTCTGTGTCTTCCACATGTGACACACGAGTGTGAAGGCATGTGCAGGGCTGAGCCTGAATGGGAGCCCAGTGCCCATGGGCGGTTGACGTGGGGACAAGGCCTCGGCTGTTTGAACACCCTGGGGGATGCTGGAACAGACAGTGTTTCTTTGGCAAGTTGATGAGAATGTCATGGAGGATAGAACCAACAGCCGCCCTAAAATCAAGATAAATGACGGCTGCTCTGGCCCCTTGCTGACGGGGCCCATCGCTCTGTCACTGGAGAGGAAATTAAATTGGTCTGGCATAGTTTGCTGTTTCCAAAGCCAATTTGGTCGCTGCTGTGTAGTGTGTTATGCACTTCTGGGTGGTGTTTAATTGGTCATTTGGTTTATTGATAAATTTCCAAGGCAGGGCCTATGGCACTAAGCACGCTGCAGGAAATCTGGAGGCTGTCCTGTTCCTCTGCTAAAGACACGACAGAGCCTGTCCATCTGTGCCTCCATCTTCTGAGTCATTCAGTTATTTGGCCAGTACATATTGAGCACCTGTGGTATACCGGGCAGTGTGCAGGATAAAAAGAACTGGGCAGTGAGTCTGCTCTCGCTTTCTGGACATCAGTCTTGTAAACCAGGAGGTTATGTTATAGGGCAGGGAGAGGAGCACCCCAGAACCCCCAAACCTGCCCTCTCTGAACGGGTTTTGCCATTTGCCGTATTAAGATAATATATAAAATTTTAATGGAAAGGAACTTTAATATAATTAGGGTACAGTATAGAAAGGACAAAGAACATAGTTATTAAGTATTTAAAGTTACCCATCTCCTTGAGGGTAAAAGTTTAGTTAAATAGGATTGGCTTAAAGCAAGGCCCAAAAGCCTGCCACACGTTTAAAGGACTTTTTAGTACAGACCCATAGAAAAGGGTCAGAAAGAGTCAGACAAATCTGGGAGGAAAAGAGCAAAATTAAAATTAAGATGAAAGTTTTCATTGTTAACCTCCCCACGGGTCTTTCACCCACATCTGTTCCAACCAGTCCAAGACTAAGAAGCAAGCACAGTTTTTTTACATGTGGCTCTGCTCCACGTGCCTCCTCCAGGTCTCCTTGCTGCTCTCCATCCTGCTTCCTTCCTCCTCCCTTCCTCTGTCCTCCTCTCTGCAGAATTTTCTTTCCCTGCTCAGCTCTACCCACTTAGGGCTGAACCTGAATTTTGGAACTTTTTCCTTTTTTGGGGATGACCCTGTTACAGTTATACTAAAGAGTTCGAGATCTTTCCAACCCTGGCACTTCAGGGTACCTTCCTAGACCCCAGAGGCTGCATGGAATGTGATTGGAGGAGGGGAGGGGACCCCAGGACTCCAGGGTCATGGGCCTCACTTTCCCGTGGGCGAAGGCTGATCTGTAGCCATGAGGTGACCTGAAATGTAGAGGGATCCATTGGGTGGCTATCTGTGTGTCTGGGTTTACCACAGAGATCTGGGGGAACCAGGTAGATCAGTGGATGGTCCATTCAGACTGCTGTGACAACAAACTGGGTGACTTAAATAACAAACGTTTCTTTCTTGCCATTCTGGAGGCTGGGATATCAGAGACCAGGGCACCAGCAAACTTTGCACGGGCCATGCTCTCCCCATGAACCTCACAAGGTGGAAGGGGCTAGGGACCCGGGGCTTGCTGGACCCCCTTTTATAAGAGCGCTTGCTTGCCAGGGCTCCTTTTTATAAGAGCACTTATCCCATTCACAAGGGCTTCCAGAAGCCCCAACTCCAGATACCACCCCAGGGGGATTAGGTTTCAATCTCCAAATCTGTCACACTGGTGATTTCTGTCCCTCCACCCCTGGAGCTTGCAGAGTTGCTGGGAGCCCTCTGGTTCCTAACCCCAGTCCCTGCTCCACCCCCACCCCCACCCCTGCATATTCTGGCCATTCCTTGGATCCTTGTCCTTGTAGCAAGCAAATGCTCCGCACTTCCTTTCCACCTGGACCTGCCTTGTTTTGGGGTCTGCTTCTCCCAGCCCAGCGTGTTGGCTGGGAGGGCCCTGTGGCATGTCATCTAGTTGGTTGTGCAACCCCCAGTCCCATTCCAGGTCCTTGCCTCAGCCGGCCCGTGCAGGGTGACAGCTGGGCCATCTGGTTACCAAAGGTTCTAAATGAGCCCGAGCAGAAACCTCAGGTCCCTGTGCCTGGGCCATCAGTCTTGGTGACGAAGGTGCCTGATTGCAGCCTGTCTGGGTTGTAGGTGGGTGGAAGAGGGGCCGGGGTAGGGGGCTGGGAGGGGATGGCAGGGAGGCTTGATAACTGAGATTTGGCTGCTTTGATCCTGTCTACAAAGAACAATTTTCTCTGGCTCCTCCCCCAACAATCAGCCCTCTGCCAGCAAACCCAACAAAGCCAGCCCACGGGATGATGGCATTTTGGAACATCTGGAGTTCAGAGGAAAGGATGGGAAGAAAGTAGATGTTGAGAGTATGTACACTCACCTTCCAGAGAAAGTCTCCCCAGAGCTAATCCCCTCTCCTCTGTAATTTAGACCTTGGAGGGATTGACTTCTGCTATATCCCCCCCAAGCCTAACTCAGTGCCTGGCATGCAGCAGTGATTCAATAAATCCTGTTGAAAAATAGATTTGTAACTTGAAGATCACTCTGAGTAGATTTCATGGTAATAAACCAAGTCAGGAGTGACTGGAGGTAACTTTTATTCATGTAATGTAATGAACACTTTCGTAGGCCGCTGTGGGGTCCTAGCACTATGCCAGGTGCTAAAGCCTAAGAGGACTAGACAGTGAAACCATTCAATAATATACCTGAACTCCCATTCTACACCTGTGCTAGGGCCTGGACTTAGAGATCAGGCTAGGGAAGAGAGCCTCCACGCAGGAGATAAACGATAAACAAGTGCAAAATCATTAAACAACATAATTCTGCATTGTGTAGGTACCGAGATGGGGAGCAGTTGTAGCCTGCAATCTAAGAAGAGGTTCTTTAGGACCTGAAGACTGAGGAGAAAGAACCCAGAGCCAGGGACCTCCCTGGTGTTGCAGAGGGTGGGTTGGGTTGAGCGGTTGAGCGGTTGAGCTCCATACTATGAAGCATTGCTGGCACAGCAGCGCAAGTTCAATCCCCCACCAGGGAGCTGACTCAGACCTCTCCTGCCTCCCCTCAGCAGTGTGTTTCAGTCAATCTGCCTGTTCTGTGCCGCACTCTATCTCTGGTGAATCCTCTCACCTCCTGCAACTCTGGCCTGTGTCCCAGCTCTTGTATGCATACATAAATAAATCTTTAAATAATAATAAAAATAAAGAACTCAGAGCATAGTAAATGCAAAGGTCCTGGGGTTGGAATTAGTTCAGTGGGTCTGAGGAACAGAAAAGAGGTCAGTGTAGCAACAATGTGGGGCTGAGGGGACAGCAGGGAGAACGAGATGAGCCACTGCCCTGGGGGTGGGAGACGTGCAGGTAAGCCCTGAACTCAGCCCGAGGAGGCTGTATTCGCCCCAAGTCTCGAGACCACACTTGTGACTCTTTCTGTGCAGTATGGCCTCAGTCCTTCTATCACAACAGACCTTGCTCCAAACTTCCTCCCTTTCCCTACCAAGAGCTGTGATCCCACCTGAAGCCTGCTCCAGCTAGAGGAAGAATTTCCCAAATGCCTGTCCTGCCCTGACCCTTCTCGAAGTCTCTTCTGTTGCTTCAGGGAGCTACTGAGTGGCAGAGGCTGCAGTTGGGCAGATGTCATACTCCAGGGTAATATCACCAACCTGGTGTGTCCCTTTCATGTCCCTGGTCTCCCTGGAGCTTCTACTATCACCGAGCCCAGCATCTCACAAATAGCCCCATTGCTGCCTTTAATCTGGCCGTCTTTCAACTTGAGACAGCCTCCCCAGGGGCCTTGCCTGGCAACAGGGCTCTTTAGAACCACAGCTCTTAGAGTGGGCTGTAGGGTGACAACGATGATGCTGATCTAATAACAGTAATGTATTAGGGTTACATAAGTAACCTTAAATAATAAATATACAATAACTGTCAGCTTATTAGGGTTCTGGGCATTCAGGCACTGTGCTAAATGCTTTACATGCAGCACTGCATGTAATGCTCACTGCCACCAAGACAGATATTGGTAGAAGGCTCAGAGAAGTTAAGTAGCTCGGTTAAAACTATACAGCAAATAAGTGCTAGAACTGACATTAGACCTAGTGACGTCCAGTCCCAAACCCTTCCCTCCCTCCGCCAATGGTTCCCAAGTCCAAGGTGGCTACATCAGAATCATCAGGGCAGCTGGTTAGTAAGATTTCTGGTTCCTCATTCTCAGAAATTCTAATTTTGCAGGTTTGCAGTAGGACCCAGGAAGGTATGTTTGAATGTTTGAATTCTGGGAATTCAAACAGCTAAATAAAATGTGCATGACCCGAAAACATCTGGGCCAGGAACTCAATCTACTAGGAAATCTGTTAAAACAGAAGCAAACAAAACCACATTCGTCACAGAGGAGGGGACCAGGCACTTGATCCTTGACCACCTCCTTGGGCAGCATAAAGGAATCCAATGGCTGGAGTGCCTGGGGTCATTTGGAGTGTTCTGGAAGCTCTGTGCAGGAGGCACTGTTTGTTCTGAATGTGGCAGGGAGCCGTGAGGCCGACCCCTGAGAAGAATGGCAGGAGCCTGGACTGGCACGGGAGGGGATTCCAGCTCCAGCTCCATGGACTCCAGCCAGGGGGGGCCCCCACCCCACCAATTCCAGGGGGTTTCTGATGGGAAGGCTTGAATATAGAACAACAAAGACCTGAGATGATGGATCTTCCAGGTATATTTTGATTATTTTTTTTTAAAGGCCAAATTTTTCTTGGGAAGAAGGAATTAGCAAGTGCAGCAGGGCGGAAGGAAAGCAGGTGAATTCCTGCCTGGATAATGAATAGTCAGCGGTTCAATTAGCATTGGAGAGGGAGGGGCATCTGGAAAAGCATTTGAAAGAATGGCAAACTGTTCGCAAATGTCCCTGGACAGCTCCAGATCACAGAGTCCATTCCAGATGATTTTCTGTAATCACGGCATTCTTGTGGAGGAGGCACAGCAGTCATAAAGTGGCGTCATCTCCATCTTACATAAAAGATGAGCCTTGGAGAGTTGCTATGGTGTCCCTGGGTGCACAGTTGGCTGGTGGGACAGGAACTGGGGACAGTGGGGGCCAGTGTCCCAGCAAGACGTGACCAAGGCCATGGTGGCAGCTCAGACCCAGGTGGATGATGGGAGGAAGGGGGCCAGGGACTGAAGTTTGGGGAGGCTTTCTGACCTCTGTCTTTTTCATGCCCACCTACTTGCCCCCACGGCCCTCTTGCGCCCAGTGGAGGGACTTCCTCCAGGAAACGGTGCCCAATTGCCTATAAAGAAACTTTATTCCAAAATGATTGCTGCTGAGCTTCCTGTCTCCACACACATCCATTCCATTTTTCTTTTTAAAAAAATCAGAACCAAGTTTTATTAAAAGAAAATCAATATCCGCAATATAACCTGCACCGATAAATCAGAGAAGGTAACGTTCCATTGCCTTAGTGCCTTTTTGCAAGGATTCCCCAGCGTCTCTTCCTCTCTGTTGGCCAGAAATCTTCCTGTCATGGGGCCTTTGACAGCCACTTCTGGGAAGCAAGCCCCACCGTCTCCTTCTGCCCTCTGCTTCTGCCCGAAGCTATGCTCAACACTCCCTTCTCTCCTCCCACTTCACCTGTCACCTTTCCCGACTGATCCCCCAGCCCCAGCCTCCTGTAGAGGTAGTCTTGCCTTCAATCTCCGTTCCCCAGTCTCTCCTCCCTCAGTTTCAACCCAGCCCTCTGTCACCTCTTCCAAGAAGAAGCAGGCACTTCTGAATCCGTAGTCCTGGTCTCCTCCCACTGCTGTGTGACTGCACTCCATTGTATAACCTCTCTGAGTTTGGGGCCCCTCATGGGTAAAATTGTGGATAATAACATCACCTTCACAGCATCAGGGGGCCAAGGAAATTGCCTAGTGAATGTAACAGCTCTCAGCATGGGCCAGCACCAGCAAGCTCTCAGGAGCTGGATTCCTTTCTCGGGGCCCACCTGTGCCCTGCTCCTTCATTCCCCCCCACCCCGGGGCACTGAAATGCCAGCGTTTACCTGCCCCTCTGCCCTCTGCTCGGAGCATCCAGCATGGCACACATCAAGCTCTCCCAGCAGGGACAGAGCTGAGATTGTGTGAGTAAAGAGTATTCTGTGGTGCCAAAGGGAGGTGGGGACCAGAAAGGCTGAGAAATAAAAGGAGGAAGAAGGGGAGGGGAAGAGAAGGGGGAGAAAAGGGGGAGAGAATAAAAAAAAGAAATCAGGGACAAAGAAGAAAGGAAGGAATCCTTTATTAGCAATAGGAATCTTGTCAGTTCCACAGTGATTGATACAGAATAGGGTCCCTAGACACTTTATGTGGATGGGTGGCTAGGCGGGTAGGTGGGTGGGTGGGTGGATGGATGGATGGATGGATGGATGGGAAGGAAGAAGGGAGGAAGAAAAAGGGAAGGAGGGGAGGGAGAGAAGTGGCATCAGCCTGTGTTCCCTAGTCTGCCTTCCTGCCAGCTCCGCTCTCCCTGAGTAAGAAGGGTAACTCCAGAGGCCTCTGCTGCCCACAGGGTCTGAAATACCCACCCAAGCTAGGGGGGACAGGGAGAGCAGAGGCAGCATGTCCCAGCATAGGCAGGCCAGATGTGAGCAGCTGGTCAACGAAAGATGCATTCAGTTTCCTTCTCTGTCTTCCCTCCAGACTCTGTCCCCGGCCCCCATCCTGGGATGCTGCTAAGGGACAGGCCAGGTTAGCATGGCTAGGACCTTCAGTTTGCCTGTGGGCAGGAGGAAAGGAGATTACTGCTGGTAAAGCTGCCTGGGTGAATGGATAGGCAGCAGCAGCAGCCTTGGGGCAGGCAGGGGGCTGGGAGCTTTTTGCATCCTTAGGACCTAGTTTTACACCCAGTAGTACAACCAGGGGCCCTTTCCGGGACAGAAGAATCAGGTGAAACCTGAGCTCCTGCAGTAACTAGTGAGATGGCGCGGGGCCGTAGCATCCAGGGAAGAAGACTGGGCTTACAGAATAACCACATGCTGGTGGTGAAGATGTGAGCAACAGGACACCCACATTTCTGGAGGGCCCCTACCCTCCACCCCCACCCCTGCCATTCCTTCATTCCACAGGAACTCCTCCTGGGCTTCTTGGAATTATCTTCCAAATAAACTATCTGCTTTAAATCCTTATCCCAGGGCTGGTTTCTAGGGCAACTCACCCCAAGACAAGGGAAGTCAGCACAATGTGTCTGGAGAATCTGTTCATGGGTCAGCAGTTCCAATTCTGGAATTTTTCCCTATAGATATGAACTAGGTACCCTCTAGACATACCTATAAATAGAGTCACGCATCACTTAATGGTGAGGATACATTCTGTGAAGGTGTCATTAGGTGATTTTGTCTTTGTGTGACAGAGTGTGCTTACGCAAGCCGAGATGGCTCTGCCTGCTACATACCTAGACTGCGTGGCATGGCCATGGGATCAGCATCATCCGTGCTGTCCATCATTAGGCTGTGATGACTATACTCTTACACGTGCCAACTTACTTCTGAACAAGGCTATTTATCACATCATTGCTGATAAGAGCCAAAGATTAGACACACTTAAATGCCCATCACTGGGGACCAGTTAAGGAAATCGTGGCTCATCTGATCAATGGAGTATTAGGCAGCCCTAAAAAGGAATGGTCGGGATAATCTTTACAGGTTGATTTGGAACAGTCTCCAAAATAAATTGTGAAGTGGAAGAAAGCAAAGTTCAGGAAAGCATATTTGTGTAAAACAAAAAGAGCATTCAGTCATAACTGCTTGTTAATGTGACCAGACAGATATTTCTGGGAATATACCAAAAAGTTGGAGCCTTTGGAGAAAGGAATTAGGTGACTGAAAGCAGAAAAGGAAGGAAAATTTGGGGCATATATCCTGTGTACCATTTTGCATTATGTGCAAGTTCTGGTATCCAAAAATGTACATAATTTGCAAATAATTATAAAGTATAACCACATACCAGGGTGCCTGGTACCAGTTTGCTATACAATTTGCACTTGTGTCAAGAAAATTGAACCCATGGCCAGAGGCAGTCAACCTTCCTTTTCTCACTTAGCATTCCCTAAGGCAGTTCTGCATCATTACTCCAAGTTACTAAATATGGAAAGTAGGGCTGACTCCAGCCTTCCCCAAGATGCTAAGAGTCCAAGCTGTCCTTCTTCTGCCCCTTCCCCAGGACACCTGACGCAAGGAAGGCGGCAGCCCTTCCTTTACCGAGCTAGCTGAAACGCAGACTGCTGTCTTCAGAGAGGATGAGATGAGTCAGGCGGCCAGAGGAAATGACTCCATGCGAGCTCCCTGTGAGGGCCATCATGCTGGGCACTCTTCTACTTACATATTCGAGGCCTAGAACAGTACCCAGCATGATGGATGGATGGATGGATGGATGGATGGATGGATGGATGGATGGATGGATGGATGGATGGATGGATGGATGGATGGATGGATGGATGGATGGGTGGATGGATGGGTGGATGGATGGATGGATGGATGGATGGATGGATGGATGGATGGATGGATGGATGGGTGGATGGAAATGGATGGATGCTCTTTTTGTTCTAGAGTTTCAGGCATGGAGGAATAAAGGGGTAAGATCCAATTTCCTGGAATTTAGGACACTGACACTTGGTAAGCAGAGTTCTGGAGTTGAACACTCTGTCCCCCTCATTGCCTTGTAACATTAGAAAACTCTTCATGCTCTTCAATTTCCTCAGTTATGCAGTGACTACAAAGACCACCCCTGCAGAGAATTAAAAACAATCCCATCAAGATGCCTGACACATAGTAGGCTCTGCTAAGTGTTTGCTCATGCCCCTCCCCTCCTTTGAGCAGAAGCATGGTTGCCATGGAGACCAGACATGTCCTCCCACTGCCTCCATCACCTTCACGTCAAGGGGGTCTCCTATTGAGCTGAAAATCCTCCTGCTGTCACCCGAGTCTCTGGCCTCCCATGCCACATGGGTAAGAGGAAAGTCAGCGTGGTCCCACTGCCCCCAGAAGCTTGTCCAGATCTGAAAGCACAAAGAAAGTCAAGGTTGAGTCTTGTCAACTGTGTGACCAGCTGCCCCCACCCTTCCTGCTGGCTCTCAGTCCCTTTTCATCCTTTTTATCCTTTGTCCTTTTCTGGGCCCAAGAACTCTTGGTACAGGTCAGCAGAGCTGTCAGGACCCCAGGGCACAGCCCTGGTCCTTCCCCTTCTGCTCCCTTCCCTTCCACCCAAGGAAGCGGCACATAGCTCACACTGCCATGACAAGGAGGTTGAACCCCTGGCTGTACTGACAGGTTGCATTTAACAATAAATCCTGCAATTACACCATGCAAGCAGCATCGCTGTCACTTCCCTGATATATGGCAGGGAATTAGTTTAATGTCCCTGGCAACCAATTCTTGGACTAAAAATAGTTGGCTTGTGGGCTCACCTTTTCCCGCTCAGCTTCCAATCTCTGCTAGTTCCAGGGAGGAAATGAGCCTGGGGTCCAGGTCCTGCCCTGGTGCTGGGTGCCGAGTAGCCAAGGTCAGCCCCATTGTAAATAACGTGACTATCAAGGTATGGTGTGGGGAGTGAAGGCTGCCTTCTATGGGGGAGGGAGCCGGCTGAGCTTTTTTATTTCGGTGTGCAGTCTTGTTGAGTAGGCAGAGACCTTCCCAGAGGACTCCCTGGCTCTCCTTCAGAAACACCAGCTCTCCACCCGTTACGCTCCCTCCCAACCTGAGCAACACACCACAATGTGGGATGCAACGGACCAGGAAAGAGTCCTAGCCCACTGTGTCATCTTGGCCTGATCACTTCTCTCTGGATTAGAGTTTCCTCTTCTGTATCAGGGGGGTTAAATGAGTCCATCTGTTTATATATTGAATTCTCACACATGGAAATTGTGATTTCCAATATTTTGTCCCAAATGTTCTCAGAAACCTCAAGTTTCCTGAAATGCCAGCATATCACTGTGCAAACCCCTCACAAACTGTCAGTCAGCACATGCAGAGTAACAATCCTTGGTCAGACCCTACAGATTAGTCTTCCACCACTGGCAGAAAAAAAAATCACCTTAATTGTTAAGTTTAAAGTCTTGTTCAGCTCTAAAAATCACCAGGCTTCTCCATCTTAGAGCCACTTGCCACTAGTAAAACACCAACCATCCCCAAGAATCACGTGGTTCATGAAATTTTATCAATCAGTCACATCTTAGTATAAATTAGTCTAATTTTTTTCCTTGAGGAACAGGAGCAAGAAGTCTTGGGTCTCTCATGGGACTGCTGAGATATGGAAAGCCCTACCTGGCTCACCATGATCCCTATAGAAAGCCCTATGTGGAAGAACTTTCATGAACTATGGCTGCAGCCCACCTTTTCAACCTCAGACTCTCCTAAACACGCTTTTCCCATTCCACAAAGAGACCAAGCAGAGTCCCACTTGTAGGTCTTTGCTCACAATGGTGCCTACCTGGAGCTGTTTCCCCTTCTCTCTGCTGGTACCACATTCTTCTGTTGGCGGACATTCTACTCATCTTTGAAAATACAAACACCAGCATCTCTTTTGTAATGCCTTCCCTATCCCATGGCTTAGAATGAATCCCCATGAGCCCTCTCTGACAGTATTTAGAGCCATTTAGACTATGTAGTATTAAAACCAGAAGAACCTTAGGGGACATCTACACTAGCATTTCCCAGTATATTTTGACAGTATGCAAGAAATTGACTAGTACTAGACGGTGACCCAGCACACATAGCAGGAGCCATGCAGAAGTAAAACATACATAAACACATAGCATACACCGTCAACATATATGCAAACACAAGTGCACACATGCAAACACACACAGATCACAACACAATCATGAACATACTGAAAAAAATTTTTTTCCCCTAATATTTACCTCTACTGTGTACTGAGCTCTGATTTTGGGAGATTTTTTTGGATATTGCATCTGACTCACTAAATTCATTTCACCGTCTTGCAATGGGTTGCACGCTGCAGTTTGGAAAATGCGGGTTTATCCTCTTATTTTGCAAATCAAGGACCCAAGGTTCAGAGAGAGGAAGGGGCAAGCCCAATGACACGCAACTGGCTGACGGCAAGAGCCAGACCTGAATCTGGTTGTGTGGGCTTCACAGAGCATCCTCTCTCCCACACATGGAGTCCTTACATTGCAGCTGTCCATTCTAGTGCCTTCTAGCTCCATGAGGAAAAGACCCCATCCTCAGCACCAAGACCCCTCCTGCTGCAAAGATCTTGCTCATAGTAGTAGGTGTCCAGTGAGGGGCTCCCAGCTGAACGATAAGGAGAAAGTGTTTGGGAAGTCATGGATGCCCCGGCAGAGAGATGGGCTCATAACCGCAGCAGCAGCCTGAAGACAAGGCCAGCTCTAGCTGTTAGTGCGGTTTCCCCAGGGCTTGGGAATGCTGAAATTCAGCAGGAGCAGGAATCCTGCTGCTGAGTAGGGAGGGGGTGGTCAGGCTTGTGGATCTGGGGCTCATTGGAAGTCTGAACGGGTTCCAGAGGCAATAGAACTCTCTAGGTCTCTTGACCCCTCCTGTCACTGGGAGGTCGGAGAGGCGAGGTGCTGGTTCTCAGGAGAGCGGAGGGACAGCGGAGATACAGGCATGAGCGATTTCAACTCAGCTCTGCTCGGTTCACATCAGAGGCAACGCTGCCCAGGGGTGGCCGCCCATTGTCCCCTCCCTCATGCTGGCACCCCCACTCTACCCACCAGAGCTCAGGCAAGGCCAGCAGCACATCCACCGCTGGTGAGAGTCCCTTCCCAAGTCCTGGGCTTTGTGAAGACAGAGCTGGGGGCTGGGCAACTGGGAATGAAAACAGCCAGTCACTGACCAGATGAGCAGTTCATATACCTGCATCCCAAGATGGGAGAATTGCAGTCAACAGGGGTCCTCTGGGCCCCCTTCCCCACGTCCCGTGGCCACCCCCCTCTCACCCTGCGCACCCATGGTGGGCACAGATGCAGGATGTAGAAAAGAAAACCTAGAGAGTTCCTGGCAGTTGGCTTGTTCCTTCATTGGCAGGTAACCACAGAGCTCCTGCTCTGGGTGGACTCAGGTGCGCTGGGGTGGTAGCAAGTAAGGCGTGCAGCTCGGTGCAGAGGGGAAGCAGGTGGAGGGCAAGGGTGTGTTGAGTGGCAAGAGGAAGAGCTGGCCCAGGGCAGCTGGGCCAGTGAAGACATGAGATTTAAGGTAAGATTTCCAGAGATGAAGAGTCAGATGAGGCGCTGGAATGTGATGGGTGCCTGGCGAGACCGTGGTGTCTGTGCTTAGTGGGTCCTGTGTCGGCCTTGGCCCTGTGCCTCGGTCCTCAGCCACAGCTTTGCAGTATTGGGAACTTTGTTATTTCAGTGGCCTCCACTGGGATGGAAGTCAGTGTGGCTGACTCACAATAAACAAACTTCCCAGAGACTGAGTCATCGATCAAAATGCCACTTTGTTTTTCTGAAGTACATTTGGCAAGCTAAGCCTCCTTGACAGTGTTGGGATTAGAAAATTGGGGTGTGAGTCTGAATGTCACAAAATACCAAGGAACTTTGGGCGTATCTTCTAGGAGGCTCAGTTTCCTCATCTGAAAATGGGGACAATGACAGAGTTGCGATGAGGGTTAGGCGAGCTGTCGTGTCTTAGAGCGCTTCCTTTATCTGTAAGGCTACCTCCACACAGCGACCTCTTGAATTTGTATTTATTGTTGAATAATGAGGACACACTTGATACGAAAGTCCAAAGATACCAGTGGATGCGCGCTGCCCAGTCGAGTCCCCTCTCTGCTCCTCAAGCCCAGCTACTCACTTCTCCTTGGAAGCAACAAATAATTATCAGTCTCTCTTGTATGACACCACCCCCGCCATCCCCCCACCTCCCAACCCCCCCCCATCAAGATACCTTTATATTGTAACATTAACTTGTGGTTTGAACAAAATACAAAGAGAACAAAAGGGAATGCAGGGAATACCGGATCTTTTCCCAACAAGTTCACACCGCAGAGGTAACTGGTCCGTAGCACCTTGAGTTCCCGTAGAGGCAATGATGATTGCTGGTTCCCCCTCCACCTTTCAGGAAGTTGTCGGCCCAGGGGGCCAAACAACAAATGAGAACATGCAGGATTAGTCAGAAAGTGGGCAGAGGCAAAGGGAGTTCCTAGGGGACATTTTTATCAACTTAGGGTCATGGAATGAATTGCCTTCCCCCACTCCAGGGAGATTTATCATCCACCCACCCGTTCGCTCACTGATCCATCCCAACCCACCAGCTGGGGCTCTGCTAGGTGCCACGGGAATACAAAGATGAATGAATGAAACAGTCTTCTCTTGCATCTATCAGTGCAACAAAAGACGACACAGTGCCGTGGATTTGTACAAATCTGAAGGGACAGGAGAGGTCCCCTAATAGCATCCACCACCTCTACCGGTTCACAGACAAGGAAATTGAGATCCAGAGAGAGGACATTCTGTGCTCCAGCCAGACTGCAAGTGGGCGGCGGGGTCAGGGCCAGAGGGCAGTTTCGGAAACAGCCCTAACATGCGGTAGGAAGCGATGTGGCAGAGACCTGGTCTGAGCGTGGGGTGGCAGTGCTGGGGAGGGAGTCGCTGTCCTCAAAAGGGTGCAGGGCATGCCAGGCTACCAGCAGAGCCAAGGACAAGCACCAAGGCAGGGAGTGACTAGGATTTGCCCTGGATCTGGACAGTCTGCTTATAGGGAAGAACTCAGAGCAAGCTGGGAAGGCAGGGTGGACAGGACGCTTGCCCAGCCGAAGGGCCTCACCCTTGGGAGTCCGGCAGCCATGGGGCACTCTGATCCATGCTGTGCACGGTTGTCTTCCTCTGCATACCTGGAGAGGCCTGGGCAGAGCCTGGCCTTGCTGCCCTGTGTCCAGGACCCTCCACTGCTCTCTCCTGCCCCATAACAACATCCTTCTAGTGAGACTTGGGGAGACCTCCAGGTCTCCAGCCACCTCTCTAGCCACTGTGGTCTCTGCTCCTTTGACCTGGGTTGTCTCTCACATCGCCTCCACCCCACCCTGACTGGCCAGTCAGGCCCCCAGGGAGCACTGACCATCCCTCCAGTTTCTGGGGTCACAGGCAAGAAAAGATTCACATGCACTCAGCTCTGAGCAGCCAGTATCAACCAGGATCTTAGGAGGAAACAAATGGCTCCCTGGAATCCTGTCGCTTGAGAAGGGTTTACTGGAGGGGACTGTTTGCAAAGATTTGCACAGAAGGAGGAGACCAAAGGAATCCTTCTGTCCTGAGACCTGGGAGAACAACGGATTCTGCCCAGACCCAAGTGGTGAGAGGGGACAGGCTGCCCGAACTCTGAAGGAGCTGCATGGGGAGAAGCTGCCCTGAGAGCAGGGGGACACCAGGGAGCAGCCACCACAGGGACAGCACTGGCGGAAGCGCCTCACTCTCTCCACTCTGGAACTGGTCTACACGCTTCCTGCTGGCTGACCCTGCTGGCTCACACCTCTAGCCTTGGGGTGCCTGCCATAGGGAAGGTGGGGGGGGCAGGTGGGAAGTCCCCCCACAGCCACATAACCTTCATCGTGGACACACCCTCTCTCCTTTGTCCCCTCGTGAGTTCCAGTGACTAACACCCCCGTCTCACATGCTCCCCGCTTGTGCCCCATGATTCAGGAGGCCCCTGTGTTCCTCCCTCACTGGGCCTGCAGCGGAGACCCAAGCACTCAGCCTTTGCCTCTCCTTTGCATGGAATCAGCTGGCCTGAGGCCAGTCCCCTCCTGCCAAGGGACTCAGGAAGTGGCACAAGAGTCTGTCCTCTTCTGGAAAGAGCTGCTCCGTGTGGCCTGTGGGCTGCACGCTGGCCAGTGCTTCCCTGGCCCGGGTGTGCCTGAAGGTGCTGGCCTTGATCCAACTGAGCCTCTAGGACCTGGCCAGATGGCGGCAACAGCAAAGCTGAGGTTGGCTCTGAGCCACAGCCCTGGCTGTGGAAATCAGGTGATGAGCGGCCCACAGAAGGCGGCACACCCACAGGCACTAGTCGGGGCGCAGTGCAGCCCCCATCCCAGCCGTGGCTCACTGGGCCAAGGTCTTAGGTCTGCTGAGTCTTGCAGGGGCTGTAGGGCATTGGCCAGGCCTGGCAAAGCCCAGGAGGCAGAGTCAGGAGGCCCGGCCTTGCCCAGCTCTGTTCCAACAAACCTGGCCTTGGAAAATTTGCTTCTGTCTGCAGAAGAAACCTTTTCCCAAAACGAGAGCTGAGGAACTCCAATATGTGAAACTGGCTGAAACAAAAGTGTAGCCTCAGAGCCACTCCCCAGCATCCCCCATCATACCTGCGCCCTTCACCCCATCTCTCGATCAGTCCCTGAGGCATCACTTTGAAATATTGGGCTTCTACAGAAAATTGTTTGGAAGCCCTAGTCTGTGGGCTCCCTTAGTGGTCCCAGACAACTATAACAGGCTGTGATTTTTTTTTTTTAACTTAAAATAGACACAAGTTACATTAGTCTCCAGGTACCCATCACCCAGGCCCAACATTTAGCACCTGTATCCAGTCTTGTTTTATTAATTTCCTCCCCATTTCCTCTCTTTCTGTATTTCTTTCAAAGCAAACCTAAGGCATCATGTCTGTAAATAATTCAGTTGTGTGTCTAAAAGATAAAGGCTCCTTTGAAATAATTAACCACCATGTCATCATCTTTTAACTATCTAATCAGAATTCATATTTCCAGTGGTTTCTTTATAGTTTTTTGATATGCAGTTTATTAACATCAGGCTCCAAAGGAGGCCTACAAATTGCAGCAGGTTGGTCTGTCTCTTCTTGTCTTGTTCTGTGACTCAAGAGTGGCCAGTGACAGTCATGGCTCATCTGCCTGGGCTTCTCAGGGGGCAGCAGAGACATTCCTAGAAATCTGGAGGGGTACCCATCTTGCCCTAAGCCCTTTTGAAATCCCGGGGAAGAGAAGGCAAGGGGTAAAGAGGCTGGGTTGAGCATCAGTGCTGGGGTTTCCCACCAGGAAGCTGCAACTGCTGCTTTGGGGGAAGGAAAGGAGGAGGGTGTCGTGATCCCACCCCAGTAGAAGGGGACACCTCACAGGTAGGGAGAAGGACCCAGAGATGTTGGGTGTCTACTGAGGGTGCGACCCTAGAGGTAGGCTCCTGCAGTCTCAGCCTCTGGTAACACTGACCACTGACTTCAAACACCCCATCTGGCATCCCTTGAGACGCAGGATGGTTCTGGAGGCTAGAAGTACCCAGAAAAACGGAAGCAGTCTCTGCCTCCAGAGCTCACAGTCCTGTGGGGAGACAGACATCTACTTGCCCTCCCAACATCAGCGTGCTGAGCTGCAAAATGGAAATAATAGTGCCTTCTCCACTGGCCCAGGAGGTTCTCTGAGACTCCCCCTTGTTCCCAATGAGGGTTTTATTAATAGAGGAAAGGGACAATGTGTACCTATAAAAGAGGTGCACAGGGGAGGGCTGGGGTCTAACACAGGGGAATGTTCACAGAAGCCCCTAAAGTCCTCAAGTCCAACTGGGCAGCCTTAAGCAAGATGCCCCCTACCATTGGTGTTACCTCAATGCCTTCTCTGGAGTCCTAGTGTTTTGGAAAGTATGATGTTCAGGAAATGCAGTGGGAGCTCTTGTCCTCCTATGAATTTCAGACGGAAGAGAATATCTAGGTTTGCACCACAGCGTCATGAAGGCAGGTGCTTCTGCTGTCCATGGTACCATACTGTTAGCCGGCTGAGGGTATTCAACCTCAGCGCCATGGATCTGTTGAGCCAGACCATCTCTGATTGTGACGCTCCTGTACATTGGAGGATGTTGACCATCTCTGATTGTGACGCTCCTGTACATTGGAGGATGTTGAAGGGCGCCCCTAACCTCAGCCCTCTAAATGCCAGTATCACAAGTCCAGGCAGGGAGACCTGCTTCTCCACAAATACATATGGGTATGCCCTCCTTTTGACTCTGCACTTCTGGCTGGCACCTCTCATCTGTTTTCACCTCCAGAATGTTCCCAGGGTGTCAACGCTTCTTACTTCAGTGCATCTTTAAAAAGTTTTCTTAAAACAACTTCAATAACCCTTTTGGACATATTTAATAGATGCAAAATTATGATAATTATGCCCAGGGTAAGCACACTTGCCCTTGATTGATATAGGCTCAGATCTGGGGAGAAGAAGAAGGAGGAGGAGGAGAAAAAGCCCCCTGAGTTGGCTTACCCTTGCTTGCTGTCATTCCCAAGCACTATCTGATGGCTTGCCTCCACTCTTCCCTTTTGTCCACCCACTGGGGTTAGAAAAAGAAAAGACTGGTCCTGGAGCATCGTTTTCCTCATGCTCTTTGGGCTAGACTGAGGTCACCTCTCCGTGGTACCCTGGAAAATATCTGGAGCAGGAGCAGGGGACGTGGGGCTGGAATCCTGCCTGTGCCAGAGCCAGCTCTGTGACCTTGGGCACGGTATCAACCTCTGAGCTCAGCTTTCTCTTCTGCAAAGTAAGGTTTTTAATACCTCCTTCACAGGGTTGTTAGAAAGCTTAAATGAGAAAGTGTCTGTGAAAGAGCTGTTAGTATAAACTACCATACAAATTGTCATCAGTGTTGCTCTGCCTGTTATTTTGAATGGATAATATCTAGCCCTCTATCCAAGGAGAGCCCCAGTCTGTCCCAGTCCCCCATCTGCTGAACCTCACCCAGTCACTGCAATCCCATCACCTGTCCCCAGAAGACCAGTCCCCATACTTGTTCCTTGGACTGTGTCTTCATAGAACCCTCCTGCCTTGAAAACCTTCCTTTCTCTTCGTCATATGTCCACACTCATTTTCTTCTATACTCAGCTCACCTCTTCAAAAGATCTTTTCCTTGACTAATGGGGTGAGTCAAGGCCATTTTGCCCTCTTCCCCCAGTTGAGCTTCTATTGTGATCTTCACACCCCCAAACCAAAGTTTAGCAACAGTGACGGGCTGGCCTGGGTGGATGGTGATGATAGCGATGGTGATATATAAGATTTAATAATAAAAGTAGCTAGCACTTTTGAAAGCACTTCCTCTGTGCCAGGCTCTGCACTAAGTCCTTCATACATATTAACTTCTTTATGGAGTGCCTGTGGCCTTATGGGCTTGCAGAGCTGCCTTTCTGCCTCCAGACCCCAGCACAATGTCAATTCTTTGGTAGAACCTTCCCCATAGCCCCTGGCAGAATTAATATTCCTGCCTCCATGCCCACTGTGCCTGGCCTATTATTGACCTGATTTCACTAGCTTTTAATTATTTATCCAAGTGCCTTTCTCCCGTTCCAATCTGTGAACATCTTAAGGAGTAGAGCCCTGTTACATTAATCTTTATTAACCTCTACACCCAACAGTGACTGACACATTGTTGTTGCTCATTAAATGTTTGTTGAATGAATGCACAAATGAATGGAGTAATTAACACCACGCCTGTGTGATTTTATAAGCTGCTCTGGTCACGAGGCCATCTTCCTGACCTCCTGCTTCAGAAGCCTTCTGGCTCAGCACTACCCTAAGCATAATCTGTCTGCAAACCTCTATTGCCAGTTTGAAAAGGCAAGTGCAGAAATTGAGGGTGAACCTTTAGAAATGTTTAAGCAGTCTGACAGATTAGTTGCAAGTCCACTGGATCTGTTTTTTAATTGAGCTTTATTTTACAATTCTTTTTCTACTTCATTGTTTTCTAACCTTTCATTTCCACTGTATTTTGCAGTAGAATCAGTCTGCGGCAGATTCAAAATTTGAAAATCAAGAACTGTTTTTTTCTGCATAAGTAGTCTGAGAAGTATCTATCCAGACCCCCAGTCCTCAGGTTGTCCATGGTAAGAGCTAAAGGGCCCCCGCAAGTAGAGGGTCAGCTTTCCTCAGGGGGTCCCACCCATCACTGCTAGCCCCCTCAACTGCCTCTGTTTAGAAAGACAAGGACTTGTGTTTTATTCCTATTTGGATTCCTCACATATCTCCTTTCTTCCCAACCCAGCAGGTTCAAGAATGAAAGTGACTCTGGTTTGGGGCTGGGCAGGAAGAGGAGTGAGCAGGGAGGGTGGGAAGACTTCGGGAAGGTTGGGCTGGGAGCCTGTGCTGAGTGGAGTGAGTGGAGAGGCTGCTTCAGGACACTACCCTGAGCCATGAAGCTGGTTGGCTGGAGCAAGGTGGGGAGGACACGGGGTGGGGAGGGGGCTTCACCAAGCAGAGCTGGGGACAGGCTCTCAAAGGCAGAAGGAAGCAGTTTGGGGACAAACGAAGGGGATCTGGGATCTTTTTACAGAAGAGGTGGTAAATATAAGGCTCTCAACCCGCTAGGGCGGTCAAGGTCAAAACTATAAATAAGCAGGTCTTGGAGTGATATAGAAGCCCCCTCCTGCCCACTGGGGTGGGGGTGGAGGATAAGTCAATGAAATCAGCACAGACCATCAACCAGGGGGAAATGTGCCATTCATAGCTGCCGCTTTAGAAAGAGGTCTGCACCCCAGGCCAAAAAGCCAAGAAGAGCAAGACTTGATTACAGCCTGATCGATGGCATTAGTTTAAATTAAAGCTCATGTCAAGAGGAGGACATGGGGCTCAGAAAGGCAAAAATTGAATGGTTGTTTATTAAACAAAGAGAAACACAGAATCTGGAAATCTGAGGCTGTCTGTTTGGGCAGGGGTGGAGCAGACTGTGAGAGCCTGGATAGACCTCCCTGAAGAACCCCCAGCTTCCTCTCCTGTGGTTCCACGATCTTTGCTGAGACCTTCTAATGGAGGATTCTGCTCCCACCAAGAATTGCCAGGAGGGGGTCCCACGCTGCCCACACGTTTGACATCAGCATATGGTGCACTTGATGGTAATGATGGCGATGATGATGGAGAGACCATAGTCAGCCTTTATTAAGGCCTCACTATCGCTCCAAGCCTTTTTCAAATATTAACTCCTTTGAACCTCCCAATAACCCCAGGAGGCAGGTGTTTCTACCCCTACTTGACAGATGAGGAAACTGAGGCAGTGTTAAATAATTTTCCAGGTTCATGCAATTGTAAGTGGAAGAGCCCAGACTCAGTGTCAGGACCCCAGCCCCACACCACACCTGACCTCTACACATTTCATTGCGGTTAAGAACCAAACACTGGCAATCTGACTGGTACCTCCATCTCTTCTGGATTGGGGTGAATCAGTGCCATACACAGGACAGTTGCCCCCAGCGCATGAATTCAATAGGACTGTGTATTTCTCCAAGGTTCCATTAAGGTGACTAAGCCAATATGACCAGCTGGCCTCCAGAGTAATGTCCCTCCCCACTTCAGAGTCCCAAAGTCCACCAGAGCCCAGTCCTCCAGGCTCTTGGAGTTAGGAGACTGAGAGCTGTACCAGCTATAGGGCTCCAGACAAGTCACCGCTGTCTGCGGGCCTTTGTTTCCCAGCCAAGATGTAGTGTGAGTTGGGCCACCCCACCTCTGGCCAACAGCTCCCTTTTTAAAGGAAGACAGGTCCTGCCCACCATGCAATGGAAAGGGTGGAAGCGAGGAGAGGGTGAGCCGACAGCCCACAGAATCCGGGCAGTTAGGCTCAGAGTTTGATCTCAAAGGTGGCCGACCACCGCCACCTTGGGCCTTGCTCTGCCTGGAACCCTCAGGCTGCTTCCACAGGGCTGCCTTGGCGCTGCGGGACTTGCTCTGCTGAGTGGAGTGACTTCTCTACTTTCCGTTCAGAACTGGTGGGAGGAAGCCAACAGTTCTAGCCAACTGGAAGGGCGGAGGAGAGAATTTAAGATGCTGGAGGAACCAAGAGCTGCTTCCTAGAGCTAGGGGATGGAATGGGGAGCTAGGAATCTACTGGATGCGGATCTGAAGTGTCAGGGCGGCTGACTCGTTTCGAGGCCTCTGCCGAGAGGGGGCGCTGTGGCCCCTCCAGGTCCAGTCACTGGGTTCCTGGCTGCTTCTCTCATCTCCCCACCTCACCGCCCCCCTCCCCCCAGACTGTAGCGCATTGCGCGCTCCGCTTTCCCCTCGGTGGCGTTCATATGCAGACTAGTCCTTCGGGGTGCCGCCGCCACCCCCTTCCGCTTATCAAGAGGTTCTCAGTTGAGCCCCTCGCTAGGACCAAACTGGACAGCGGCTTAGTTTGTAGAATGAATGAATGGATGGGTGAACAACGAATGAATGAAGTAAACGAATGAAAGAAGAGTTCCTCCCGCGGAGCTTTTGCATTTTTGCGCTCAGTGCCAAATAAGACGCGGGTTGGGCCCAAACCCCGCGCCGCTGAGATGGGGGCTGGGGGGACCTTCTCCCGACTGCAGGGCGGGAACTGCCCAAACGCAGTTCCCAGCTTCGCCCAGTTTCCGCGGCGGCTCTAGTCTGTTGGGCTGCCCTACTCTCGCCTCCGAGAGCCTCGTTATAGGTTTCCCGGAGCCACTCAAGTCCCCCCAAACCCTTCTAAACTCCCCAGACCCGGACCTCAAGCCGGACGGGAGGCGGGA
Source organism: Galemys pyrenaicus (assembly GCA_019455555.1). Taxonomy (NCBI): domain Eukaryota; kingdom Metazoa; phylum Chordata; class Mammalia; order Eulipotyphla; family Talpidae; genus Galemys; species Galemys pyrenaicus. The sequence goes on from JAGFMF010012271.1 coordinate 1,977,506, forward strand.
AGCTGCCGCCTCTCCCGCGGCCACCCTCCCCCACCCCGTCCCCCGCTTTCCCGGGCTGCGGCGGCGGCCACCACCGCCCGCGCGCCCCGCGACTGCCGCAAACCCAGGCGCAGAGCAGAAAGGGGTCAGCGCGGCGAGCGCGCGGGGGCCGGCCTGGGGAAGAGAGGGGGGAGCAGAGGGGCGAGGGCGGAGGAGGCACCGAAGGGAGGGCAGAGCGAGAGAGGGGAGGGGACGCCGAGGCGAGGGGGTGGGGAGCCGGAGCTGGGAGCCTGTGGACCGAGGGGGAGGCGGCGGGGGCGAGGCGGGCTCCCGGCCGGCGAGAGGCGGCTGCCGGCGGGGCTGGGTCTGGAAGCGGCTGCCCGACTTCCCCGGGAAGGGGAGAGCGGCCGGGCCGGGCTGCTGGGCCGAGGAGCGCGGAGCCGGGCATCTCCGCGCCGGGCAGCTACGGAGGCGACCGCCCGCCCACCCCGCGCTGCCGGAGCCCGCCACCGCCCGCGGGCCCCGCTGAGATGTCCGAGGCACCCAGACACCCAGGACGGTGACCGAGCGAGCCCGAGGATGGGACGGCGCCCGCAGCTCCGGCTCGTCAAGGTAAGAGCCGGCCGGCGAAGGCGTAAGCGCGGAGCTCCGGCCGGCGCGGGACGCGGCGGGCTGTGGCTGTGATGGGGCGACCGCGGTTTGAGGGGCAGCCTCGCTCCCCTCCCCGGACCCTCGGTGTCGGCTCGGTGGGTGGGGGGAGAACTCAGGTGAAAAGAGAAATCGTGGCGAAGCTGCCGGGATGTCGGCGGAGGAGGGTGCCGCCCACCTGGGGTGACCAGCTCTGCGCGGAGACCAGCTCGGGGCTTCGGGAGTCGCAGCCCCTTCCCCCTCCGAGCCCCCCAGCAGACCCGGGACAGAAGGCTCTAAGAAGGGTTTTCCAGCCGCCGCAGCACCCTTTCTTCCGCTCCCCCACTCCGTCCGCCCCCGCCCCATTCCCGAGAGCCCCTCCGGACCCTTCCCTCCGAGGAGAGCCGCAAGTCCGCGGAGACGAATGGCTCCGAGCCTTCGATCGATATCGCAACCTCCGGGGAGGAGACCGTGCAGCTGGCGGCGGCTGCCGCTGCTCCGCCACAGCCGCCGCCCCGCTGGAGCGTCGCGCCGGCTCCCCGGGCCCTGGCACTCGCGTGTCCCACGCTGCGCCCGCAGCCGCGCCGGCTTGCTCCTGCCCCGGGTCTGCAGAGGCGATTCCTGCGCCCGGAGTTCCGGAAAGTCGCCAGCGCCGCGGGTCGAAGTTTGCGGGCGACGAGAACTGCCCGCAGGCTGAGCGTGCCGGGGGAGGGCTGGGGGCGCGGGGGTCCGACAGTCGGGCGCGTCGCTGGTGACAGCCTACACTTTCCAACGCCAGTCGCTCCCAGAGCCGGTTCGGCTTGCCTGGTGTGTGTAGAGCGTCAGCGGCCGCCGGAGAGAGAGGTGGGGGCCCCGCTCTGGAGGAGCCCGGCCGCTCTCGCCGAGTGGGGACTCCCAGGATCGGAGTAGAGGGTCTGACTCACCAACACCGACACCAGTCTGGCTGGGTTCAGCACAGTCAAAAGCCAGTTCCATTCAGATGGATCCAATGGATTCGGGGGAGGAGTGAGGAATGATTGAATTTTCTTTTCCATCAGCTGTTAAGCCAAGTCTTTGAGTTAAATCACCACGATTTTTAAAATGCAAGCGCTGCTAGATGATCAGTGAAGAGGGCTCCCCCATCCTCTACCCTCCCAATATTTATAGTGTTTGGGTTTTTTAGATTTGTTTTTAACGACTGAGGGTTGGTTTGATCAAACCCACCTTGCGTCCTGTCCCAAAATATTAACTGAGGCCTGGGGTGGACCGAGAGATTATGTTCTGGATGATCAAGGAGGAAGGGAGTGGGGATAGAAAGAAAAACATCTAGAGAGATTGAATAAGTGGCCCTGAATGACAATATTTTCCAAAAGCCCAGTGTGTACCAACTCTTGGTCTAAATTCACAACTCAGACCGAATTGAGTCTTTGAAATGGATGAAAGGATTCAGCCACAGGGTTTGGGAGTTTTTTACGTGTACATAGTAATAGGGATATGTTTTCTTTCCATCCTTTCTTAGAATCATGTGCAAATCTGCTTAGAATAATCATATTTTCCTAAAAGAAAAAAAAAGTCTTCTGTTGTCTGTTTCTCCTACTAGAGGGACAGAAAGACGTGTGCTCTTTATGTTTTGCTAATGAACTCAGTAGGTGCCCACTAAATGCCTAAGGAGTGAGAGAGAGGAGGGAAGGAATGGGAAGTTAATAGTGGTCTCAATTCAGTGGTTCCTTTTTTCTTTCCGGTGTGTAGCGTGTACAGCTTACTAGGCATTGTTGTGCCTGCTTTGCAAATATTAAGTCATGTCGTCCTCACAGCAACCTTAGGAAGGGGGGACCAGCAGCGAGGTGCAGCCAGGATAAGGGATGTGTGCAGGGCCACAACCACCATCTTGGGGGGGCCAGAATTCAAACCCAGACACGGGGCTCTAAGGCTTTGTTTGTTTTCTTTCCCCAGCAAATATTCTAAGGCACTTACACTCCACCCCAGGTCTCTGCCAGTGGAGAGTTCGGGGAGTTTTGTCAGTATGAAGGACTAGGGTTAACCAAAATCCGACTGTGCTCCCCAAAAAGTCAGCCAGTGTTGGAAAAGGATCTACACATCGTAGCCCTAACACATATTCCTTACAGAGACTTCGGGAGACTGTGAGTGCGGAAGTGGGTGTGCAGGAGGTGTGTGAGTGTGCCCGAGAGGGGCGCGTGTGAATGAGGGAGATGTGTGTTATGGATGTGAGGGAGACAGGTGAAGCATTGCCTCTCCTCCCGTCCCTAGGAGGGGTCCAGCAGCTGTGGACCTTGTACCTAGCAGCTGCAGCTTCTTGCAGGGCGAGACCCCAGGGTGGCCTCAGGCGGTGGGTACCTGTGACTGAGGGGCGAAGAGAGCAAGACCATGTGGGTTGTTAAAGGAGACTGAGTTCAGAGGAGAGCTGGTTTTATTTCTGTTGTTACAAAAGCAATCTGGCAGCATTTTATACAAAGTTTGAAAACTAGAAAGGAAAGTTATAACCTCGCCCTCCTGTTCTGGCTACTGCTAGCCCGCAAGCCCTTTCTCAGCGCCGGTGTGGGCTCAGCTGTGGCTTGCCTCTCCCCGTCACGGCCCCAGCCAGGCCCGTGTGATTTCCAGAGGAGACTCTGTGGGGTCTGCGGGTGGGTGTTCTTTGCATCCTTAGGTCGGTGCATTTCCAAGATGTTTCTTTGACAGATATTATGGAGCCAGGTATTTGAGAGGCACATGCGCGGAAAGAATGAGGAAGGCAAAAGAACAAGCCCAGGATGGGGCCACGGCTGCCTCCTGCCTCGGAGTGTGGGGCTCCCTGTGGGGCTCCACCTGTAGTGGAGTAGGAGAGGGAGCTGGAAGTCAGCCATTTTGCTCAGGTTCCACATGACCCGTCCTGTGGAGAGACAAGCTCAAGTTGGTCCAGTTCTCAAGGATCCTATAGATTTAAGGAAAACAGGACACTGACCCAGAGCCGGTGAGGACAAGCTCAAGTGGAAAGAAATCCATTTCTCACTCTCTAACACTGGACTCCCTGGAGAGCATCAGCGGCCAGCAGGGTTCATCTGCACAGGAGTTCTGAGCGTTCAAGGTGCCCTTAGCACCTCCCCAAGTGCCTGTGGTGCTTGCCAAGCATTGGGCCCGTGCCTTTGCATGGTGTGGACTGAAGGAAGGTGGCAGGCACAGGGCCCCTCATTTCAGCAGCAATACTGGAGTGAAAAGGCTATCACCCCAAAAGTTGGCAAACCTGAGTGGTCCCAACTATGCCTCCACTTGGCTGTGTGACTTCAGGTAGGTCACCTTCCCTCTCTGAGCAACCAATTCTGTTTACACAGGGGTATTGGACTATATCCCCTGCTACCTTTCATGTCTCTGGGAAAGGTCCATTTCCAAACCCTCCTTCCAGCCACAGTTCACTCGGGAAGAGTGGGGTACAGCCCATTCAGTTCCCAGCTCTGTGCCTCCCTGGGGGGCATAAGTACCCTGTCTGAGCTTGAGTGATTCTAACTATGAAACAGAGGCTATACCTAACTCATAAGTTTGAGGTAAGGATGATACGAGTCTACATGTGGGAAGTGCCTGGAACAGAGTTTGGCACAGTTTGTTTTCTGAAAAAGCTGCAAAGGCTGCTGTTCTTCAGAGGAAATGAGACAGTGCAGGAAAAGCAACTGGCAGTGGGCCTCGCTGGTGGTGCAGCAGGTTGAGTGCTGCACTGTGAAGCATCCACTGGACTGCAGCGCGAGTTCAATCCCTGGCCAGGGAGCTGACCCACATGGCACAGCAGACCTCTCCTGCCTCGCCCGCTGCTCTCTTCAACAGTGTATTTCGGTCCATCTGCCTGTGCTGCTCCCCACTCTGTCTCTCTGGTGAATCCTCTTATCCCCCGCTCCTCTGGCCTGTACCCCAAATCTTGAATGATAAATAAATCTTTAAAAAAAAAAAAAAGCAACTGGCAGTTCTTGGACACTCAACAGGTGCATTTTTGCACCCAGCGCTGGGCCTACTCATCGCTGTACACAGTAGGCCTTTCACCAACATTTTTGGACTAGAGGAGTGGCAGCTTTGTTGTGGCTTCTTCCAGTTTAGTAAGATAGAAACATGTCACGCTGAAACAGAAAGAAGGCTGGGAAATTCCCAAATCGCCATAGCATGAATCCGCCTCTCAAGCAGACTGGCGAGCATTGCCCTGGAGGCCCACTGTGGTGATCAAAGAAAAAGAAAAGCAAGCAGACAGCTGATGAGTAGCCCACAGGCCTGGAGGACCCAATCCTGTGAAACTCTGGCCCCTCTGCTGGTTCTGGGGGAGAGCATGTGGTGGCAGTGACCTAGGGCCTTTCTTACTCCTCCTTAGTAAAGATGGGGTGGGGTGATCCCTCCCAGCTCAGCCAAAGGAAAGCCGAGCCCTTTGGGGATAAGACCTAGTTGAGATTTTATTTACTTTTTGAAGACTTATTTATACAAGAACTGGGGCACAGGCCAGAGGTGCGGAGTGTGAGAGGAGTCACCAGAGACAGAGTGGGGAGCAGAACAGGCAGATTGACTGAAATACACTGCTGGGGGGAGCAGCAGATGAGACAGGAGAGGTCTGCTGCGCCATGTGGGTCACCGCTCTGGCCGGGATCGAACTGGTGCTGCAGTGGCTACGGGTGCTTCATAGTGCAGCAGTGCTTAACCCCTTGCACCACCAGGGAGGCCCCCTAGTTGAGATTTTAGCTACAGTTCCAGTAGCTGCAGTTTCAGGTGCCTCATTGATTACAAATGACTCCTGTCTGCTTGAGGTCCTCAGGAAGTCAACAGAGTCCCTTGCAAGTAACACCATCCAGTCTTTGAAATGCCTGTCTGCTGCTTTGTCCCTTGGGGGGACTCCACCCACAGTGGCTGTCAGCATCTGCTTCTACTGCTGTACTACGAAGCTCTGGGCAGATGAGGGTATCACTCTCAACCTCAGTTCCTTTATCCATGAAAAGGAGGCAAATAGTGCCTACTCGGTGGGATAATCATGATGGCTTCATGAGATGTCAAGTATGAAATTCAGCACAGTCACACATCGTCTGGCACATAGGAAGTGCTTAAGAAATATTAGCTTAGTAGTGACTTAATAAGTCTTACCAAATTTTGTCAATCCGAGGGTCATCAAAAAGAGGCGGGATGAGGGGATGGGAACATGGAGGAAGGGGTGCTTGGCAACATGGAGTCTCCTGCCCTGGGGTCCTTGCCACTGCCCAGAGGAGATGGACTGGGCCCACCTGCCTCAACTGAGCTGAAAGGCCAAAGACGGAAGTGCCTGCGGTGGGCTCTCTGGGCTTTCTGGCACATGAAAACATTTGACAACAAAAGTAGAGACATTTAGGGAGGATAAGAAACAATTAGCTCACTGATGCAAACAATTACTTTGAAAACAACATGACTCATTTTTTTGCTTGAAGAACAGAAAAAATATGTCAAGACTTTTCCAACAACTCAATAGATGGGTTTTATTAAGCAACAGATTGTTAACTCTTGTTTCAGAGTAAGTGGTGTCTGTTTCAACAAACTGAGGTGCTGGGGGCAGGAGGCACTTACTTCCCTCTTCTGCGACATGGGTTTGTTGAGACGTTCTGTGAGATGGGCACGTTGATATGGGCTCTGGGAGACGGTCCTGTGGACACAGAAAGGTCGGGAGATGCAGCGAAGGGGAAAGCCCCTGCTGTAAGTGGAAGGTGACAACAGCCGCCTCTGGCCAGCCCATCACCTCCCCAGGCTGCCTTCCATGTACCCCCAGGGGTACATAGATTCCAGTGCTTGAGTCTAGTGTGTTCTTTGTCCCCTTGCTCCCATGAAACTGTCTCTGGGGGAAACAGAGATACGCGCGAGTGCTCTTTCTGTCTGGTGAACGCACCTACTTCCGCTAACCCACCCTGGCCCAAGGGGCCCCAGGAAGCAACCCCAGTGAGGTGTTTACAGATGGGGTTGGTGGGGTGCACACCTTCCCACTCCCCCCACTAATTGTCCCTAGCCTTTAGCCAGTCTGGCCAGAAACCAGGACTCCTAGGTCAGAGTCCAGGACAGAAAGTGGCCAGACTGGTCCAGCTGCCTCCTGGCTGAAGGTCTGGGCAGGCCTTGTCCTAGGCTGACTGGCTGCAGTTTGGAGTCTGCCCTCTAGTTTCAAGAGGTCAAGGTCCTATGATGAGCCTCGATGGGAGACTTAAACCTTTAGTGCTGGGAGGTCAGGGCCTCTCGGAGGGCTGGAACACCATATCGTTCAGGACCCCTGGGGGTACGTGGAAGGCAGCCTGGGGAGGTGATGGGCTGGCCAGAGGTGGCTGTTGCCACCTTCCACTTACAGCAGGGGTTTTCCCCTTCGCTGCATCTCCCGGCCTCCTTGGCAGGGAATGTGAAAGGATGGATGGTTTCCAGCGCATCAGTCCCTCCTTGGGTAGTCCTGCCTCTGCGGGGAACTTGGGGGACAGAAATGAGTGGGTGCCTGTGGGCAGCAATGGGGAGAGCCAGGGCGGCTTGGGGATGAAGTGTAGGACTGTGCAGGCTGGGGGAGAAAATGGGGTCCAGGAGGGGTTTGGCTCCCCTGGGAAAGGGCTAGGGAGAGTCCTGGTTTGCCTAAGGTGCAGGTCTCACAGGCCCAGTTCCCCGCAGTGGCCCCCCCAGAAGCGCGGCGCTGAGTGTCCCTGGGCCTGCTCAGGGCAGACGATTTTATTATTATAGCAGATGTGGCAGAGAGACAGATGGTGAGAGGGAGAGGCTAGAGCTAATGTAGAGATGGAGACCGCTGGCCACACTGGCCTGAGAACGACAGAGGGGCCTAGCAGAAAAGGAAATAGAAGGAAAGAAGAGGGAGGTGGGCAGAGGGGGGCAGAGAGGTGTCAGCAAGAAAAAGACCTGCATGCCTGTGGTCATTCTTTGTGCTTTTCCCTGCATCCAAGCAAGCGTGTGCCCCGGCACTTCCTGTGGCCCCGTCTCTCCATCCGTTGTGACAATTGCCCCCCCAAAAATGTCTGCCTGCAGCCTCCTTTGGCTGTCAGGAGCACCCAGAGAGCAGGGGTCTCTGAAGCCAGTGAGCAGAGGCTGCCGAGGTCACCCCACACCCTCCTCCCTCAGTGTCAGTCTCTCCCACCCAGTTTAGAAGGAGCATCACCTGTTGCCTTTGTGGTTCTAACTGCCCCTGACACACACACACACCTGTGATCAGTGCTGTCTGTCTGTCTGTCCATCTGTCTCCTGGTGATATAGCCCAGGCTGGCCTCCGGCCCACGGCCCCTCAGAGGTGCTGCCTGGTCAGCAGCGAGACCAGCAAGGCAGCAGTGCCGGCAGCGAACTAAAGGCCATGGCCAGAGGGCTGATGTCCGGAAGGGCAGCTAGGGCACAGCAGAGTGGTGGCAGGTGGACAGCCCCATGCGCTCTCCTGGCACACCGCCTGGCTAGGAGGCCAGGAGGCCGGACCTCGGAAGGAGCCTGCTTCCCTGGCTGGGTGTGAGCTGTGCCTTGGCCCCACCTGAGTGTCCCCTCCATTTTGCCTGGCTTCTCTTGGCCGGATGCACCCCTTACTGGCTGCCTCTGCACCGGGACCCACATGCATGACCCCAGGGGGCCTCTTTAGAGTGTCTCTCCAGAGGCGAAAGAACCAGACACCCCATGTCCCTCGAGCCTCACCTCTGATCTCTGCCTCAGCCACACTGTCCTCCTTTCTGCCTGCCCCTCACCCCACTGAGAACACTCATTTCTGGGCTTCCCAGTCTCTGAACCATACCTGTCTATCATTGTCCACCCAAACCTCCCTGAACCATTCTACCCCTCCTCCAGGAAGCCCTCTGACCTGAATTCATCTCTGGTTATCCTCCCCCTGACCCGAGCTCTCGCCCATGGTGGAGCCTGGGCTCTCAGACAACAGGAGGCGTCCAGCAATGTGGCGTGTCCTCTGGTCACTCATCCATCCAGAGTCCTCGTTCCACCACAGAGTCTGAGATCTGCAGGACTCCCTTCAAAACAGAACAAGAGGTGTCCCCAGCACCCAGTCTGATACTCTGCACACAGTAGGTGCTCAGGAGGCTGGTTCAGTAGCGGCTGTCTCCCTGCCCTGCTCCCTGCTGAACACCTGTACGCATACAGGTGCTGTGGCGACAGGAGACATGGAGGTGACAAGCCAGACAGATTCTTCCACCCCTGTGTGTGGATTTATGACCCCGTGGCTGGGTGAGTCCCGCACTGTCAGAGCCGCTTAGTGACATTTAGCAGCTCCCGTCCTGGCCCTGTAACCAGGGCAGCATTTTGCCACAGGAGGACTTCTGGGCAGGGCTGGTGGAGGTGTTGCCCAGAGGGGAGGCTTGGCACTGAACTGAGGATAAAGGCAAAAGAACCTTCTCAGAACCTGGGTTCTTCTGAGAACAGGTCCAGGTTGCTTTGGACCCCAGAGAGGAGCGGGAGGGGGTATTTGGTGCAGCTGGGCTCCCTCCTCACCGCTGCCCTGGTTCTGCAGGTTACAGGATGGAAGCAGCAGTGGAGGGTGGGGGGAGCTTCCTGGCTCCCTCCACAGTGTCCTGTCTCTCCTCCCAACCCTCCAGCTCACTGTCGGTGGGGGCGGGCAGGCCACAGCCTTTGCCTTCCCTTCTCTCCTTTTCTTGGTCCCCACCATGGACACTGCTGCCAGGCTGTGAAACTTGGGGCCCATGCAGAAGCTCATGTGCATCCCCAAGAAGCAGATCACTCCTGAAGGATCAGCATTATCCCTCAAGCCGCGGAGGCAGGAGTGCTGGGTTTGGAGCCAGCTCTGCCGCCTGCTGGCTGGATGACTTTGGGCAAGTCGCACAACCTCTCTGAGTTTCTTTTCTCTGGGATTGGTCCTCTTTGGGCCAAGAGGGAGAACAAAGGAGAAAATGCCTGTGTGGCGAGGGGCCTGCCCCTATGGATGCCGGGGCCTATGGGTTTCACTAATGAGTGCTCACTGGTGGGTGGCCCCAGCTCAGACTCCACTTGACACTAACGCCCAACCGCCCCTCAAAGCCCTGCCCCTCCTGCAACCTCCCTGATGAGCCAGCCTAGTCTAGCTAAAGCCCGACTCCTCACACCAGCTGTAGGGGAGGGCCCCGTGGAATTTTCCAGTCAGCCTCAGGCTGGCATGGGGTCCTTCCTGTCTTGAAGGCACCTTCCTCTCATTCTCCTATCCTCTCAGAGTCCCCTCTGCTCTCCCCGTCTTCCTCCTTACAGCCAACTTCCATAAGGGACTAGCACGAGTGCGTTCTCAGAGCTGGGAGCCAGAAGGGCACTGCAGGACCCTGCTGCCCAGCGGCTAGTCTCAGCACTGCTGACCCTTGGGGTCAGGCCACTCTTGGCTATGGGGCTGCCCTGAGCCTTTGAGGATGTTGAGGAGTTTCCCTGCCCTCTGCCCTCTGCCCTCTGCCCTCTGCCCTCTATATACCAGAAGCCCCACATCCTCCCCCCATGTGGCAATCAGAAATGTCCCTAGACGTTGCCGCATGTTCCCTGGGGGACAAAATCACCCCTAATTTGGAATCATTGGACTAGTTCAGTTACCCTCAATTCTGATGCTCCTTCAGAACCACCTGGAGAAGATTGAAAACTGGATTGGCTCTTGGGCTTTCCTTCAGGCCCACGGAACCCAGATCTCTAGAGTGAAGCCTGAGAAGCAGAACCTCCTGTCTCCCAGAGGCCAAGCACCTTCCACGAACCCTGAGCTCATCTAATTCACTTCTTTCACATGCAGAGAAACAGGAGTGTTGCCTGTCTCATGGGTGATTATATGCTTATTCCTAATCCTGCCCTAGATCTCCCTTCCCGGGGACCTAGGAGTCCAGCATCCGCTGTAAGACAACCCTCACGGCCTGGCCTTCGAGAGCTGCTGCTTCTCCAGGGAAACAGCTCACCACACCCTTTGGGATTTTCTAGTAGAAACTTTCCAGCCGGCAGATGATTTCACTCATCCTTCCCGGCCCTTTTCACGTCCCTTTTAAAATGTAGCTTCTGGGCCCTCCCTGGTGGCGCAGTGGGTTAAGCAACGCACTATGAAGCAAAGTGCAGCCACTGCAGCACGCGTTCGATCCCTGCTGCTGGCCAGGGAGGGGCCCCACATGGCACGGCAGACCTCTCCTGCCTCGCCCGCTGCTCCCCTCAGCAGTGTGTTTCAGTCCATCTGCCTGTTCTGCCCCCTGCTCTGTCTGGTGGATTCTCTCACCTCCCCACACCTCTGGCCTGTAGCCCAGTGCTTGTATGCATAAATAAATAAATACATACATAAATAAATCTTTAAAAAAATAAATAAAATGTAGCTTCTTAAAGGACACCCCTTTCCACTGGCAGGGAAGTCTCCCGACTTACACTTATCACAGAGTGGGCTGAGCCAGAGCACAGTGGAGAACGGCACCTACGTGGCTGCTGTTTCCAGAGCTGTCCCCACACCTCGGCTCAGCCTCCCAGAGGAGCAGATGTCCCCCCTCCCCAGAGATGGGCTCCCAATGTCTGAAGCCACTGATACATCGTGGCAGAGCAACAGGGGCCCCAGGATGGCCCCGCTCCCCCAAGAGAGCTAAATCCAGCCCTTCTGGGGTTCCCCCACAGGTCCTACTCCCTAGAGCCCCTGCCAGTGCTTGGCCTGGAGCTAGGGGTCCAAAGGCCAAGGAAGCCTGCACCCATGTGTCTTTTGGAGGATCCATGCTGGGGTGAGCAGGTGGGGAGGGAGGCAGGATAGGCAGGGATTGGGCTGTGTCACCCAGGGACTCGAACCCAGGACTGGAGGGCTCCACCCCAGGCGCTCCTAGGGCTGCGCAGAGCCTCCGCCCAGTCACATCCCTTGTCATCGAGCGGTGGAAAGAGCGAAAGCAGCTACTTCTTGGGGTTAAGAAGGATCAAATGACAAAAATCACACAGTGCAAACCTCAGGAAAAGCTGGGGTTTAAAAGAGGGATCGAGAGACACTCTGGGGATGAAAAACTATCAGTGAGTGACTCTGAGAGGGCATCACCCCCGGGTCATCCAGAGGAGCGCCAGGAGCACCTCTGGCGGGCTGGCCAGGCCGGCCAAGGCAACGTGCACGTAGTGGAGCGAGTGATCACCACGTTCTGTAGATGCTTGCGGCGTGTCTACCGCGATCTCATTCTCCGGAATAGCTCCAAGCGATTTAGGGTGTAGATTTTCATCCTTCCTGTTCTCCCTCTTCATAGATGGGCTGGCAGGATCAGAGAAGTTAGGTTGCCGGGGTCACACAGAGAGGAAGGCGCAGATATGAGATTCCAGTGTGGGTCTCTCCCCTAAGTTAGAAGTCTGAATTATATTCTCCTGGAGTCTGAGCATACCCCAGCTAGGGAACACACTGACTTCCTAGGTTACAGATGAAGAAACAGCAAGAAGGGGTTGGGAATGACTTGTCGACAGGCACAGTATGCTTCTGTAAGAGTTGGAACAGGCTCAGTGCCGTAATTCCCATTCCTTCAAGAGTCCAAGGTGGGGGTCCACGGAAGAGAGCTGGGGGAAAGGGAGAAGAGGGCACCGTGAAGGAAAAATGAGGACTAGAAAATGCCCTGATGGGAATCATTTTGGGGCCCATGGTCAAAGGGGGCAGAAAGCGAGAACCCATTCATTCATTCAGTCAGTCAGTCGGTCATTTATTCATTCGACAAGCATGTACCAGACCCAACTCTCTGCCAGGCCCTACAGAGAGTACAAAAATAGCCAAACACAGAACCTGCCCTTAGGAAGTTTAGAAGGTTGTATCTGGGACCCTTGGAGGGGCGTGTGTACATTTCAGGGCAGTGGGTGGGGGTGTTGCAGGTCCTCTTGTTTTAGGGTGGTGAAGCTAGTTACCCTGCTATCAGGCCTCATTAGGGGAGCAGAGGAGTAAAGTAGCAGGGAGAGGGGGTAGGCTGGGAGAGACAGGGCACACTCTGAGCCCAGGGCCCCAGGGAGAAGGCCTGGAGGCAGAACACCCAGGTACGCCCCACCCCCAAACCGTAGGCAGGAGATTTTCCTTCCCATTTTTCCTCTCTGCACAACAGCAATTTAAGTTAATTAAATGTAACAATAAATTATTTCTCATCTGCCTAGAATAATCTTTCACTGCTCACCCACTTTGGGGGAACGCACACGCTCTTTGCCTTGAGGGGGGAGCTGTGACTGTCAGGAGGGAGCAGGGGAGGGGGGCACTGGCAAGGTGGAGGAAGAGCTGCTCAGTCCCTCCAGCCAAGAGGGCCAAGAAAGGGCTTCCAGCCTTGCTGCCTTTTGTCCCAAGTCTGGTGTTGCAGTTTGCAGTTCTAGCTACCCGTAGCCCCGTGCTTGGCCCCTCTGAGCAGCACAGAAAGTGCACAGCTGCAGGCACCTTGCCTGGCCGCACAGCCCATCAGGCCCCAACTGCAGCGCCTGCCCCCACAGGCACAGATGGGTCTCCAAAGAGCTGGCTGCACATCTAATTCTGCCATCTACATCCCTGGTTTTTAAATGCAGTGGGGAATCTTGATTTATGACCCTTGCTCTTTTTCATATTTAGATGTTCTTCTCTTGACTTTGCTTAAGACACCTCAACCAGCAGGTGGCAGTGTTTGTTGGAACCTTGCTCTGGGGGTCACCAGGGAGGGCTGCCATTTTGGCCACACTGAGAGTCCCAGCTCTTCCCAAGGCTGGGCCTGCCACAGTTTCCCAAACCAGGAAAGGCAGAAGAGTCCAACTTCATCCCTGACCTGCCAAAGTGCCTCCCTAGCGCCGGTGCCTCGGCTCTCACATCCCCACAGTGGGCCTCCTTTCCCACACCTGCAAACAATGTTTAGCAGCACTAATGGCCCACAGCTCAGGAATCCACCTGGGTGGTTCAGGCCAACTGAAGCCAGCTCCTCCCGTTGTCCGAGGCCCTCCACAGGCACCCTGTCCTTTACCTGGAAGGCCCTCACCCTCCTTCTGACAGCCTATGTCCATTCCGCCAGCCTCAAACTCACCTCCTCCAGGAAGCCTGCCCTCCTGGTCACATTGTGCTCATCCCTCATGCCTGTGTGTGTGTGTGTGCACGCACGCACGTGCCCTTCCCCATTTCTTCTAAATTCTTTTCCTTTTATCCAAATTAAAGGGCTTCCTTTTACCCAAATGTTAGCTTCCAGGCCAGCAAGGAGCTTGGTGATATCATGAAATGCAGAAAACCACAAGACAACTTTCTTTTAAGCTGAAAAGCCCCGTCCCAAAGGAGAGCTTATAGAGAAGGGAGGGCAGGGGCTGGGTCCTGCCAGCAACCCCTCCCCCAGGGCCTGAGAGGCAAACAGAGTGAAGCTTGCTATGCCCAGCCCTCTGGGTAGATGAGGAAGATTCTGGGGCCCAAGTCGTGATCACAACCCCACAGAAGCTTCTAGGAGAGAATGATGGTGCAAGTCCTGTGGTCTGGCAGGACTGGGCTCGGACCTCAGCCGAAGGGAAGCATCTTGCTGCAGGATCACTCCCCTGGACTCCCCTGGGGGGCGGGGGGGCTCTGAGGTTTGCCTAGCAGCAAAGGAGCATCAGAAGTTGAGGTGGAGGGGAAGGCGGGCAGGCCCCTCTCCTTATTTGTCATGAACTTTCAGGATGTGGGGCAGCCCCAGGTGCCTCCAGGAAACCCCCTGCTTCCTAGGCGGCCCTTCAGGACCATGCCTAAAAGGTTCATTACCAAATCATCCCATCAAAGAAAATTGCACTTTTGCGCCTTAAAGACCAAACTGAGCTTCAGTGATGTAGTTATTTATGGTCGCTAATAAGCATTTTCCGGGTGTGATTAACCTTTATGCCAAAGTCACACTGGGAATTGAGACAGCAGCTTCAATTCCAGCCACGTGCTGCACTGGCCTAGGGCGGGGGCCTGGGCAGCAGCTGGAGCGGGAGGGGCAGGCAGCTGTCACACTCCCGGTGGCGTCTCACCGCCTCTCTTGGGCTCTGGTGCTGCTCCCCTCTACTCTGCCCGTCCCTTCTTCCCCAGCCCTGTCCTGACCTGGACTTGCACCATTTTCCATCTACTGGAAAGACACACAGGTTGCCTCTTCCTGGCTCCCCACTCAGCCACTGTAAACAGTTCTGTGATCTTGAGCACCTCAGTGACAAAACCCTGTAAAGTGGGGAGCAGGAGACCTGCCCATATGCTTTCTGCAGTGCACCTGCAAGTCAGGGGCCCACTTGCCCTGGGACTATCATTTTATGCGATGTGGTCATGGTGCCACAGCCCTCCCCCCGCCCTCACAGACTTAACATCAGGTTTGGCTCTTTAGCAAGAGGAAAGATTTGGAGCAGGTTTTACAGGGGGGCCTTGTTGCTACTGGGCGGGCACAGAGCAAATGAGCCCGGCGCCCTGTCAGCTCCGCTTCAAAGTGCCTTTTTGCTTTTCTCGGCCAGCTGTTAGAAGATGGTAAAACTCTGAGTCCAAAAACTTGGTTCGTCAAAAATGATCTGAAAAAAGCCACCTGCAACAGCTGATGATGGCAGGCAGGAGCCAACAGAGGGGCCTGAAAAAGTGGGGGCTCTCGGGGCAAAATCACTTTTGGTTGCTTTCAGAGGGTTTCTCTGGTTTGGGGGAAGAATCCAGGCCTCTGAGGTGCCCCCGTTTGCCACACGCTCCAGCCAAAGTGCTCTTGTGGGTGCTAGTCATTGCTGAGAGGTGGGGGAAGCTCTGTCCCCACCCCAGGAAAACGGTCTCCATTTCAATTAAATGTCAATTAAATGCAACCTTCTGCATTTAATTTTGGGTTTCACCCCCATTGTGGGGCAACCAGGCGTAGGGCGCATAGACGGGGCTGGGAGTCTTGCCAGCGCCCAGTGAATCTCAGCGCTTCTTTTCTGGGCTCTCGCTGGCATTATCTCACTGCTCACGCTCTCACAGTGGTCCTTCTGTAGCTGAGTGATACGCCCTCATATCCCCGGCTGCCAGGCTCAGGTGTTCTGGTGCGCACACTTACGCATGCTCACACGCCCATACCCAGGTGTCCACCATCAGGCACGTGTGCCCACGCTCCCAAGCGCCCTCCACATGAACACAGTCAATGCCGCAGGTCATCGCCATAGAGGCTCGTGGCGTATAAAGCCTGATTAATTCACTTACCCTACAATCCCTCCTCCCTTGTGTTTATAGATCCCAGATGAAGAACTCTTAGCTTTAGAAGGAAACAAACATCCTTGCAATTTTGGGGCCTGTTCCACCATGAACTAATTACCTATTGAGGGAGAGAGGAAACTGGAGTCAACTTTAAAGTCAATATATGTTGGGAGGAAATACACAGGAAAACACTGGCTTTTCGTGGAAGTGTGATTCAGGAATCCGCCAGAAGTCTGCAAACCCTGCTGCACAGTGGGGGGTGGGGGAGGGCACAGCACAGCTTCTGTTCGACCTGACCTTTCCTGAGAAGAGAGGTTGGTTCAGGAATCTCAAGAAGTGGTTTTTCTTTGCATAATGAAAAAACCGGCCCTGAAAACCATCATATCCAAGGAGGGAGCTGTGGGTCAGGGTTACAGGCAGGCAGCCAAGACAGAGACACCCTTTGCTCACCCTGGGGTGTTCGGTTTGGTTACAGGATGAATGTGGATTTGCTCTCCTCCTCCAGGAACCTGAGGACACTCAGATGTGGGGTGAGACCCACCAGTCTGTGTGGTTGCCATCTGATGAGAACCTTGGCGCAGAAGCGCTTTGTGCCAAGGTGGTTTCCACCTCTTCGGGACGAGCCCATTTGCAGGTGTTGCAAGCACTGGGTCCAGCCAGGGGGAATAAGGGCTCACTGATGGGGGACACTGCGCTGCATTGCTCTGGAAAGCTAAGGAAGGCGTTGACAAAGGGGGCTCCCTGGAACTGGCTGTTGGGGGCTGCCAAGCCCTTCAGGTGAAAGAGTAGGCTAGGGTGAAGAAGGGGAAAGAACCGGTGGACGAAGGTTTGCACATGCCAGCAGGGCCAAGTGTGCTGGGGGAGCGATAACGAATCAACATGAACAAAATGTGCTGTGCCTTTAGGGGGATCGGGAAGTCTGGACCACAAGCACGACTTGAAGATTAGAAGGATAATGGGGGGATGTCAGGCAGCAGGGCTATTTTCGAAGAGGGTGTTTCCAGTTTCTTTAATTTGCCTGTTACTGAGCTGTTCTGGGAGCCCCACTTCGTGTGTGTTGGGGGGAGTGTCAGAGACAGGGGTGAGGCAAGAAACTGGGGGGGCAGGGATCCCAGTCTCCTTCTAAAACGGGCCTCTGGCCATGCCAGCTGGGGGCCTTCTGACTGTTGGCTGAACAGTGGGTGTGTTACTTCCCTCTGCTCAGCTAGCGAGAGGCACTGACTTGCTTGCCGGCTTCCTCCTCTTTGCTTCCACATTTTCATTTGGAAAATGACGGTTAAGATATTTCTCCCTCTCTCTGGAAATGGTGAAGTTTAAATTACTGATTAATAAACTGTTGGAAATTCCTTGGGGCCAGAGAGATGAATAGGTTTGTTCTAATCACTCCCGAGCCCCAGGAGTGAGTTTGTTAAGCCCAACACCGAAGTGCTGGCCAGAGCTGTGGGTATGCTTGTGCGCTTGACCCATGAAGAGTGGAGAGACCCCTATGATGACACACCAGGAGTGTGCCAGCGAGAAAGAGAGTAAATAAAGCCCACCTAGGACTCAGAAACACAGCTAAGCGATAATGGGGTGAACCGTCTGGGACAAAAAGGGCTTCCTACAGGAGGGAGAAGGGGCTGACTCTGACCAGGAAAGGGGTGCACTCCATTCCACCTTAAGTTGGGTAAGAGGAGACCAGAGCCCACTTTTGTCATGGGACTGGAGGGGGACAGAACTGGTATAGGCAGGGTGGGGTAGAGGACAGGGTGGGAGGGCAGGAAAAAACATTAATGGTAAATGAGCCCAGAAAACTTACCTTTGGAAAGGAGCAATTTAGATTACTTTCTAAAGATTGAGAGACAGTCATCTAGCTCCAAAAAGCTCCAACCTGCCACAACTGGCTCCAACTGGCTACATCTGGTACCAATTTGCTATATCTGGTACCAACTGGCTTAGATCTGGTTTGAGTCAGTTGGCATTGGTTGGGTCTGGTTTGAGCTGGTTAAAGTCAGTTCAAACTGGTAGATCTGGTTAGATCAAGACAAAATCACTTGCAGTCAATTTGAGCTAGTTGGAACCGGTTGGATGCTGTTCAGGCCAGCTGGATCCAGCTGGAGCTGGTTATACCCAGTTCCAGCCAGTTGTAGCCAGGTTGGATATGGTTTTGGTTGGATCAGAATAGTTCCATCTGGTTGGATCTGGTTGGTACCAATTGGAGCCAGTTCTAGCCAGTTCTAGCTGGCTAGTGGAATCTGGTTTAAACTGATTCAGTTAAGCCAGTTGTATACAGTTGTAACCTGTTGGATTTAGTTGGATAGTGTTCAGGTCAGCTGGAGCAATTCAGTTCCAACCATTTGAAGCCCATTGGAGTCATTTGGATCAGGATACACTTGGTTCCAACTGGCTGCAGTCCATTGTAGCCTATTCTAGCTAGTTGGAGCCAGTTGTATCAGCATGAAGCAGGTTCAAATTGGTCATAGCTGGTTATAGCCTTTTGGATCTAGTTTACTTAACTGGTGAAAGTTGGAGGCAGTTGGAGTCATTTGGAATTGGTTATACCAGGTTCAAACTGATGGGAACCTGTTGGAGCTGGTTGATGCAGTTTGAGCCAGTGGGTACCAGTTGGATCTTGAGCCAGTTAGATGCAGTTTGAGCCAGTGGGTACCAGTTGGATCTAGTTGAATCTGGATGAACACAGTTCAGACCAGTTGGATCTGGTCAGGCCAGTTGGAGCCATTTGGAGCTGGTTAAAATTGGTTACAGCCAGTTGGTGCTGATTAGAACTAGTTGGAGTTAAGTGGCGTCCAGACTGGAAGAAGCCATGTGACTAGGTGAGAACTAGGTGAGGGAAAATTTTTCTCCACAAGCCAAAAATTTCAGGAGGCGCCAAATTCTCAATCAAGATATTTGAATGTTAGCAGTAATTTTCATCTTTCTATCCTAAGTTACAGTTTAGCCTAATACTGTTACTGATCCTGTCTTCTAAAACAGAAGATTTTATTGATTAACCATTGACTTAGACACTATATAAATTTCAGGCACACAGCTTCACATCTGTGTGTGTAAGCCTCACCTCTCCTACCACCAACGTTCTGGTGACCTCCTACTCTCAAAAGACACACTCCTGCCCTCTGCCTCCTTCCTCTCCCACCTCTTCTGCAACCATCCCAGGCCGGGTAGATTCATCATCGGTTCAGGCAGCTCACAAGAAAATCTCGGAGCCCTCGGCATCATCCTCACAGGTTTTCTAATAATGTGTAGGGGAAACAAGCCAGCAGAGAGACAGCAACTCAGGCCTGCTATGAATCTCTATAAGCTCTTTCCTTCTCGTAGCTGTTCTCTACCACTCTCCACCGTGTTCCGCAACACCGGCCTTTGCTGATGCGGCCCTTATAGGCCCAACCTCTCAGCTCAGGTGTGCCCATTCATGCACACCCACACCATACTCCAGGTGTCCACCATCAGGCATGCGCACCTCAAGTCCACGCTCCCAAGCACCTCCTGCGTTCAACGCTGCAGGTGATAGCCACAGAGGCCAACGGTGCAAAAGCCTGAGCATCTTTATTTACCCTACACCACCTCAGATTTTTACAGTCTAAGAGTTATTTTTGTTATGTATTAGTTCCTTTGCTTTGTCATTTCTATTCCACATACGAGAGAAACTATCTGGTAATTGTCTTTCACTTTCTGACTTACTTCACTTGGCATAATCCCTTCACGTTCCATCTATGTTGTGGCAAAAGGCAAAACGTCATTGATTTTAGCAGTAGTAATAGTATTCCACTAGTATTCCACACAACTTCTTACCCAGTCATCTGTCAGTGGGCATTTAAGTTTTTCCAGAGTTCAGCTATTGTGAATAATATGGCTATGACCACAGGGGCGCATATACCTTTTCCAGTTAGTGTTCTAATAGTCTTTGAATAAATATCTAGGTGTGGTAGGGCTGGATTAAGTGGTTTATATTTTTAGTTTTCTAAATCATTTTTTGATATTTTTATGATGAATTTTTTGGCATTGATTTAGTGTTTTCAAAATTTGCGTTAGAGTATGCTATACCTTGACTGAAATTTGTACTCAGGTGAGTGTCTGCTCTCCTAACCCTAATCAGAGACCTGTGATGAGGCTGCACCTGGGGCTATGGTGGGCTGCTGGAGTTGGCACCACCCTGGCCCTGGCTCCAGCCTAGACTTGCAGCTTACTCCCTGGGGACCCCAATAAACCTTGCCCTCTGCCTCCACCTGATTTTCCTCCTGTGAAACAGCTAAGAGTTTCCAAATATGTGCTTGTGAGTCTGACGTTCTGTAGTGAATTTTGCAGACTGTGGGGAAATGGGTCAGGTTGGCCAGTGAAATTCAGGAGAGGGCCCCAGGGAAGGTTCCCCCCAGGAAGAAAGAGCAGGGGGGGCAAGGTGGTTATGTGGAGAGTAACCCTCCCATGAGGTTCACTGCCCAGAGTCTGGTCAAATGTACAGCTCTCTGCCCTCACTGGGTACCCGTGCCCTGGAGGAAAGGGCTGGTTACAATGCCCCCTACCCAGCACCCCGCATGTTTCTGATCCCCTTGGAAATCAAATCCCTGGAGAAAGAACTGCCTCTCCTACAACCCATGACTAAATAAAATCAGCAAGTTCAAGTCAATCACATGACCTATTGAGTGCTCATTGTGAGCCGAGACACATGTCCTTAGTTTATCCAGTGACCGCGCCCCTGCCTGTGTGCAGCCTCCTGTGTTGCTCCTTCCACACCCGGTGCAGTGTCAGCCTGGTGAGGGGACCAAGCAACAGGTGGTCAAGTAACCTGCCCACACAGGGAGACCCCAGGCCTCTTTGACTCTAAATCTGCAGGAAGGTGGTGGCCCCACAAGGGGAGATGTAGAGGATATCAGGGATGTTAGTTGAAGAAAAGGAGGCCCTCCAAGTGTGGGGTCCACACCGTCTCCTCCCAAGAGAGAGGAAGTGGGCTGCAGCTCTGGAATCAGAACGACAGGGAGGCTGGGCAGTTAAAGGGCAGAAGACGCCCTGGAGTAGTGAGCCATGTCCGAGTCACATTCAACCGTCCACCTCTCTGGGCTCGGTTTCCTGTCTGCACAGGGACAGCTGCGCAGCCCGAGGCGAGAGTCAAGTGCCATCACGATGGGGTGTGCTTGATGCGCTGTAAGCCCAATGTGTAGTGACTGGTAATTGACAACAAGAGGCCACCAACGCCCGCAGCTCTGGAGAGAGGCAGACAAGGGCACTGACGAGGGTCAGTGAGTCCGAGGTGCCAGGGGGCAGGCAGAAGGAGATGCCTAAGTGTGTGTGAGCGTGTGTGAGAAAGAATGTGATAGTGTGTGTGTGAATGAGCGTGTCACTCTGTGTGTGTGTGTGTGTGTATGTGTGTGTGGTGGGACACCAGCAGGCCTGTGGACTGGAGGTGGCTTCCTCAAGCAGCATCCCAACAGAGGCCCCAGCCCTAGGGCTAACATTTATCTCTGTTCCTGGAAACTGGGCTCCTGCTGGTACCAGCCTCTCCGCAGTTCCAGGCCAAGAGGGCATGAGGAGAGGGAGGCAGGAGGCAAAGAGGCCTGGGAAGGGCGTCTGGGAAAAGATGTGTAAAGGGAAGTTCAGGGACACAGGAAGCTGCAGGCCAATCTCCCGTGCTAGAGGGCAGCCTAACTGTGTCCTCCCCACCCTGTTCCCACAGGCCCTTCTCCTCCTGGGGCTGAACCCCGTCTCTGCCTCCCTCCAGAACCAGCATTGTGAGAGCCTGTCCCTGGCCAGCAACTTCTCCGGTGAGTACATCTACCCCCGAGGCAGGAGTCCCAGAGAGGTTTCCTCTCCAGGTCTCTAGTGAGTCATCAAATCTCCTTGGAGCACCAGTGTGGAAAGAAGGCTCCTGAGGGTGTGTGAGGGTGGGAAGGAGTTGGGGAGGGGGGGAGGGGGAACCTGTGGCAAGCGTGCCACGCGGTTATCTCCCCTCCTCTGCGGGGGATATCATGGGGACAGAGGCCTGGCTGGAGCTCAGGGACCTCAGTGAGGAAGCAAGGCCCTTCTCGCTGCTCACAGTGCCTGAGGCCCAGCTCGTTATGCCAACTCTGTGCCAGGCAAGCATTTGGGCTATATTAACCCAGGTCACCATGGCATTCTGAATAGGTATGTTTGCCCTCATTTTACACACAAGGAAACTGAAGCACAGAGAACTAATAAGCACGGGAGCCCTGGCTTCTGTGTGCTGGATTCTATACAAGGCAGGAGTGACAGGGGGCAACTAGGGGTTCACAATCTGATCCTGGAGTCAAATCCACAGCACATGTTTTGTGAGGCAGAGCCAAGGTGTGCTGGCAGGTGGGGACATGGTGTACAGCAGGGAAGACAGAGGCCCAGTCTCTGAAGCTGGGCCTGGGGAACAGGCTGCTTCTTAACCTAGAGCAGCTGCCACCAGACCTGCTGTTCCTTCAGCAGTGGGCCCACAGGGAGCGGACAGAACCCTGGACCTGGAAAAGGCCAACTGGGTTCCCGTCTCACAGCAATGCCTAAGTTTGTCCTGACTGGGCAGGGAGGAGGCACAGGATGAACATGCCATTGACCCCATGAGCCTGTTTGCCCACTTGTAGAGTTGGGGTGGAGGTGAGGATGATACCTGCCTCAAGGATGTGTTGTGATTAAATGCACTAAGTTTTGCAGCAATGTTTCAATGCACTGTAGAGTGCATAGCCCTGCTGGGTGTTATTTACTATTTACGTTAACTTCAGCAGGCTTTAAAAATGCTTTCACATAATTGGAAGGAGGGAAAGGCACTTGCCAGGAGTTGCTCACTACAATGGAAGTGGCAAGGAGCTAGATCAGGGGAGTGTGGATTCAGGAAGGGCTCCTGAAAGAGCAGATTTCAAGGTGTGTCCTTGAGCAATGCTGAATGTGGACGGTCAGAGAAGAGCCAAAGCTAGAGGACCAGCAGGTAGAAAGACAGGGAAGGGGTGCGGAGGGAGGTGCACAACCTGGTAGTGGGAACCTGGAGCTACTGCCTGTGAAGTTGGCTAAGCTGGGTCACAGGGACCTGGGGTGTTCCTGAGCAAGTCTGGAGTTCCAGCAGAGGGAGCTTGGGAGAGAGATAAAGTCCTGTTCAAAGGCTGGACCTGAGATGAAAGGCCCAAAACCTGGGGCCAGGCAGGCTCCATTAACTCGCTATCTGTTCTCAACAGCACTAAGCCCTGTCGTTGGAGGCCACAGGTGTGATGGCTGGTGTTCACTGCCTGGCTGAGGCCTGCCCAGCTTGCCTGATTTCGTGGCACACCATCCGTCCATCACCCTCCATGGCAGCCTCTGATAACGGGCTATTTGTTGCTGACACCAAGACCTACCCAGACCGAGGGGTGCTGGTGGGGACAGATGGCGAGGGTGGGAAAGAGACCAGGACAGATGGTTGGGTGTCTGGACAGGCACTGAGCTGGAGCCTTTGGGGGCCTCTCACATGCCCGAGGCCACGGGCAGGCGAGGC
Source organism: Galemys pyrenaicus (assembly GCA_019455555.1). NCBI lineage: Eukaryota > Metazoa > Chordata > Mammalia > Eulipotyphla > Talpidae > Galemys > Galemys pyrenaicus. The sequence continues at coordinate 2,000,572 of JAGFMF010012271.1, forward strand.
TGGGTCTCAGGGACCTTAGCTTCATCACACGGCAGATCACAGGCTTGGCAACTCATAAAATCATGCCATGAATATGACAAGCTAACATCAAATTGTCATATGACAATATTCATATCGATGTGTTATGTTTGAATGTTATGACAAGAACATTTAAACCTTATGACAATAAATTCCCTATTTATTCATTGAACTTCTGATTAATGATATCACAGACAAATGGAATCATTGTTGAGAAGGACCAGCGGGTATCAGTTCTATCTTTAGGTGGTGAACAATAATTAATGACAGCTGGTATTTATTTAGTGCCCACTGTGTCTTGAGCCCCATTCTCAGTACCTTCATCATTCAATCATCAAAACAATATTGTCACGAGTATTTTATAGAAGCCAAAGGAAAAGATAAGAGAGCTTAAGTAGCTTGCCTAACTACACAGTTACTAAGTAGCAGCCCCAAGATTTGAACCACGCAGGCCTGGGTGTTTTCCAGACTTTCCACCACATTTTGTGACCACCCAGAGATTACCCAGGAGCCCCGGGCCCAGTGTGGTCATTCATCTGGGGTGCAGAGTCCCCTCTGCAGACTCCTGTACCCCTATTGGGTTTGCACACAGCCCCTAATTGTCCTCAGGACCTGCTGTGTGCCTGGCACTGCACTAGATACTGGGAATGCAGTGATAAGAGCACACACACCCATAGGACAGGAGGCCCACCCACTTGTCCTGATGAACCACATACCCTACAAAGGCATCTTTCTTCTCTACCAAAAGAGGCAGCTCAGCCACAAAGGAGGCACCCAAGGAGCAGGACTCTGCCTGCCCTCGGCACCCCCTTTCCATGCCAGGTTGCTTTGGAGGAAGCAGAGCACTGCCCCTTCATGCCAGCAGCACCTTCCTGGCCACCGGCTGCTCCTGCTCTGGGCAGCCCTGGCTGGTCCTTCCCCTGGACTTAAACCACACAAGGGCATGGGTTTCTGTAGCGGCAGGAAAGGGGAGGCACTAGAGCAAGGTTCGGGATGGTTCTGGGCAGACGGGTCAGGGAAGGAGAGTCTTGGAGCCCTCGGTGGCTTTTCATACTTTATTTAGTAGAGGTGGCCAGGTATATGGCAGGCAGGGGTGCCAGGGGGCCGGGAGGCTGGCAGGCCTCCCAGCCCCCCAGCGCATCTCAGATGCTTCTTCTCTCTCTCTCTGCTGCTGCTGCCCGTCCTGTCGGTTCTGTTGGTCAGTCGGTCCTCGCAGTTCTGGCGTCCTCATGACGCCACCCATTTATGCCCGTGTCCCAACTCAGGTGCGCCCACTTGCGCATGCCCACCCTGGAATGCTCACAGCACCTCAGGTGTCCATCATCAGTGGTGGGAGGGTGGAAATACCTGATCATTCTCTGACCCTACAGCTTCCCAGTCACAGGGCTGCTGCCATGTGCCCACCTACTCCAGTTCACTCAGAAGCCCCTGAGGGGATCCAACATAACCGGAACGGGAGCCAGCCTCCAGTTTCCCTCCAAAGTGATCCACTACAGAGGAACTGTCAAGTGCTTTTGGACCCCGAGCCAAACCAGAAGAGAACTGTGTCTTCTATGTGGGGGAAGAAACAGTGCCCAACTGCGCACAGGCATTAAATAGGCTACCTTCAAAGGGTTCTTATCTGTTTCTTAAAGCAGGGCCCAAATCAGCAGGGGCTTTTTGGGAGAACAGTGGGGCAACCTCAAAGCCACTCCTCCATTCTCGGAGACCAGTGGGGCAACCTGACCACAGTGCTCCCACAAGCAATCAAAATGGGACTCTGCATCTGCTCTGCATGTGAGGGGCAGGAGGATGATGCAGGACCAGTTCAATGTGTTACTGAACCCACTTGACTCTTATCCCCACACGCAAGAAAGACCCTGAGGGATTTGGCTGCTCCATGAGTGAGGTGTGAGCCACTGAGCCATCGAAATGTCCACACACCAGCCACCCAGGCTTCGTACCTGCTGGTCCCTTTGCCTGGAGCACTCTTCCCCTGGATATTCACATCTCCCGCCCTCACCTGCTATGATGAAAACTTAGTCTTTAGACACCACCAAATGAAAGAGGTACTCTCATGGGTCTGTCTCTTACCGGCTTACAGTATTTCTCACAGGTTAACGGATGTGTCTGCCTGTTTGTTTACCGCTCCTCCACCCCGCCAAGGGCAGGGCGTCTGTCTTACTGATTACTGTATCCCAGCTCCTGGAACAGGCACTGCATCCCCAGCTCCCAGAAACCTTTGTAGGTGGCTAGTATAACCATGTTGAATAAAGAGCACAGTCATTACTCTTCCCCACCTATAACTTAATTGACCAGGTGGGGCCCTGAGCAGTGGGAAGGGTACTTCCTAATAAATAGCTCAGGCTTTGTGCTGCGGCTGGGAAGTCTGTCTGGCTAGTTGCGAGCCCAGCCTACTCTGGTCTCCTCCCCCTAAACTGTGATGTCCAGATTGGGGAAAACGAAAAACAAACACCCAGGACAGGGGAGAGGTCGAACACCAGTGCCAGCAGGACCTGGAGGGAATGCTGGCCCAAGGATCAGCACCTAAGACCTCTGACTGCCAGTCCTTATAGGCCCCAGGCTGGGAGGCATGGACACTGCCTTCCCTGGCCCCTAGTCCCAGCTAGGATGTCCACGCCCTCCCCACGCCCTAGCCCTTGAAATGATTTCTCTGCACCTCTCTCCAGGTTTTTTCTGCTTCTCCCTGTTTTATTGACAGGGTCTGACTTCCTTCTAGTTCATATCTCTTCTTGAACACTTGGCGTCCCCCACCCCCCGAGTCCCCCTCTCTTCCCTGGAAGAGTGGCTGCGTGGATTGATTGAGTGGTCTGAATAGGTAATGTAAAGTGCGCTCCGGTTGCCTGGATAAAGCGTGTCTGACAAATGTTGGTTTCCCTCCCGCCCCTTCCAAGTCCTATATATACCCTTCCCCGTAGGAGGCCCGGTCTGTGAGGCTCTGCCAGATCCCCAGAGACCAGGTGTCCTGGCGTGATGAACTGACATCCTACCCTGCAGCTTCCAGCTGCCACCGAGACCGGACATATTGCGGAAGTGCGGGGCCCACAAGGCAGTTGGGCAGGGCAGTCCAACGGGAGCACACGCTTGACAGGGTGCTGCCGTCCTGTTGCCTCCTTCCCTCCCCTCAACCTCCGGGGCCCTCCCTTCTTCCACCACTCTTCCTTTACTCCGCTTTCCCTCCCTGTCTTCTCCTTCTCGGAGTGCTCCCTAAACCTCATGACCATCCCACTATTGCCCTTCAAGACTATTTTCTGTCTGAGCCCAGCCACAGCTCCTGATTGGTCTGCCCACCTCTGGCCACGCCCCTTTCTGGCTGCAGTCCTCATGCCCCGCCCACCGGGCTCCCCACTCCCTGGCCTGGCCTGGGGCCATTTTTATTTAAACCACTCCTGTCATTTTGGCTTCTCTTCTTTGTTCTTGGGATCTCTCCCTCCCTTTCTTCCCATCTCATTTTCATCCTTCTAGGATTTTCTGGGCAGAGCCTGGATGGGCATTCAAAACCCACTCTGCCTTTTAGTATCGTGACAAGTTAGGTTAACAGCTTGGCTGCTTGGGCCTCTGTTTCCTTATCTGTGAAACAGAGATAATTCACGCCCATGTTAGCAGGCAATGTGAGACCCCCAGTAGGTACCCGGTACCCCGGACCAGCTGTGGGCAGGTCACGGCTCTGGAGCAGCTGGTAGAACTCAGCGACCCGCCCCTCCCTTGGCTCTGCCCTGGACCTGACTGTGCCTGGTGCCTGGCTGAGCTGGCTCTGGGGAACCGTCCCAGGGACATGGGAAGACGGGAGGGACAACAGATGCTACATGGCACAGAGGAATGTCAGGCAAGCTCCAGGCGCTGCCACACATGACATCCCATCTAGTGCCCACAGCGCCTGCTCAGGAGAGGCTGTGAACGAAGCAGTGAGTGAGTGACCTGCAGGTGTCATTAAATGAGATGATCTAGGGAAAGCCCCTGGCATGTGCCTGACAGTCCTCAGTAAGTGCTATTCCCTTGGCTGCCTCCTGGCTGCCCCCTTCGTCCATTGGCACAAAGTGGGATTTAGCAGTAAGAGCTCTCAATTTGGAGTCCAAAACCCCTGGCTATGAGTCTTGGTTCCTTCACTCATTGAGCCATGACCTGGGACATGTCTCTTACTTCCCTGGGCTTCAGTTTCCTCATCTATAAAAAGGGAACTATAAAAAGTTTGGCTGAGGATCAAACAAAATATGTGAAGAAGGGCTTTACAAAACAGCGTGGTCCATAGTATCAGCTCCCTCTCCCCACCCGTGCTCCAGCTTCTCCCCTCCCCAGCTTCAGCACTCCCAGGGAAAGGTTAAATTCTCAATGGCAGCCCTTGCCACACATGCTCTCCGCCCTCCCCTCTGCCATTCACAGAGACTCTGCGCGGCACAGGCCAGGACCTGGTCCACCCAGTCGCCTGGCCCGGCTCTCCTCGTGGCCATTAAGCCCCAATCCATATTCCTTTCCCTTTCAATTAAACCACTGGGCATCAAGGTCTCTCTGCCCCTTGAGCCCCGATTTGCACAAACGACCCATGAATAGCTTCGATTAGAAAGAAAAACCAGCATTTGGTAAAAGTGCAGCTCAGAGCCGCCCTGCATCTAACAAGGAAAGGATGCCAATGTAACCCAGCGCTGTTTCCGGACAGACTGGGTATGGGCTAATCTGGGGAGAACATGGCCAGGCCCCAGCTGGGGCTTGGCAGCCACTGATGCCCCCCACCCCCACTGGTCCATAGCTGTCCCTGGCTTGTCCGTGCATTGCGCCAGTCACGGTTACTAACCCCCTCCCTCCACGATGGGCACGCAGGGTCTCCACAGTCATGATGAACCAGACTTACGCAGGAGTGGGATGAGGAGAGCCAGGAGAGTGTCAGGAGCCCCACCCTCTGGAAACCAAGAACTACCCCTCTCCTCCTGAAGTGTCACAGAATCTTAACTCTGTAGCCTACGGGTGCATGCAAGTGCACATCCACACACACTCACGCACACACACACACGCACACATACGCACACACACTGCTCCACTCTTAGGAGCTCTTTAAGGACAAAGATTTGGAAAGGGATTTGACATTTTCATTCTAGTTCAGTGTTTTACACCCTTTTTTGAGTCACACCTCCTTTGAGAACCTAAGGAAAACTTGGGCTCCTCTCCCAATTTTAAAATACATGTATAGACTAAAAAATTTGTTTCATTTAATTCCAGCATCTTTATAAATCCTAAAAGTTTCTAGTGGACTGAGATGAAGAATTTTTAATCTTCCAATTATTTCATTTCATTATAGAGAGAGATTGCGAAGTGCAGGGGGGCAAGTGGTTTGCCCCTGGTCGCACAGCAAATTAGCAGCAGAGCCCAACCTGAGGATAGGGTCCAGACTCCTGGCTCAGTGTCCTTTTCACTTGCCCAGATGGAGGCTTTTCTCCCCATGGTGCTCTTCTCCATCAGTCCCCTCCTAGGGTCCAGCACAGACCGGAGCACCAACAGGGTAAGTCCAGTCAAAACAGTTATCAGGCCAGCGGGAAGCTGGAGTGACTTCATTTAGCTAGTTCCTCCCTGCAGGACCAGAGCAGATGTGATTTGGTTCCAGAGACATATGAAGGGCCAGGGCAGGGGTTGGCCAGGACTATTCCAGGCTGTTCCAGGCTGTGAAGTCTCAGAGCACCAGTTTACACCAAGTGAAGTGTCCTCGAGCTTCAGAGTAGGGGCCTGAAGCACGTCCAGTCTTCCTGTAAATGCAGCCAGGACCTCAGCTTTTAGCACCAGCTTCAGCTCTCTGTTCTCCTCTGCCCTGGAATCCAAGTGGCTCCCTAGTGCCGCAGCACTAGGTGCTGTGTCTCCTCTGCGCGGGATGCACTCATCTGCGCCTGGTCGTTGTTCCTGATCTGTCCCCGTGGGTATGCAAGTGGGCAGAACACTGCAGTGGGGACCTGGCTCTGCCTCACCAGCTGTCTCTGCCCCCAGGACTGCAGTGCAATGCATCCGTGGACCTCATTGGCACCTGCTGGCCACGAAGCCCCGCGGGGCAGCTGGTGGTTCGACCCTGCCCTGCCTATTTCTATGGTGTCCGCTATAATACCACAAGTAAGTGAGTGCCTGGAGGCTGGGAGGTGGGACAGCATGGGGAGACTGGCACTTTTGGGGGCACGGGAATGACCATGAAGGCTATGACAGTAATAACGGTACCTTTCCTGGGCACAGCCACCATTTTTTTTTTTTTCTGCCGGACACTCTGCTCAGCCTGTGCATTCCCACGACAACCCAGGAGGACGCTGTAGTCACCTGCTAGGGCTCCTCAGAGAGCCCAGGCCTCCGGGCAGAGAGAGGTTAGGAAACTTCCCAAGGTCACCAGCCACGGAGAGGTGAGGCTGGAATTTGCATCTAGGTCTGTCTGACACATGTGCAGTTGGCACATGATGCTAGCTTGAGCCCAGCCAAGCCCAGGGGTGGGGCAGGACGCAGCAGACCCAACTTGTGGGCAGAAACCCTGAGCTCAGAGAGGTGACCGGGCCTGCCCAGGGCCTTCCAGCCATGAGATGGGGACTGTTGTAGACCCACAGGTAGGGCTTGTCTTGCACACAGGCCCACAGAGGGGATGGCAGTGGGGGAGGACTGATCCAGGGTCTGTTCTGACACTTGATACCCCTGTAAACACCTCACTCCCCTGAGGCTCTCCAGGCCCTGAGATCCACCTCTAGGCTTTGCAGCTCCTTGTTATCCCAGCTGTTTCCCTCCAAATTAATTTGCTCTCACTTGTCAGTGACTCACACCCCTGCTTATCAAGAGAGCAACAGCTGCAGCCCGGGGACCCTGACCTGTCTGGGGGGCCCCTGGGTGAGCCCTTAGGGTCTGAAGGGCCTGAGTTCAGCACCCCAAGAGGGAACGGGGGACCAAGATTCTGGGTAGTTGACTCAGGTTGCTGCAGCACCTTCACACAGGCCCCCTCTTCTCTGGCCCTCTGGGCCCTCAGGCTTGCTCAGTGGCAATCTAGAGGGCGGCAGCCTGGCTCGAAGGCTTCATTACACTCAACCCTCCCCAACCCCTTCTCCCTTTACCACATAGGGGGATGGGGTGGAGCTTGCAGTCAGGGAGGGGTGAGAGGCCAGAGGCTGCAACCACACCCAAGCCTGTGACCCAGAAGAAGAGGTTGTAGGGAGGTACCTAAAGGAGAGTTTGGGGTACATGGACCACCAGCTTCCAATTTAGCAGGGTACACTGTACAATTAGAATATGAGGCCTAAAGGCTGATCATTGTCCAGGGTTGCGAGCCCAGGACTGTTCCACCCACAGCGCTGCGAGCTGGTCCTTCTAGAGCTCCCTGGGAGGCTGGGGCAGTCGGGGCTTCTAGAAGAGGCTCCTCCCTCACATGGCACCAGGTCCTGTTAATTACACCTCCAAAGTGATTTTTTTTTTTTTTTTCATATCTAACCCTACCTGCCCTTTGTCCCTGGAGCCTCTGACCTGGCCACTAACCCTGGCTTTGCATCCAGCCCTTCTGGGCCCCACCAGGCATGGTCACGCCCACACTGCCACTGGGGCCTGCCAGACTCTCTGGCTATACCCTGCCTACCTTGGCAGCCAAGCCTAGCCATTCCCCATGAGCTTCTTCCACTTGGTCCACAGGGTGACCTGGCAGGCCCCAAATAAAGGTTTCAGGCGGGACATATGCTGCTCGGTGTGCCAGCCTCAAGTGGAAGCCGGGAGAGCAGGCTCTGCCCCAGCTGTGCCTGTCCCTCTCCCGGCCTGGGTTGCCCACCTGCGGATGGGTGGGAGGTCTAGGTGAGGTCTCACTTCTCTCTGTGGTCCCAGGAGAGGTGCTGAGGGTGATGGTCCATGACATGGGGGCAGGGCTAGAGACTCCCCTCCCCAGACGCCCCCCATGCCTGAATGGGGAATACGCTTGTGTAATCAGTAGCGAGTGGGAGCCGAGCCGAGCCATACCTAATCATTAAGCACAAATTAATTCATTTACTGATGAGGTGCTGCCAGGACTCCCAGGCCTTCTCCTCACTGTCCTCCCTCCCGCTATAGCTGATCTTCAAAGGAATGGGAAGCATTTCCAAAAATATCCATTTTCCCGTGATTCTCCTGGAGGACTGCTCAGCTCAGCAATTAAAGACAAGGAGGTCGCATCCTCCCTGGCAACCACTCGCGGCTTTGGGGGCCTGTTTTCTTGCAGGATCTCCTCCTCTTTCCTATCCAAAGCCCGCTTGCTCTGGGTGACCTGGCCTGGAGGGACCGCAGCTCTCCCCTACGTAGGCACAAAAAGGGTCCTTGAGCCAAAGAGAACTCCCGTGATACCCCTGGCGGAACAAGTGACATGTTCTGAATCTTATATAAGGTTATTTAAATACAGCTCCAACACAATAATAATAATCCCACATGTCGGTGGGATTCCAGGAACTGTGCACACGTTAACTAAACCACTCTCGTAACCACTGAGGTAGGAACGGTTGTCAAGGTGTAAGCATACACAGTTGCTGAGGTGAGAAATTGTGCACCTGGAAGTGATGCAGTGTTTGTAAATGTTACCTCAATAAAAAAGGGGGAGGGCCGGAACATTCCTATCTTGCAAACAAGGAAGCTGAAAGGTTGTGTGACTTGCCCAAGGTCACACGTCAGTAATGAGCTTGAACCCAGGCTGTCTGTCTGAGAGCCATGCTCTTAAAGCTTCTTCGTGCTGCTTCTCTTAGGGCAAGACCCCATTCCATGCCCCTTCCAACCAGGTCTCCACCCCCAGGCCCAGGCCTTTGCAGACACCCTGGAGCAGCTGCTGGTCCCAGGTGCTTCCAGTCTGTGGTGCAGACACTGGGCTTCCCAGGTTCCTTGCCTCCCCCTAGACCTCTGAAAACCCAACGAGCCCTCCACCCCAGCAGCTTATCCCTTATTTTGCAGTTAGCAAAGATGTGCAGCTTCTTGGCCAACTCTGCCCAGGGCTCCACTCTGCTGAGACTCAGGCCCAAGAGCAGCCTCACCGCAAGGGGCCAAGAGCGGGGTGGAGCAGGAGGGCTCCTGCTTCCAGAGCGCAGCATCTCTTCCCCCAGCCACCCTACCAGCCCCCTCTTGTCCTGCTGCAGCAGAGAGGCAGCTCCCAGGCTGCACGGCCCCTAGAGATCAGCTGGTCCAGCCGGTGCTTATAAATGAGGACAGGGCAAGAGGCCGCTGGCTGAGGTCCCCCGCACAGCACAGCCATGCTGTGCTGGCCCAGGCACCCACCTGTGCCTGCCGGGCAGCGCTCTGCCCCTGCTGGGCAGCAGGGTCAGGGACTGGGACTCACCCAGCCCTGCTGCGGTGGGGATGTGACATGTGGGTCGAGGGGGTCATGCAAAGTCCTATTGCAGGGAAGGGCTCCAGGGGAATGGCTCAGGGCACAATTGCTCTTTCAGACAGTGCAGTCTGGGGCCAAGGCCAGAATTAACTTAAGGAAGCATATTTAGAGCCGCTGATGCTGGAGAGGGGTACAGGGCGGGGCAGGGCAATCTCTGACAGCAAAGGAGAAAAGACTCAAGCTTTGGAACTCCCTCAGCCCCACCCCTGCCGGTTTCAGGGCCCAGTGCCCTGGGGGAGGCGAGAAGGGTTCTTTGCATAGCTCCATCAGTCCCTGCTCCCTGCAGCAGGGCAGGCCTCAGGCCACAGGGCCCTTCCCATCTCCAGAGAAGGTGGCAGGTTCTGGCTGCAGGCTGAGAGCTGCACGATCCTCCCGCTCTCCCCGGCCCACCCTCCCGGCTTCTTCCCCAGTGCCCGGTGAGGCTGGGAGGCAGCTGTAGCAGATCCTAATAGTAAGACACCTGCCAGGCGCCAGCACCAGGCCTGCCCGGCCCTGTCCCGGGAGCCCCCAGCCCATGTGAATGCTGCCACGTGGGGTCCACGGGGCTACCCCACCCCCGCAGACAGCCCCCACAGGAAACCCTGTGATGTCAGGTGCCCTGCCCTTCCGCCTCATTGTGCCCGGCCACAGGAGTGACAATTGACTCATGGCACCTCACCTTCTTTTTGGTTGCCACAAAAGACCCCCCAAATGGGAGATTTCTCAAAAGAGAAACCCCACGTGATCTGCTGTCCACCGGGGCTTGTGAGGAAATAGCCCAGTGCGCCTGCCCGAGGGCCAGTCTGTGGGCCTGACCGCGCCAACGTCATGGGGGCAAGCAGAGCAGTGGCCCCAAGGCAGCAGCGGGTCCTACTCTTCCCCGTCGGTGGACAGAATAAGGCAGGGACATGGGGGTCATAGGAAACCTCTTCCCCCACATTTACCCCCACCCCACCCCAGCAAGCAGTCCCCTGTGCGGACGCCCGGGCAGACGGACAGACAAGTGGGCAGACAGACGCCCAGGCTGCTCTTTGGGAGCGGAGCCCACCGCGGTCTCGGACTCTTGTCTTTCAGACAACGGCTACCGGCAGTGTCTGGCCAACGGAAGCTGGGCTGCCCGCGTGAACTACTCAGAATGCCAGGAGATCCTCAATGAGGAGGTGAGGCTGGGCCAGCGAGAGCACCGTGTGCAGGGGTGCGGGCCCGGCGTAGGCTAATGCCCAGGCCCGGCCTGCGGGAAGCCGCCTGGGGATCGAGAGCTGTGCACTCACAGCTGGTTCACCTCCCGGGCACCCCTGAGGCAGGATGGGCCAGGTGGGCAGGGGCAAGCTTGAGGGGCTGAGCTTCCTCCCTTGTACCCGTGCTCACTGGGATGGGTGGACACCAGCCACCTCGAGTGGGGTGCAGACTTGGGGGCCACGTCGGAAGCCAAACCCTCAGAGATCCCTTCACATATTTACATTATTGGAGAGGAGTTTGCTTACACATAATACAAAAGCCACAAGGTGCAAGTGGGGACACAGAGAAAAGCGTCCCTCCCACCTGCCCCAGTGTTTGGGTTCCTGCCCCAGAGCAAGATTCGGCCGCTGCTCAAGCGTTCTTCGACATGCTGTCTGCGCAGCTGAGTAATGAGACCTACAGCTTCTATTTTATTTTTACCCAAACGTTGCGCACACTGTTCGACACCTTGCTTTTTTCATATTATCATCCATCTTGGAGGTTAGTCTGTATCAGCTCTAAAGAGCATCTCATTCCTTTTTGCATTTGCATAATATCATGTTGTGCAGACGCGCCATCATTTATTTAACCAATCTTTACCCTCAGTCTCCAGTTATCGCAAACAGTGCTGCAATGAATAATCTTTTAAGGGAGATCGTTGGTGGATATATGAATGTATCTACCTCCTGGTGTCGCTGAGCCCTCTTGCCCCCTTGCGCCCTCCCCTGCTCCTCCACTCATCCCTTCAGTGGCTGCCAGGGGCAGTGGGCTCAAGGAGATGAAGAATGAGTGAGCAGGAACCAAAGGGCAGCAGGGAGAACGGCCCACGCCATCTGAGGCCTGCAGGCTCCTGGGGAGTGGGGCAGAAGGGCTGGTCTGCGCAGCCCTGAGGACCCCAGCACCTAACAGAGCTCGGTTAGCCTGACCCAGCAGAGCCCCTCCGTGCCATCTGAGCTCCCCAAGCCTGCCCGGCGGTGAGAGTCACCCAGCGTGCTTGTTCACACGCAGGCAGGCCCAGGCCACACCCAGTACCCGGCAATTGGAACTCTTGGAGGGGATCTGGGAATCATATTTTAAACAAATGTCCCTGGGTGAAAATGAGACGTTTTAATTTAGGGCAACCCACCCACCTTACAGATGGGGACACTGAGGTCCAGAAAGGGAGAATGACTTGGCCAGAGTCACGTGGTCAGGGTGAGCCAAGCCTGGAACCTGGGCCTCAGGGTCCATCCAGGATGGCCTTTGCCTGTCTCCTTATGAAGTGAGGTGAAGTCAGGTGAATGAGAGCAGCTTCCCCCACCCAGTACGCCACCCTGCCCGGAGCGTCTCTAAGAAGCTGGGGACTCTGCCGTCTCCTTCCAGAAGCTGCAGGTTGGGCAATGTTTAGCCTAAAAGAGACACCTGTGCTTAAGCAGTGCTGCCAACTGAGCAGGGAACGCCAGGCTGTTAAGCGCCCACATAGAGAGCCATCCTGGGGGTCCTGGCTTTGCAGATGAGGGCGAACCCCTGGACTGGGGTGGGAAGTGGGGTTCCCTGTTAGGAAACAGTTGAGTGGGTGTGGAGTGGGTGACAAGACCATCAGCAGAGTGTGGAGCGCCTTACCTGGCCAGGTAGAGGAGCTGGGGGAGGGGAGACAGGGACATGTGCTCAGAAAGGCAGGTCAGGGCTGTGGCTCAAGGGTTGCCTTGCCCCTTGAGCATCCGCCCTTGGGCAGCCCTGACCCTGGGGCAGCCCTTGAGCCACACCCGTGCCAGGCAGGGGCAGTGCAGCGAGGCGCGCGAGCCAGGAACCCGCAGCCTCCTCGGGCACGCGTAGCGGCTGCGTGTGCAGAGGTAGATGGTGCACGGCCGCTGGCTGTGTCCCCAGTCGGAGGCGTTGCCAGCCTCCTGCTTCGGACTCACAGCCTCCCCTCACCGCAGAGGGACAGGCGTGTGCCCCTCTGGGACCAGAGCAAAGCTGGAGATACCGCAGCTGCTTCAAGTCTCCCGGGGACGCAGCTCAGGGGAAGTCCGCGGTTCCCCCAGATCTCTGCTGCTCCAACTTAACACCCTTCCCTGGAGCGGATGGAGGACACCCAGCAGCCTCGTCCCACTCAGCTCCCCTCAGAGACTCAAGGGCAGAGGAGCTAGGGTGTGTTGGGGGGGTTAGGGAGCACCAGCTTCTCGTCAGCCCCTCCTTGGCAGTGTAACCGAACAGCACGGGCTTGGGGGTTCCTGCCTCTGTGCTCTGTGGCCCTGCCCAGGCCATTTAGCCTTGAGGCAGCTCCCCAGCCCATGAAAGGGGGACAGTCGTGCACCCACTGCCTCCAGTGGAGGGGCGCGGGTCTGCCTGCCTTGCCTGTGGAGAGCGCTCCACCCACCTGCCTCCCCTCTGCCCCCCCTCCCCCGTCTCCCCTGAGTTCAGGGGGTGATAGAGCGGGGTGCTTTGAGGCGGAGAGCACAGGTTACACAGGTACCCTGCCTCATGGCACAGACTCGACGGGGCCACCCACACACCCACACTGCCGTGTTGCCCCCACAGCCCCTGCCGCCCTGTCACCTCACCCTGGGTATCAACCAGTTCACTTAGAGAAGATGCCACCCTCTCTGCCAGCCCCCAAATCTTCAGTCTCCCCACCCCCCATGATTCCCAGTCTCCTCACAGAGCTCCCCGAAAAGGAAAGCCTCCAGTTGGTGGAGCCGCTGCTGCTTTCTCAGCTCTGCACCTCGGCTAAGCCCTTAAGCCCCAGCACGCAGGGATTTTGCAGATAATGGATTCACAGAATGCTTTAGTGTGAAGTGGGACTCGAGGGCGCCCAGAGGCCAGGCAGGGAGACTGCGGGGGACACAGTCCTCCCAGGGGGGTCCTGGCTGGCCCAAACCCCAATCCCCGGGGAATGGCACCGACCACTCAACACCACCCTGCACAGCCCCCTCCCCACGGTCACTCCCTCCACATAGTGCGGTGACCACCACCGCTGCCCCCCGCACACTTGCTCCCCTGCCCCTGTGCTGCTGAGCATGGGGGCTTCCAGGAGGGCACACCTTGGTGGCGCCGCACAGGGACTCCCAGGCTGTCCCTTGTGGGCAGGTCCCCTGCCCATGGGGGAGGTTGTTGGGCCTTGGCTATCTCAAATGCTCTGGAACCACATGGGTTCCTCACTACAAGGGAGATTCTGACCCAGTGGGGCAAGGTGAAGCTTCACACGATTCTGCATCTCTGAAGAGTCCTGCCAGCTCTTGGGAGACCAGATGTTGCAGGTGTGAGGACCACATTTTAGGAGGAAGGGGCCAGAGTACCCACTGGCGGGGTGGGAGGGTCTCTGGAAGCCCACGTGGGGAGGAAGAGCCACAAAGCAGGATGGGCCAGGGATAGGGGCAGACGGAGCTGGGGCACTGGGAGGACCGCTGGGCTGGGCGGGAAGGCCGTCACTGCTGGCACATTGCCACTGGGGACAAGGCGCGTCTCGCAGAGTGAACCCACATCGGCCGGTCGCTGATCACTTATTGGACTCAGGTCTTGAGGGTGCAGCCAAGTGGCCTCTGCCCAGCGCCCACTGCGCCACCTTCCCTGGGTGGCTGCCAGTCTGGATGGGGTGGAGTGTGTTTAGGAACGGGCTGTGTCCTTCGGGCATCCCAGATGCTGCTGCAGTCAAATGTGGCCTTTTCTTGGGCTGGTGCTGACTAAGCCTCCAGTGCCTCTGGATGTGCTGCTGTCCTTCCTGGGTGTCGTGACCAGCATCTGGCCAGTCAGTGCAGCTGCCCAGCTTTCCTAGAGACACCGGCGACTCTCCAGCTGCCCTCCAGGGCCACGGCCCTGGCTGGCTCACCAGAACGCATGTGATGAGTTGTGCCACCTGATGTGACAGGTGAAAGACGGGGCTCCCAGCCGGGGCCCCCAGCTCAAGGAGCCTCAGAGAGACTTTGCTCCTCCTAGTGGTTTGACTTAATGCTCCCCTTTTGGCTTGGTGGAGAGAACCCCTCCTGAGCCTCCGTCTTCCCTCCAAGGGTTCTGGACCAGAGCTTGGGTGCTTCACCCAGCATGTTTATTTACGATCCTGCTTCGCCCCCAAGGGATGCACTGCGGGGACAGGGAATGGAGGTTCTTTAAGACCAAGCAGACCTGGATTTCAGCTGGCCAGCTGCCAGTGACTTAGGCTGGTGATGCAGCCTCTTCCACGGGAAAAGGACTGGAGGACAGAGCAGAGGGCACATAGAAAGAGATGTGGCATGCCCGGTGCAGTGCCCAGCATACAGTAAGTGCTTAATAAAGGATGCACCCCCCTACCCAAACCACACAGCCTAGGCACGGCATGCCATGACAGCCAGGGAGGGGGCAGCCGAGGGCAGGTGGGGGACAAAGGGCCCTGCACACTCTGCCCGTCTTGCCCACTTGGGCTGGAACTAGACTGAGGCATCTCACTATTCTGGACTCTGCAGATGTTGTTATTACCCAGGGGCTTCCCAGCATGGATTTGTGGGAAATTTAATAAAAGGAAATTAAGTACCAGCTCCAGACAGGCTGTGATGCATGCATATCTTCTGGTGTCTCCAGATTTGGGCATCTGTTGCCAGGCGCTGGGAGAGTCTCCCATGTGCATGGGGGCTAATGTCCCCCCTCCTTCCTTCCCTTCTTTCCCTCGCTGGGTCGCAACCCTTCCAAAGCCTGAATTACTCATGTGATTTCTTGCCATGGTCCTGAAAGCCAGGAGAACCGGCCCCTAGAACAGAGCTCCCTGGGCCTCAGCGTTCTTCAGGGAGGACCCCCTTCAGAAGGGTGAGCAGGAGCTGGGGGGGAGTGGCCTCTTCCCGATGCTTTCAAGGTGGCTGCTGCTGAGGTACATCCCTTGTGCTCGGGTGGGTGCGTGTGGGCTTCCGTCTCCTCCTCTGGAGACTGGGAAGCACCAGTCTTGACCGCGGCGTCAGTGGACACTGTAGTCGTGGCCGGAAGGTCCACGTTTGTCAGGAGCACTTCGGTGGCCTTGAAAAGATGAGCAAGGCCTCAGCTTCTCCCGCACTTGGGCACGTGTCTGCACCAGGCCTGGCCCCACCCCAGCACCTGGAAAGAGAGGGAGGGTAGGGTAACAGGGACCCCTCTTTGCAAAACTGGTCGCTCTCCAATGTCCCACTTTCCTTCCTTCTTCATGTAGTTAGGAAGCCCCACTCTGTGTGGGGGTCTCCAGGAGCCCTCTCAGCACCTGGAAAAGGGTGAATGGGGCATTGCTGGGGAGAGGGCAGGAATCTACACAGACCTGGGCGTGAGGGGCTGTAGGTTCCCCAGCTATGGGGTGGCTTGTGGGTAGAGGCAGTTTGAAATGGAAGGGCCTTTTTTTCTGCAGAATAGACAAACCCACTTCCAGCTCTCCCTGTGTGGTTGCTGAGGGTTTAAGAAGATAAGAGAGATGAAAATATTCTGTAATGGGGAGGTGTCATCGCTGGGGTGGGGGACTCGGATGATTGGAAGAGAGAGACCCTGGCAATTTCCAGCCTCCATCAGCATAGCATGGAAAGGAAAGGCTGACAATGGGCGCTCGGCTGGAGTCCTGGAGGAATGTCCCCCCACCTCCAGCAGAGCCTGGAGGACCCTGGAAGCACGTTCGGCGCCTCAAGAGATGTCCTGTGATTTCTAATGATTCTGTGGCTGCTCCGGCCCTTCCTCCCAGCTAATGAGAGCAGAGTTCACCTGCAGCAGGTGGGATTTAGAGCTGATTAGGAAGAGGGGGCTCCACCGAGAGACATGGAGGGGGCAGTGTCTGCACCACAAGAGCCACTGCTCTTTGGGCCAACTGGAAGTGTGAGTGTGAGCACATCTGCGTGCATGCAAGCATGTGTGCCCTTGGGGTGGGGACCCTGTGAGAAGTGGAGGTTCGAGCTCAGAGCAGTGGAGAGAGTGTGGACTCGAGGCCAGGGAGAAGGGCACTGCCCGGAGCCAGAGGGCACCGCTGCACGGCAACGCCTGACAACAGCGGGGCCCCAATGTTAACTATGGTCAGCATGACCACTCTGTCCTGGCCACCACGGGGCCTCACCTGTGCAGTGGGCATGGATGCAGCGGTACAGGAGCCTCACCTCTGCCCTCTCTCCTGCCACAGAAGAAGAGCAAGGTCCACTACCACGTCGCTGTCATCATCAACTACCTGGGCCACTGCATCTCCCTGGCGGCCCTCCTGGTGGCCTTTGTCCTCTTCCTGCGGCTCAGGTGAGAAGGCCCCCCCAGCACTGTCTGACCTTGAGCACGGGCAGAGCAAGAGGCAGGTGAGTCTGTAGGGGCAGCCCCTGCCCCTCAGTGGGAGGAAGTGACAGATACAAGACTCTTGGCACCTCTGGCCGGGCCACTTCTGCCACCCCACCCCCTACCCATAGGGTGGCCTCCATTTGTAGAGACCAGGAAGGTGGAGCCCGTTTGGACTTGAACCTGCCTGGTCCCAGCACTGCTGCCCAGGATGCAGGTGGAGTGTCAGGCAGGTCTGTGCCAAGAATTGAGGGGGCATCAGGTCTCAAAGCTGGGAGGCCTCTTCTGTTTTCTGACCTCCAAAACTGGAGCCACAGGGAGAAGAGTGCCCCAGGGTGCTGCCCTGGAGCATGGGCTGGATGCCAGCTCTGCCACCCTAAGTGGGCCACGGGTACAAAGGACCCCACACTGGGCTCCCCAGGGAGCCTTTGCCCCCACCTGCCGGTGTGACTCAGCCAGCAGCCCTGCTCTGAGGTAGCTTCCCGTCCGCACTCTGGCCTGGCGTGATGCTGACAGCCCAGCCCTCGTCCCCCTCCTCTCCTCGCTTCCACCACCCCAGGAGCATCAGGTGCCTGAGAAACATCATCCACTGGAACCTCATCTCGGCCTTTATCCTGCGCAATGCCACGTGGTTTGTGGTCCAGCTCACCATGAGCCCCGAAGTCCACCAGAGTAACGTGGTACGTCCTGCGAGGCAGCCCGGGGGCAGGGAAGGGCTGCGTGGTGGAGGAGGGCCAGGGCCAGGCCTAGGGCCCCACAGGCAGGAGAGGATGCTGGGGTGATCCCTAGTCCTGCGAGGAGGCCCCAGGCCCAGGGTGGGGCGCCGGTTCCCGTCCCGGCCGCTGCCACCGCTCAGCTCACCGGCATGTCTGCTGGGGCGGGGCGGCAGGGCTGGTGCAGGCTGGTGACAGCCGCCTACAACTACTTCCACGTGACCAACTTCTTCTGGATGTTCGGCGAGGGCTGCTACCTGCACACGGCCATCGTGCTCACCTACTCCACGGACCGGCTGCGCAAGTGGATGTTCATCTGCATCGGCTGGGGTGAGGGGCGGGCCTTCCCCACCAGACTCAGCACAGGGGCCCTGGGAGATCAAGGCCAGGCTGGGGTGCTGGGGTGTGCCCTTGCTCTTCCCTGGGAGTGCTGGGAGCATCTTGAAGGAGCATGCTGGGTGGGAACGCCCTGCCTGCCCCTAGACTCTTGGCCACCCTGGGGCCCAGGCCCTGCATCCACACACCCACGGATGGCTGATGCCGGCCTCTCCCCAGGTGTGCCTTTCCCCATCATCGTGGCCTGGGCCATCGGGAAGCTGTACTACGACAACGAGAAGTAAGTCTCCTCCTCCCCTTCACAGTCCTCAGGCCCCCCGAGCCCCAAGGCCCAGGTCCCTGCCCAACTCTGCCTGACAGCCCCCAAGAGCCTCTAAGTCCCCTTCTATGCCCGCACCTGTTTCTTCATCCATGACGGGAGGGCGCCCGGGGCTGGACTCTCTGGCTGTGCCTGCCTGAGGGGGGCAGGTCGGGGCCAGGCTCGTACCTGCCTGGCCCTGCAGACCTGTGCAAGGGCAGCCTGTGGAGCCAAATGGCCCCAGTTCTGAGTGTGGCTCCCTCCTGAAGTAGCTCTGTGACCTTGAGCTGGTTACTATGGTGTGCCTCAGTTTCCTCATATGTGAAATGGACACCCTAATAACACCACCTCTCTCATGGGGATGACGTGAGCTTATGCACAAACACTGAATATGCATATATATATCAAACACCTGCCCAGCCTTCAGAGTAGTGTCTGTGTCTGGCAGTAAATACCACAGCGGCGTTTTTAATTGAAATTAGGACTTCAGCACGGGGTCTCCTGGCGTCAGAGCCGTGCCACGCCGGCTCACAGGCTCCCTCCTGCCCTGCGTCTGAGGTACCTTATAAAATGGACTTGGGTGTCCACAGGCACCCCTCAACACGCAGCCTGGGTGCGCAGACTAAGAGGGGACCCCTCTGATGGACACAATGGGGGCCTAGCAGTGATGCCCAGACAGAGACCTGGGTCCCAGATCAGGAACATCACACCCCGCTGGCAGCGGTGCCTGGCCTGCCCGAGTGCCGGTGTGAGTGCGGGCACAAGGAGAGAACAGGTTTCCAAAAGCTGCCATGCGTGTGTGTGTGCGTGTGCGCGCGCGCGCGCGTGTGTGTGTGTGTGTGTGTGTGCGCGCGCGCACCTGAGCTCACATCTTGGAAGGAAAAGGAGCCTGAGCTCCAGAAGAAAGTAGGTCTGCGTGGCTCCAGCGCCCCACCTAGTGGTAGGATGTTGATACAACCGCAGGAGAGGCCAGGTGTGAGTTAGCAGAACTTGCCCACCAGGTGAAGGGCTTGACTTGGCCCAGACAGCTGTGGCCTTTGATCTGCCTGCTGCTTTTTGAAAACTTGCATTTATTGCCAACCTTTAAAAAGTCAAGGGGTTTCACATAAAAAAATCTGTTTCTGGTTCATGGCAGCATGAGATCTGGGCGTGTGGGCTGCATGCCCCTCTCCACCCAAGGACATGGGACTTCCCGTGTGCCCAGACCGAGACTTGCTGGAGGGAGAGTCAGGGACATGCACAGCATCCCGCCTCCCATCACGGG
Source organism: Galemys pyrenaicus (assembly GCA_019455555.1). Taxonomy (NCBI): domain Eukaryota; kingdom Metazoa; phylum Chordata; class Mammalia; order Eulipotyphla; family Talpidae; genus Galemys; species Galemys pyrenaicus. The sequence continues at coordinate 2,019,939 of JAGFMF010012271.1, forward strand.
TGCAGCCGGTGGAGTCTCTGCCTTGAGGCTGGTGAACAGACTTGGCAATGGCTGTCAGGTGCCCGCTGAGTCCAGGCTCTGCGCTGCCCCCAGCTGACCCCAGCACCACCAAGGGCACGGGCCGGAGCCACGCTGGGCCAGGGCAGCAGGGTGCTAGCTGCATCTGTTCTGCTCAGGTTTGCTTCCAGCGCTTCATACCGTAGCAGAGGACCTGCAGGTGGGGTAGCAGGCCTGCAGTGGGCTCAAGGAGCTCGGCCTCTGGCGGGGTTGGAGCTGGGCTGCCTAGATCCTGACTTCAGACTCCTGTGGTTCCCTGGCCAGGTGTGCTCCTCCCCCATGCCACTGAATTGGATCCCAATGACCCCTCCCTTTTCCTCCTCCCACCCCTACCCCCATGGCCTTCTAGGTGCTGGTTTGGCAAAAGGCCTGGGGTATACACCGACTACATCTACCAGGGCCCCATGATCTTGGTCCTGCTGGTAAGAACCTGGGTAGGGGCTGGAGGAAGGGGCATTGTGGGGAGGGACAGTCCACGCCTGCTATGGACCAAAGACCTCTGCCAGAGGTGGGGGTGCGGGGCCAGGGATGAGCAAGTCTGATGAAGACGGAGGGGGGACGGGGGCCCAGACCAGATGAGGCCCTGCGTGCCCAGCTGCCCACCCATGCTGGCCCACCATGTGCTCCAATTGTAGATCAACTTCATCTTCCTTTTCAACATTGTCCGCATCCTCATGACCAAGCTCCGGGCGTCCACTACATCTGAAACCATTCAGTACAGGTAACGGGTCCCACCTCCCACGTCCTGGGGGCCTCAGAGACCCTAGTCACTGACCCAAGGTCTCCCACAGGCCTGGCAGCCCCTCCTGAAACCCCATCTCAGACATTCCTGGGACCTGTTACCCCTCACAGATCTGGACCTCTTTACCCCGTCCTGGGTGGGCTGTGACTCGGGACTCCCTGCCCCCCAGGAAGGCTGTGAAGGCCACTCTGGTGCTGCTCCCCCTCTTGGGCATCACCTACATGCTGTTCTTCGTGAACCCCGGGGAGGATGAGGTCTCCCGGGTCGTCTTCATCTACTTCAACTCCTTCCTGGAATCCTTCCAGGTACGGCTGCCCTCCCACTCGGCCTGGCTCCCTGTGCCTCCCAGGAAGGTTGTCCAGGCAGGGGCAGGGGTGGGAGGGTGGGCGTGCGGGGGCAGGGAGGGGGCAGCCCCGCCCCTTGACTGGCTTCCTCCCTCTACTCCAGGGTTTCTTTGTGTCTGTGTTCTACTGTTTCCTCAACAGCGAGGTAAGGACCTGGGGCCCGGGCCCAGGATGGTAGGAAGGGACCCCTGTGGGGACTGGCCACCTCCTGCCCTCTCTCTGTTCCTGCTCCTGGGTCTCAATGGAGAGGCTCTGGGGGCCCTGGGGAGGGGGCCTGCTGCCTGCCACCCTGCACCTGTGAGGGTGGGCCCCCCCTTTGCTCTCCTGGGTCGCTGGATGGAGGCCAGAGCCAGAGCTGTTCGGTCCCATCAATAAATCTGTGAAATGGGCTGTTTAAATCCAGGAAGCAGCCCTGGGGCAGGGGCTGCCTGGGTTGAGGGCAGGGACACTCATGGCAAAGGCCGGAAGGCACCTTTGCTCTGACTTTAAGGTCATTCCTTCCGCAGAACACTTGAGAATTATCCCAACAAATACGCAAACCCACAATGTCAACCATGCGATGTTGCCATCTCCTATTGGCCCCCTGTGCACCTCACCTGTGTGCTGCTTACCTGTGCACCTCACCCGTACTGCTCACCTGTGCAGTGCTCACCCGTGCAGCACTCACCTGTGCAGTGCTCACCCGTGCAGTGCTCACCCGTGCAGCGCTCACCTGTGCAGTGCTCACCTGTGCAGCGCTCACCTGTGCAGCACCCACCTGTGCAGTGCTCACCTGTGCAGCGCTCACCTGTGCAGCGCTCACCTGTGCAGTGCTCACCTGTGCAGCACCCACCTGTGCAGCTGCTGGTGGCAGCCCTGGGGGAGGGAGGCGATGCTGACACATTTGCTCTGTGCCCACAGGTCCGCTCTGCCATCCGGAAGCGGTGGCGCCGGTGGCAGGACAAGCACTCAATCCGCGCCCGTGTGGCCCGAGCCATGTCCATCCCCACCTCCCCCACCCGCGTCAGCTTTCACAGCATCAAGCAGTCCACGGCAGTCTGAGCTGAGGCGTGGAGCGGTCACCCGAAGTCTGTGGTTGGGAAGATGATGCTCAGCACAGCTGGCCTCCCAGGCTCCGGAGGGGACCACCTTTTTCCTGTCCCCTGTCCCCCCGGAGCAGTGGGCACTGACGGCCTAGGAAGCCCCACCGCCCCCCAGCTCAGCAGGACTTCCTGGCCTGTGAGAGCAGCTGCCACCTGGGTCACAGGAAAATGAGCCGGGCCGACCCTCCTGCCCCGCTGCCGCCAGGGGAGAAAGGACTAGGAACGAAGTGGAAACGGGGAGATAGGCAGTCCAAGGCAGCCCTTGGGTCCCCCCAAGAGTTGTCTTCTCCCAAGCACCTGGGCTGTGCTCGGCATCAACAGGGTGAGAGCAACCCAGGGGCATCATGGGAAACTCCTGTGGCCACATCCACACAGCCGTGATGGGGCCTCTGGTCTCAGCCAGGCTCCAACACCACCAGGACCAAGGGCGCAGCATCAGAGCCCTGGAGGCACCATTAGACATCGGGTGACATCATGACATCAGACACACCCTAGAAGTCCTCCCACACCCCTGAACTTCATCTGGCACCGTGGTACTGCCATCAGATATGCCCTGCCTTGCTGCCTCGCACCCTTGGGCCTTTACTCCCCCACAGCCACACACACCCAAGCACTGACAACACTCTCACCCTGATACCTGTTACCCCCTGCCCCAGCCGTCGCCCCCTTTTGTGAGAAGATGGGGCCTGGGAAGGTGATGTGGGCTGTGCCCAGCCAGAGCCAGTCTCCCTTTGAGGGACAGAGACTGCTCGGGGCCACCCAACCTGCTGGCTTCAGGCACTGGGGGAGTATCTCCGTCAAGCAAAGACAGGGGGTGGGGGAGCACTGCCTCGAGGGCCCCAGACAGGACGAATGGCTTTTGGGGCAAACAGCCAGTGGGTGGCTCAATACCCCGGTGTGGACTGGTCCAGCCCGCACTCAACCCATGTCCACAGCAGGACTGGGGTTAGGGCGAGGAGAGGAGGGTGTCAGGTGTGAGGGGGGTGGCTGATGTAAATAATATTTATCTTTTCAACCAAAACTTGTGAAGGCCTGGACTGTGGGGGGCTGGGGGCAGAGGCGCCTCAGGAAATGAGGCTTTCAGTCTCCAAGGCCGGGAACCCTGATACCACTCGTGCTTCTCAAGGACGGGGTGCTAGTGACCCCTGAGGGCTGGAGAGGACTTCGAAGAAGGCATGGGTCCAGCCAGGCCCGACGACAAGGACAGCGCTTGTAAGGGAGCGGGGCCTGGGGAGCAACACAGGCTGAGGACACCGGGGCAGGGGGGAGAGGGCACGAGCTGAGAGTAGACTGGCCATAGCCGTGGGGTGTGGTCCAGCCAGGAGAGGAGCTCAGCTGCAAACAGGAAGTAGAGCTGGGAGGCTGTCTTAGCTTGGGGTCCCCCAAGCAGCCCTGGGGGAACACAGCTCTGAGCACAGACCCTGGGGAGGGAGCACGGGAACTGGTGGGGGCGAAGGGCGGCAGAAGAGCAGGTGTGCACACGGGCCACCCTGCAGCAGCTGGAGCTCAGCCAGCGTGGAGGCTCGGGCATACAGGCCCGTCACCCACCAGCTCTGTCAGTCGGGGTGAAAGCTGCTCCCAGGGCCCAATACTCCCCCAGCACTTCCCATGCAACGGAGGCCCAGAGAGCACAGGCACCAGGGCCAGTTACGGAAGCCCACTGACTGGGCCGCTGGGGGCAGGGGGCCCTGACCTCCACCCTGGCATAGGGCCAGACTGCCAGGCCTTGCCCCTGGGTGTCTGACCAGGGAGGGCTCCACGTGTGCATCCACACGCACGTGTGCAAGGGTGTGCGGGCAGGACACCCAGAGCAGACGGAGAGGCGCTGGGCGCCTCGGAGCACTCCTGCAGGAGGGGTGGGCTGCGGGTGAGGGCTCAGCCCCAGAGAGGAGCTGTGGGTGTGCTTGCAGGCCACGTGGGTGCCCTGCTCCGTCAGCTCCCAAACTATCCTATGACATAGGCTGAGCAGAGGAACAGCAAAGATGTGGGGTGGGAACCAGGACGGAGGCTGACAGCTTCCAGGACAACTGGGGCTTGAGGGGAGCCCCATCGAGGATCCTGGCTGACAGGAGGGACCAGAGTGACTGAGGGGTCTCAAATGACCACGCAGACCAAGCAGAGGAGTGAGAAATGGAGAACATTCCCGGGTGATATTGGGCTGAGTGGGGCAGGGGCCGCCCCAGTGACAGAGCCTGAGCAGGCTGGGGGCTCTGTGAGGGGGTGCATAGAGAAGGGGTCTTGCAAGCGGTGCCATGGCCCCTTTCCCAGCTTCCACTCCAGGCTCCCCAGGGTCATCCTACACGTTTCTCCCCAAACAACTGCCGATGAAACTGCCGCCTTGGCCCAAGCAGGGGCTGCTTTCTGCAACAGGAGGACCGAGCACTCCGTGCCAGGCTGCTGGCGTCACACCTCGTCAGTGGGGCAGCGCAGGCGTGCCCTGTCATGCGCTCGGCGTACCTAAGAGGACACTGGGGGGGCACAGCAAACCCTACTACCCCCTCCCCCCGACCCCAGGGCAGGAGGACATGGAGGTGGCAGGGGAGAGAGCAGGGGGTGACGGGCCGCCCTGGTGTCTACACCATCTCCAGGACCAGCAACTAGAAACAGCCCCTTCCCAACCTTGGTGCAGCCGCTAGGCACTGAGCCTGCTTCCTGGGGTCTGCCTTTGTATTTGACTGCAGACAAATGCCCCAAGGGTCACCTGTCCCCAGGTGGCAGACAGAGACATTGCCCCTGGCCTGCCCTGCACAGCAACCCTGAGAGCCCAGACCGTGGTGCAGGGGGCAGTGGGAAGGGAGCGGGAGCTGCAGAGTCAGGGGAGCCCCGAGGAAAGGGGGACGCTGCAGGGGCTCGGAGCAGAGTCCCGGCCCAGGGAGTGAGCACCCAAGGGTGCCTGCCACTCATCTAACAGATGCAGATGCAGGGCGGGCACCAAGCAGCCTCAGGGGAGAGCAGGTCCAGGGCTGATGGGTTGGGGGCTGGAGCTCAGAGGTGGGAGGGGGCATCTGAAGAAGCAGCCGGGACACAGACACACACCAGCCTCAGTGAGCAGGGACCCCAGAAGAGCCTTCATAGACATGAACCTCCAGAGAAATCTAAGTCCAGGGCACCAGAAGCCCACAGGCAGATCAGGGAGAACTGGCAGGAATGGGATCTGTTTGGGGTGCCTGTGTTTTCTGAACCCCAAGTTGGGGCTGGCCTGACAGGGCCATGAGATCTTGAGGGACTAGAGGTGGTCCTCATTTTGATTTTTTTAAATTGAGCTAACGTTGGTTTATAGCACGTTATCCGATCGAGGGTATGGCTCACACCTCTGCAGACGTTCGTCTCCACACCCACTGCATCAGGAGCGTGCGTGTGTGGGGGGCAGCTGGCAGCCTCCTCCCTGACCCTGCCCCTTCTCTGTCACCAGCTGGGGTGGGCCCACCAATCAGTGTGTCTTCCCTAAGGTATTCCTGAAGTGAACTTGGCATTTTAATTACTGTTAGTAATCTAATTAAATGTTACATTAATGCACGATGAACCAAAAGTACACAAACAAGGGGAGATATTGTCGTGAAATATCAGCTGAATGTCTTGAAAGACCGAATCTGAGTCAGACAGGAAGAGTTGTCAAGTTAGACAAGATGAATGTCCATGACTGGGTGGAAAGAGATTGTCCGGGCCTACGAGGTTCTACCAGCCACTTTGCCTTCCAGCTCAGAGTCTGAAGCTGCATGTTGGAGAGGAAGTCTCCTGGGTGTGGCTTCTCGGCTGCAACGGATGGCCCTGTGGGTCTGCTTGACCTGTGGGTCTAATCGACGGAGAGGCATTGAGGAAGAGCAGTGACTGTGTTCAAAGGGATTGATCAAAAGCCAAATTGTTTCTCACGTGTTAAGTGGGCATCCAAGCTCCTGCACTTATGACTAGGACATTGTTAGAAATAGGCCTTAGAGTCAATGAGTTAAGATGAGTCACCGGGCTGGGCCCTGCCTGAACTTGACGGCGCCTTCTGAGATGCTCTACAGCGCCTTCTGAGATGCAGATGCAGAGCAGGAACCCAGGCACCCAGGGGCAGAGACCAGAGCTGCCAAGCAAGGACCGCCAGGGGCTGTTGACCACCTGCTATGAGAGAGTCCCAGGTCCCGGGATGCGGCCCCATTCACACCTTGAATTTGGACTTTGTCTTCGCTGCTTGGGCTGCAACAACAAACCCCACTGACTGGGGGACTTAAACAACAAGGATTTACTTCTCCAGACTTGAGGCTGGGAAGTGCGAGGTGCCGCATTTCCCAGTGCCTCCTGGGGAGAGTACTTCCGCAGTCTCTGTGGTGGAGGGCAAGAGCCTCTCTCGTGTCTCTGGTAGGAGCACCAACCCCACTCACGAGCACCCACCTTCATGGTGTCATTCCCAAGACCTCAGTTCCAAGGCACCACCGGGAGGCTGGGGCTCCAACACAGGAATCTGGGGTGGGGCACATGAAGTCCCAGTCCATAGCAGACTTCTCACCTGCAGACTGAGAATGAACCACTGCTCTTAAGCCACCATTTGTTCACACAGTGCTGGGGACAAGCATATGCACAGAGTGTGTTGGTGACGCTTTAAGAGCTCCCCTCTTTAACCCCCGCCAGTACAGCCTCCTCCCTGGTACGTGGGGTGAGCAGCTGTGGGGTGCAGTCTGATGGAGCACACAGGTCACGCTGGCTCAGGCCTCCCTCCACAGCCTGGGTTTGCATCCCGCTTCCCCACCCACGTGCCTGCAGGAAGCACCGTCACTGCCCCACACCCCGGGCCTTCCCACTGTAAAGCCAGGGTCACCCGCACACACGTCACATACCTTCTACCCCAGCGGCCCAGGCAGCAGGGAGAACAGATCAGGCCCCATCCTCAGGCGCCGCTGTCAGGAGAGAGGAAACAAACCCAGGACCGTAATAAGTGCTGTGAAGAAAGTAACGCTCGAGAGGCCACCGTGCTAAGAAGGGGATGCGGAGTGGGGGTGCTGTAGGGGCAAGAGCTGCAGCCGGGTGGCCCGCTGGGCAGAAGGCAAAGCAGCAGGGCCAGGAGGCCTCAAGGGCTCAGGGAGCAGGGTGGCCCTGGCCGTTCCTTGGTCAGGGCAGGGCCAAGGGAAGCATCCCATGTGAGAGCTGATCGGGGGACAGGGCTCAGATCTGGAGGCACTTCTGAGCCCCAGGTTTGCTCATTCTTGAAGTGGGGTGCCGGGGCAAGGTCAGGCTGCCGTGACAGAGAGACTCACCGTGAGCCACGACAGCTTAGGGAGATAACGTGCCCTCCATCCCGGCCACCGTTCCCAGCTGACGTTCCTTGGGACACTGTTCTTTCCAGTCAGTGATCTGCCCACCGCTGACGTGCAAGGAAAGCGAGATGGACAAGCAGCCGCACAGCCTTGTCCAGGCCCCTGAGGCACTCGCATCATTTCACTTAGGTCCACTGGTAGGAACTCGGCCACGTGTCCAGTCCAACTCCAAGGAGGGCTAGGGATAAAACCCTGATCGGTGCCCAGGTAGAAAGGGGAACGAATCTCCGGCTGGCCAGGTGCAATGTCCTCCTTGCAGGGGTGCAATGAGCGGACACCGAGCACGTGCTCAACGCCCCGGGGGCCGGGCTCCCAGGGACCTCAGAAACCTCAGTCCAAGGTCTTCATTTCCTTGCAGCGCAGGGGAGAGGCATGTGCCCAGGCTGCCCCGTGAGCAAGGGCGAAGTCAGTGCAGAATCCTCAGGTCCATCCTCCCACCTGTGTGCTTCCGGTCACCGGTCCAGGTGATCTCCCTGGGTCAGGGACAGGGCACAGGAGCTGCCCTCCACCGTAGCACCCTGACCGGGACGGCACAGCTTTGTGACCAGGTAGGTGTGGCCCTGGTTTCCAAGATGGGAGGCCAAGCTGCTCTGTGACAGAGGGCCACACCCGCGCCCTGGGCAGGGAAACTGGGCTGCGAGGAGCGGCCACACTGGGTCACAGCAGCAGGCGGGTGAGGAGGATGGCACGCCTGGGGTTCCTCCTCCTCCTCCTCCTCCCCGGCACCACGGCCCGGGGGGAGTACGGCGTGGTCCACGTGGTGTCGGAGAGCTGGAGCAAGGACTACTGCGTCCTCTTCAGCTCTGACTACGTCACCCTCCCCCGGGACCTGCACCACGCCCCACTCCTGCCGCTGCATGACGGCACCATGGCACCCTGGTGCCCGGGCGAGGCCTCCGCCCCCCAGGCCCCAGCCGGCTCCTCAGGCCAGCGGCCCCTCCGCCAGACCACCGCCATGGTCATGAGGGGCAACTGCAGCTTCTACGCGAAGGGCTGGCTGGCTCAGGGCCGAGGCGCTCACGGGCTGCTCATCGTGAGCCGGGTCAGCGGCCAGCAGTGCTCAGATACCACCCTGGTGTCCCAGGACGCCCAGAAGCCCCTGCCGGACCTCACCATCCCCGTGGTGGTGCTGCGCTACGCGGACATGCTGGACATCTTCAGCCACACGCACGGCAGCGCCTCGGTCCAAGTGGCCCTGTACGCGCCCCCGGAGCCCATCCTGGACTACAACATGGTGATCGTCTTCATCCTGGCCGTCGGCACCGTGGCCGCGGGCGGCTACTGGGCGGGCCTGACCGAGGCTGACCAGATGCAACGGCGTCGGGCCCGAGGAGGAGGGGGGCCTGGCGGGCACCGGCAGCTGGAGGCAGCGGCAGCACTGAGCGTCCAGCAGGAAGAGGACGAGGACGTGCCCGTGGACTTCACACCGGCCATGACGGGTGCAGTGGTCACCATGTCCTGCTCCATCATGCTGCTGCTCTACTTCTTCTATGACTGCTTCGTCTACGTCATGATTGCCATCTTTGGCCTGGGCGCGGGCACCGGCCTCTACAGCTGCCTGGCGCCCCTGGTGCCCCACCTGCCCCTGCCGCGGTACCAGTGGCCCCTGCCTGGCTGCCGGGCCCATCTGCAGCTGTCCCTCCTGCTGCTGGCCGCGCTGTGCACCCTGGTGACAGCCCTCTGGGTGACCTACCGCAACGAGGACCGCTGGGCGTGGCTGCTGCAGGACCTGCTGGGCGTGGCCTACTGCCTCTTCGTGCTGCGGCGGGTGCGGCTGCCCACGCTCAAGAACTGCACCTCCTTCCTGCTGGCCCTGCTGGCCTTTGACGTCTTCTTTGTCTTCGTGACGCCCCTCCTCACCAGGACCGGTGAGAGCATCATGGTGGAGGTGGCCTCGGGCCCGGCAGATTCCTCGAGCCACGAGAGGCTGCCCATGGTGCTCAAAGTCCCCAGGCTGAGCTTCTCGGTCTTGACCCTGTGCGATCAGCCCTTCTCCATCCTCGGCTTTGGTGACATCGTGGTCCCTGGCTTCCTGGTGGCCTACTGTCACCGCTTCGATGTGCAAACCCGCTCCCGCCAGGTCTACTTCGTGGCCTGCATCCTGGCCTATGCTGTGGGCCTGCTGGTCACGTTCATCGCCATGGTCCTCATGCAGATGGGCCAGCCCGCCCTGCTCTACCTGGTGTCCAGCACCCTGCTCACCAGCCTGGCCGTGGCTGCCTGCCGCCAAGAGCTCACCCTCTTTTGGACTGGCCAGGGCAGAGCCAAGACGCCTGCCCAGCCGGTGGCACAGCTCAGCAGCGTCCCCGCAGTTGGCTCTGGGCAGAGGCAGGAGGACGCAGCTGCTGTCTACACAGCCAGTGAGTTTGAGGAGCTGACCGACTGCTTGGCAGGGGATTCGGACTACAACCTCGGGGAGGACGCGGCCGACATTGTCACCCTATCTGAGGACGAAGCCACAGGTCCCAACGGCCACAGCGACAGCTCCGAGGGCTGGAGCGACGCCAACCTGGACCCTGAAGAGCTGCCCCGGGCCTCTGCTGGGGCCTCAGAGGAGCTGGTGCCGCTGATGCCACCACCCTCAGAGCTGGGTCACGTCTACAGCCAGGCCCAGGCCCAGGCCCAGGCCCACGAGGACGGCCTGCCCTGGATGGGGCTCCATAAGAGGAAGGGCTTGAAGGTAAAGAAGAGCGTGTGAACGCAGGCTCCCATGTGACCCGGGCCCTGGGACGAGCACCTCCAGAGAGCTGGCAGAATTTCAGAGAGCAGAGCCACGCATGGCACAGAGAAATCGGGGCATTAAAGATATTCCATATCTACCTGCTACGCTACCCCTAGTGCTTGCTAGGACCGTAGGACAGTAGCAACTGTGAGCAGGTCCAGAGGGGCCCAGAGGGGCCAACTGGCGCCATCCCCAAATTGTGCAGAGGGTAACGGGCTCAGAGGGGGCACCCGACTTGCACAAAGTTCCTGGGAACATTTGCTCCCAGGCTTACTAGACAACAACTTCCCCTCTCCCTGGCAGGCCCCCTCTCCCACAAGCCAGAACCCCATTTCCTTGGCCTGGCACACAGGCCCCATCCTGTCTCTGCAGCCCCAGCCCAACCTCACTGCCCATCTTTCCCAGGCTCAGGCCCAACTGAACCATCATTCCTCCTTGACACACTACGGCCGCTCCCTCTCTCTTTGCACATGCTGTTCCCTCTGGCCAAGACGCCCTTCCCATCTGTTGTGCCAGCAAAGGGCACAGAGCAAGTTCTCGATGATTCCGATGGACAGGGTAAAGGAGGAGTCCTGGAGCGCTCGTGGCTTTTTATACTTTTATTATCAGAGGCGACCAGGTACACGGCAGGCAGGGTCCGGGGACCAGGAGGCCCTCTCTCTGTGTCTCTCTCTGCTTGTCTTCTGCTGTGCTCCTGGCGTCCTCATGAGGCCGCCCAGGTGGACCCACTTGCGCATGTCTACTTAGGCATACGTGAAGGAACAGCAGGTGTCCATCATCACACCAGCAGCGGGAGGGCGGAAAAGCCTGATACTTTTCCATTTACCCTACACCATCCCAGACAGATATACCCCAAGTTCACTCTACCCTGGCTTACCTTAGTAACACTCCTGAGCTCCTTCATGCCTCCTGTAGAGCAGAAAAGACAGCACAGGAGCAAGTTTCAGGATGGTTCTTAGCAGACGGATCAAGGAAAGGAGTCTTGGAGCCCTCGGTGGCTTTTCATGCTTTTATTAATAGAGGTGGCATCAGGTACATGGCAGGCAGGGAGGCCTGGGGGGGTGGGGGGCGGGAGGCTGGCAGGCCTCCCAGCCCCTGCCGCATCTCACCCTCTCGGCTCCTTTCTACTGCTGCTACTTGCGTTGGTCAGTACTGTCAGTCCTGTTGGTCCTGGTGTCCTCTTGACGCCACCCATTTATGCCCGTGTCCCAACTCAGGTGCACCCACTTGCACATGCCCCCCCCTGGAATGCTCGCAGCACCGCAGGTGTCCATCATCACAGTGGTGGGAGGGTGGAAAGACCTGATTTCTCTAACCCTACACTTTCTTTCTGCTACACTTCGCTGCTTCAAGTGTCTGGGACAGCAGCACCAAGCCAGGTGCTCATCCAGACATTGCATTTGTACCTGCGGGCACCTCGCTGCAACGTGTAGAAGGGAAGCTGTTGTGCAGCTAGGGGTGGGTGCGGGGCTGAGCACGGGAAGAATCTGAGAACAGCTCAAGGCCAGGAACGGAGAGGATGGGGTTGGAGTGGAAGAATTTAGGTTCTCAACACCCTGCTCCCCTTACTGACCGAGTAATGGACCGATCTCTTTGGCCCGCTTGGACCCTTTGGCCTCAGTAATCCCATCTGCAAAGTGGAACTTCCATTACCATGTCCCCTGGGAAGCAGGGGCCCAGCCAATCTTGAGGACCTGACAATATTTTATGCCAGATGATGTGTTTTAGACCTTCCAGAGCAAACAAACTCCAGCATGAGGGAAGGCTTCCTGGAAGGCCTTCCAGCACAGGCCAAGAGGCGTGGCAGTGTGGTCGCGTGGTTACAGCGGGCGACACGGTGGAATTCCCACTCCATAATTAATTTAGTCAACTGTGTGCCATTCACTGAGCACATGACTGAGCCCCTCGGTGCCTCAGTTTCCTGTAAAATGAGATAATAATAGAGCTTCTGTAGGATTTGGGGGAGGGGTTGAATGAGTTGCCTTAGTAAGGTGATGCCCAGCTGCACGTGGGAATGCTAACTGCTTCTGTTACTCCCCTTCCAGAAGGCGTTCTGAATCAATCCTCTCCTACACCTTCACGCTCTAGCCCCAACTCTCACCCTCTGAGCCCCCACACTCCGCATTTCCATGTCTCCCATCACAGGCCCTGCTGCTTCCTGTACCTGGAACTTTCTTGCTCCTCCCTGGTCCATTCTAGAAGCTGGTCTGGCTCCCCCTTCTGCTTCCAGCCCAGAAAATGCCCCTCTTCGGGCAGCCCTTCCTTCCTCTCTAAAGTAGCCCAGCCCCAGCCTTTCGCTGCTCACTAGTTTTCTCATCTCCCCCCGCCACATGTCAGCTTCCTGAGGGCCGGAGTTCCTTTCTTGTCCGTCCGTGTGGATCTGGGGCACAGGACAGGGCCAGTGTGAAGCAGGTGCTTGACTGACTCTCTTAGAGGGGTGAATGAGGAGCTGATCCAGCCTGAACTGTAGAGGAATAGGGACCCCGTGAGGGCAGCCCTGCTGCCAGGCCACCTCCCGGCTTCCTTCAGGGCCTGGTCGGTGCAGAACCCAGGCTCTTGGGGACCCGGTTGGACCCTGCGGGTGGGGATTAAGAAGGCAAGTGGGGTACAGGTAGCGGGCTTCTCAAAGGAAGCTGGTCACTGGGGAAGAAGAGCAGCCCCCTCAGCAAATGGCACCTGCAGGCTCAGGCCGGACAAGGTAGAGTGAGGGCCCTGGGCCAGGATGCCGGCCGGAGGCGTTGGCAGCCCCTGCCACTGGAGCCGGCAGCCATCTGGCCTGGACAGAGGGGCCTCCGCAGGCCCTGGCTCGCCCCCAGCCCCGGCAGCTCCCCGCTGCTGACCTGCGTCACTGGGCTAGCAGCAGTGGGCTACTTCTCTCCCCAACCCAAGGGGAAGGGCCAGACAGTCTGAGGCCCCTCAGGTCCCTCCCCCAGACAGCAGACACAGGAACGCCTCTGTCTCAGGAATCTGCAGTCAGGGTCGCTCTGAGGATGCTGGGTGAGGGACTCCTGCTGGGGTCCAAGGTCTCCTCCCAAGGACAGGATTCTCATGGGAGGTCGAGGTGGGATGGGCCCCCTGTAGCCCTTGTCCATCCAGCAGCCTCAGAGGGAGGTAGGGGCTGAGCGGCCTATATTTGTTGCCCTCATGTAGGGTAAAGGTTGATCAGGTATTTCCACCCTCCCACCATTGATGATGGACACCTGCGGTGCTGCGAGCATTCCAGGGTGGGCATGCGCAAGTGGGCGCACCTGTGTTGGACACGGGCATAAATGGGCGGCGTCTTGAGGACGCCAGAACAGACAGAACTGTGAGGAACTGCGAGCGCCAACAGACAGAACTGCAAGGACTGACCGAGAGAACCAACAGCAGCAGCAGCAGAGAGAGAAGAAGCAGCCGAGAGGGTGAGATGTGCTGGGGGCTGGGAGGCCTACCAGCCTCCCGGCCCCCCGGCACCCATGCCTGCCATGTACCTGGCCACCTCTACTAAATAAAGCATAAAAGTCACCAAGGGCTCCAAGAGACTCCTTCCCTGACCCGTCTGCCCAGAACCATCCCGAACCCTGCTCCAGTGCCACACCTTTCCTGCCGCTACACCTCACTTCCTTCCCCCAAAAGCTCGCCGCATGGTGATGGTGTTGGGAAGCAGGAATGGTGTGTCCACGGGCGTCTGGAAGTCAGGCCTGAGTGTAGTGGGAGCTAGGGTACCCGGTACCCCAGTGCAGCTTTCCAGGAATGTGCTCTTAGTACTTGTGCACACACATAGACATGGGCACACACCCACACCAATGCCCTTGCACACACAGAATCTACGCACAGGTCTCTCCACATCCAACACGCACACCCATGCCCAGGAGGTGCACCAGTGCTGCTGGTAGCATGTGGTGCACATGTACCCTGTGCACACACGCGCACGCACATGCTCATGCATGCACACATGAACACATGCAAACGCACGTGTTCATCTGGGCTCAGGCCTGTCGCTGCTTCTCCCTTCAGACCTAACCTTCCTGTAGGGTCAGAACGATCAGGTCTTTCCACCCTCCCACCATTGATGACGGGCACCTGCGGTGCTGCGAGCATTCCAGGGTGGGCACGCGCAAGTGGGCGCACCGGAGTTGGACACGGGCTTAAATGGGCGGCGTCATGAGGATGCCAGGACCAACAGGACCAACCAACAGGACCGACAGTGCTGACCAACACGAGCAGCAGTAGAAAGTAACCGAGGGGGTGAGATGGGCTGCCAGCCTCCCGGCCCCCCTGCCTGCCATGTACCTGGCCACCTCTACTAATAAAAGCATGAAAAGCCACCGAGGATTCCAAGACTTCCTTTCCTTGACCCATCTGCTAAGAACCATCCCGAACCTGCCCAGTGTCACCTTTCCTGCCGCTACACCTCCACACCAGGCTCACCCTGAGCCTGTGAACACGGGGACGCTGACGTGGCTGCACCTTCTTGGTGGAGAACACTGAGACCCAAGCCCAGCCCTCCCATCCACGAGGAAGTCAGGGTTGGCGGCACTGCAGAGGATGGCTGCCCCCACCCCCGCCCCCCGACTGCCTCAGCTTCCCGGCCTGGGCCGCTGTCAGGGAGATGGGAACAGGAGGGCCAGCTGGTGACAGAGCAAGACACCACGCCAGGGCCTGGCCTTTCCACCAAGGCGGGCCTCTACTAGGGCCTGCACTCTGAGGCCCGCCAGGCTGGCAGAGTCACGCGAGTCTGATTCCAGTCCGATGCCTCCCCCAGCCCCTTGCTCGGTGTCTCTTCATCCCCTTTTGCACTCTGAGCTCCATCTTAGCACCTGCGTCCCAGAGAGCCTGATCTGTGTTAGGGGAACTCAAGGTGGGACAAGGTAGGACAAACTTTCCCGACACACCCCTGGGTCCAGGCGCCAGTCCCGCTCTGGGGCTGTACTCTGCTCAAGGGTCCTGCATTTCTCTTTGTCACCTCATTTGATCCCAGCAAGAACCCCCTGAGCTGGAGTCACAGACTTGTCTTTTTCAGTTAGTAGAAAGAGTCTGAAGCTTCTCAATTCCCTGGACAGTGAGAACAAGCATGGCGTGAGGAGATGCTAAATCATAGAAATAAAGCCCAGAGAGGGTCAGAACCTGCCTGAGGTCACACAGCAATGGGACAGTAGATATAAAACACAACTCTGGTCTTTTGCCTCCCACTCCAGCACCTGGGACCAGCTCCCATCCTCAAACCCCTTTCCCTCTGCATACCCCCGTCTGTGAGATATGCCCCCTCCAGGAAAACTCTAAGTACCCCTTTGTCCTGTGCCCCTAGGCAGGTACAGCCCTCCTTTCTCATCAAGGAGTAGTTGTGCATGTTGTTTGATAAGGTTTGTGACTCAGCATCAAGTTTGTCCCCAGCCCAAGCAGCTCCACGCTGTCTCACCGGAAGCTGGATCCCACGCCCGCCCATGCCTGCTGGGACCACCCTTCTATTCCTCAGCATCCTCCTCCGCAAAATGGGCCAACAGGTTTGCTGTAGGGATTAAATGAGGCATGTGTGTCCGTATCTGATGTTTGCTAGGCACTAATAAAGATACCCACTGAGTCAGTACTTAATGCCCAGGGTTTAGAGTAAAATTTCCAGACAACACTGGGCAAACCACCAATGCCACCCTTCCCAAATCACCTGACAGCTCCTCAGGGTTGAGTGTCCAGAGGTGGTGTCCACCCAGGCAGAGCCAGGAAGAGGGGTCCCTCTGCAGTTTGAATGTAAGAGCAGCTTTCTTGTCTTCCGCCACGTTCCACCTTGAGCGTAGAGTGTGCCTGTGCTGCCACCTGCTGGTCAGTGAAATAAGAGCCGCTTAAGAACAAGGGCTTCCCATTAGGGAACTTCAGAATAATTGTCCTGTATATGATTATTATGGTATACATGATTATCACATAATGAACTACACACCAGCAGGCCCTGAAGCCCCTACTGGAACCAGAGTTGTCCCTTTCGAAGCTGGCTGGTTGTGAGGAAGTGGATGAGCCTGGGGAAGGATCTGAGTATTTTGATTTTGATGAAAAGAAGTAGCAGCAACACAGCACTGAGTGTCCTTCATGCTCGAAGACTGTCCATGCCCTGGTGCTTATCCCACCCCTACATCAGGCCACTATGAATAATTTTTGGGGTCCCCACACTTGGACATTCCTAGAAGGGGGATCCCTAAACTATCCTCCCAGCGCCCATACCCAGCACTCATCCACATGGGTCCACAGACGCCCTCCTCCTCACAACAATGTCTATTCATTTTGTTTGTGAACAAATCCCCACCCACCATTGATTTATTTTTCAAATGCCTGGTCCTGTCTTGGAAGTAGCTCTTCCTGAGACCTGCCCTTCAGCCCCGTGGACTGCCGTGTAGTGCTTGCCCAGGAAGGTGAGCCCGGCCCCTCCCACCTAGGCTGAATGGGCACAGCCTCAGCCTCAGAGAGACCCCAGGAAGGGGACGCTGCAAAGGAAAGCAGGGTGCTGGGGGGATCCCTGGGCTGCTAAAATTCTGAGGCCTTGTTCTAAAAAACGCCTTGAAGTAGCTTCCCCAGACTGTGGAGGACTCGAAGGTGGGGAGGGCCGGGGAAAGGGGAAGGGAAAAGTGTGAGATCTGAATGGGATTGTTGGCAGAGACCTCTGAGGACAGAGAAGGAGAGCAGCGTGCCCCAGGCCACACAGCAAACAAGCCACAAGGCCACGGCAATCAAGAATCTGGAGACAACCAAGACGCCTTCGTAAACAGGAGACCCTTTCTGGAATGTAAATGCTAGCTTTGTGGGGACTGTTTCACGAGGTCCCCATTTCCCTGAAATGCTTGGTCTTCTTAAAGGCAGAAGGCCCCTGGGTTCAGAGAAAAAGAACTCTGGGCAAAATCCTGGGCCATAGTAACCCATCCTGGGCAAAGCCTCACACCACCTGCTGCTTCTGACCTGTTAAGAGAACTAGGCCAAACCTTCTGGGAGCCTCCCATCACACCCAGGATCTCTGCCAGTTCAGCCCCTGCTGCAGACCTCAATTTACTGACATCTAGAAAAAAAGTAGAAAACACAGAAAAGTAGGGGGACAAAGACAATTGCTATTAAACATTAGGTTTATTTCCATTTAGTCAATTTTTTCCATAGATGGGTTTTTATTCATGTTTCATTTATACAGTAATATCAAACTGGATATATAAATTGGCACTTTGCTTGGTACTTTGCCATCAATATGCCATGTAATCTTTGACCTCAGTTTACCTACTGTTCCATGGCAGCTACAACTACACAGAGTTCATATTCTCTCTTTTTTTTTAATATTTATTTATGCATACAAGAGCTGGGGTACAGGCCAAAGTCACGGGAGGTGAGAGGATTCACCAGAGACAGAGTAGGGAGCAGAACAGGCAGACTGACTGAAACACACTGCTGAGGGCAGCAGCAGGCGAGGCAGGAGAGGTCTGCTACACCATGTGGGTCCCCTCCCTGGCCAGCGGCAGGGATCGAACTCGTGCTGCAGTAGTGGTTTGCTTCATAGTGCGTTGCTTAACCCACTGCGCCACCAGGGAGGCCCCATATTTTCTTATTGGATGGAGAATATCTTTGGATGGAAACTACTTTGTCTCTTTCAGAAGATTTCTACAAATCGAATCTAATAATTTTGTTTCTGGGAAACTAGTAATATAAAAATCTTTAAAAATTGTAATAAGTTTTGTTAATTATCTTCCAAATCATGTTTCTGCAGGTGTATCTGTATGTGACAAAGCAAGGAGGTGACTTTTACCACGTCCTCCCCATCATCTCTGCCACCTTAATAGATGAAAAACAGCATCTCTTTCAATTTGCATATTTCTGGTTAATAGCGAGGCTGCACTTTTGTGTGCACATTTTTTAAAGATTTTAATTATTTATTTTTGTGTACAACTGGGGTGTAGGCCAGAGGTGCAGGGGTGAGAGGACTCACCAGAGACAGAGTAGGGAGCAGAACAGCAGAGCTACTGAAATACACTGCTGAGGGGAGCAGTGGGCGAGACAGGAGAGGTCTGCTGCGCCATGTGGGTCAGCTCCCTGGCCAGGCATCGAGCTCAGGCTGCAGCAATAGGCCATTGCAGTGGTAACACTGAGCCATAACCCCCTAGGCCACCAAGAAGACCCTTGTTTGCACATTCTGATTTATCAGTGGAATGCTCTCCACTATCCAACCAGCTACCATTTCCTATCAAGGCTACACTAGGAAAATTTCTCCCCATTTTTAGTCTTATTTCAAGATATCATCCCTCACCTGGGACATTAGGATTCTTGTATTTTAGAGAAAAAAACCACAATTATCTTTTATGACATCCCTCCAGCTGACAGACCTTAGATGCCCCCCTACTGCTCGTCACCAACCCAACCCCTTGGCCGGTCTCCTCCCTGCCCAGCCTTCCCTGCCAAGCTCCCCCTGTCGCCCTCCACTCTGTGTGCAGCCCCTGTGCACACTCATCCTCACGGCAGCTTGCTGCGCTGCCCTTCCACTCGGTTGGAATATGCTTCTGCCACCTTTGCCTAAGTTCTGTGTATCAATACCTTTACCGGCTGAGAGTGCCTGGATGCTCTCCAATGCCCGTGTGGGGCCCTGTCCAAGGTCCTGGAGACCAGCATTAAACCAGACTAGTTCCTGACTCTGAAGGTCTCATCACTGAGAGCAGATAGAGGAAGACACAAATACGTTCTGATTAATTAAGACTCGTTTGGCTTCAAAGAACAAGAGCCCACTCAAAGCGCAGAAATCTGCTTATTGGAAGGCTACCGGATTCTCAGAACTCAAGGGCAAGCAGCCCAGCTTGGGCTCATGGGAATAGGATGGTAGCTTTCAGAAAGCCAAGCTGCCCTCTCTGCCTCTCCAGGCTTTCATGGCCGAGCATCCGCTTCCTCTCCTGCTCGTCCTCCGCCAGCTCCTCTCTGCAGACTTATTCTGCCCCTGGTCCGTCATAGCGCTGCCCTGTCATAGCGCTGCACAGCACAGCCTCTTGCCCGCCGGTCACCACCCGTGGGCCCCAGTCTCCACGCACACGCCATTCAGAATCTCAGGAGAGAGGATGGACTTAGATTTACTGCATTGGGTCAGGGTCCTGTCAGCAGTTGTTGGGGAGCCCCAGACCCCCTCACTCAGGTGTCTATTCCCGGCTCAGTTAGCTGTGCCTAGAGATGCAGGGTGGCAAATCAGGGTCACAGGGCATAAGGGGGTGTCAGATATGGATTATAACAAGATTCCCGGGTTCTCATGTGTATTAAAGTCAAAAGGCAATGGCTTTAGGCTCTAGCTTTGGGGGGCAGCAGCACTGGGGACCTGTCAGACTTGCAGCGGGGGAGACCATGCCCAGCCCTGGAGGGGCCCTGGAAGGAGCTGACCCGCACACAGGTGCTCAAAGTCAGCCCCATCCCTGAGCCCTCTGCTTTCCACAGAGAAAATTCGGCCTCCTTTCCATGATGAAGAGCCAGAGTCTTGCTGTCGCGCATGGCCTGGGGGCTGGCACAGAGACACTACCACGCAGCCGCTGTGCACAGATGCGGCACTCTGGCGCTAGCTCCCACGCGCCAGCGGCTCCTGGCTACCTGACAAGGTCATGCCCGCAGGCCTAGGAGGACATGTATTTCAGGGGCAGCACCACTGAACACACTGCATCACCCTCCCTGTCCAATGTTTGAGACAAGGCTGGGGGGGGGGCCTGCCCCATCTCTGTCTTTATCTAGAGTAACCACCAGTGATGGCCGACTCGCCCATATTAGTGGCAGAGGGAGAAGAATATCAGAAACAAGGACCAGCCCCTCGTCTCAAGGGACTGATGGTTGGGTGGGACCAGACAGTCAAGAGGTGCCACTTTGGGTCCCACCCATGGCATCCCTGACCACCATCTCCTGTGGCTGGAAGATGAGAAGCTGGCCAGAGAGGGGGTGGAGCATCCTGCGTGGCATCAGGGTTTGCAAGCCCCCAGCGCTCCCGGGATTGCACGCCCTCCCTTCTGCAGCTGCCACTCTTCCAGCGCAGGTTTTACAATTGCCAGGATGGCAATTAAGGAGATGATCAGCCAAATAGTGCGTTCTTGGGCCCCGGCTGCGGCGTTCTGTAAGGCCTGTCTTAGAGCCAAGGGAGATGAGACTTTCAGAAAGTGTCCAGAAGAGCCCCTCCCAGACCATCACTAGGCTGTAGCCCTGCAGTGAGGAATGAGGTGAGGGGTGCGGGGCTCCCGCCCCTCTAAGGCCTGCTGATGGGAACCCCTAAGCAGACTGGGAGAGACAGGTACTGAGCACAGGTGTTAATAGTGGAGCTAGGCAATTCGGTGAGACCTGGGTTCTCATCCCCATTCAACCACAGTCAGCTGTTTGAGCCTGAATGTGTTCTTAAATAACAACCCTTCACAAATCATTAAAGCCAAGTAGTCCAAGGGGGTGGGGTGGGGAGGGAGAGAATGGCAAAGAATCTGAACAGGCACTTGCAGAAGAAATACAGATGGCAAAAAAAAAAAAAAGAAAAACAGACGAGATGTTCAATCTCTCTAGTAATAAGGGAAGGAAAATTTAAAAGAAGCAGGATATGAGTGGGGAAACTGGCGCTACTTGAATATATTGGTGCTGTTGGTCTTAGTGTGGATCTCTGTGTCACGGGTATATAGACACTGACATGAAGAGAAACTGGGTGAAGGGCCGCTATCTCCCTAACTGCTATGCTAGCCTGAACTTATTTTGAAAGAAAAAAGTGAACAATTACTACAACCACCATAACAGAAAACAAGGAGGTGATACTGTAACAGGGTCGTCCCAGGAAAGGGGGAAGTTCCAAAATCCTGGTTCTGCCCTAAGTGGATAAAACTGAGAAGGAAAAAATTCTGCCAAAAAAAAAAGGAAGGAAGGAAGCAAAATGGAAAGCAGCGAGGAGACCTGGAGGAGGCACGTGGAGCAAAAACACATGTGAAGAAGCTGCGCTGGCTACTTGGTCTTGGACTAATTAAAACAGATGTGGGTAAAAAAACCCGTAAGGAAGTTAACAATGGCAGTTTTCATCTTAATGTTAATTTTGCTCTTTTCCTCCCAAATTTTTCTAACTCTTTCTGACCTTTCTGTATGGGTCTCTACTAAAAAGTGCTTTAAATATGTGGCAGACTTTTAAGCCTTACTTTGGGCCAATCCTATTTAACTAAACTTTTACCCTCAAAAAAATAAGTAACTTTAAATACTTAACTTAATCACTATATTCTTTGTCCTTTCTATATTATACCCTAATTATATTAAAATTCCTTTCCATTAAAAGCCTTATATATTATCTTAATGCAGCAGATGGCAGAACCCATTCCAAAAAAACAGGCTTAAAGGTTCTAAAGTGCTCCTCTCCTAAAGTGCTCCTCTCCCTGCCCTATAACAATATCATGTCTACCCAACAGTAGCAAGACTCCTGAAGACCCCCTACACCCAGCTATAGGTTGGTGGTGTGAGGAGAACCTGCTGGGGGTGAGGGCGGGGGTGGGGGCGGGCGGGCAATGCTTTGGCAGAATGGGTTGCAATTTCATTGTTTGGAATTTACACAACCAAAATCCTTGCAGTCCTATTCAAAGAGGTATGACCATGAGCATTCGCCCTAGCCCTGTGGGTCATAACCATGTATCAACAGAGGGGAGGTTAAAAGAATAGTGCATCTAACCAGGAAAAACTGTGCAGTGAGGGAGAAGAATGCAGTGCATTCACAGGAACCAAAATGAAAAGGTTTCCAACACAACCACCTAGATGCAAAGCAATATATATCATGCGAGCTCACTGACAAAGGGAAAGCACAAGTCAAGGCACATTTCCTGATGTGTCTATCTGGATGCATAAGCCAACCCAGAAATCAGGAAAGACACCCTCCTGATCAGCCAGTCGGCCAAAGTTCCTTCTGGAAAGGGCAGAGGGAGGGAATCAAAGCAGGCAGGCTGGGTGGGGTGATGCCGAAGGGGACTCGGCTTTTCTGTATGCTTTGTGTTTTTAACAATAAGGCGATGTTGTAGTGCTTGTGCCATTTATTTAGGGTTTTTTTGAAAATAGGTGCTAACCTTTTCTGACCTTCTGTTTCCTTGTCTTAAAATAGAGGAGCTACTAATACAATGGTCTATTTCAATTATATCTCAATATTTTGAACAAATAAAGGAGTGGCTTAGGGCCCCTCCGGGCTCCTTCCAGCACATCTGGATGTCCTTAATGTCTTTGCCTTAAAGCTGAGGCCTCACCCCCACTCTGCCCCCTACTTCCCTCCAGTCCTCCCACTTCCAGCTCATTCCTGACTTGGAGACTTTGGCTGGCAGGTTTCCCCCCATCTTCATGGAGCTGGCTCCTTCTTGTCATTTGCAGCTCAACAGAATGGTCACTTACTCCCTGACCACCCAAGGTAACAATGAGGAAGGAGGGAAGGCAGGCCAAATCACGCAGGGCCTAAGAAAAGGAACAAGGACCTGGGGCTTCAGGCACAGGGGGGTTGGGAAGCCCCAGAAGGCTTTAAGTGCTGAGGGCGAGGTGGAGTCAGCAGTGAAGAGTGGGGGAAGGGGTGGCATGAGGCTGCCCGCACCTCACCATCCAAGCCACTGGCTTCAGGGAACAGATCCAAGTCTTGGTAGAACATAGAGCAAAAGGTAGAATTTCTCTTTAAGCAATTGGGGGTCACACCACATAAACAGCTGGAAGAGAAATGAAGGATCAGAGTGAATTTATTTCAAGTGAGTTTCCTACTCAAGCTCATTAGCGCCAGTGTCTTTCCATCTCCTACACCCACTTAAGGAAGGCGGCTTCTCTTTTGGCCTCTCCTCAGATCCCTGCACTGAGATCCAGCTCTATTCTCAACAATGTCTCTTGATGTGGTCACGCTGTCTTCTTCTCTTTTCGCCTCTATTTCCTTCGGCCATCGCTGTTTTTCATCCATTTTCCTTCCCCCGAACTCCCTAAGATGGTGGCCTCTCTCCCCTTCTTTCTTCCCTGGCTTAGTCACCACCTTTTGATAAACGCTGTTCCCCGGATTTTCTGCGGGCGCCACCTGCCCTTCCCGGGTGGTGCGGTGGCATCTTCCATTGCACTGGTTCCAGTCACCCTTCCAGAGCCGGATTCCCCAGGCTGACCACTGACCACCCAGAAAAGTCTCCAGGACTTCCTCCCTCGCCTTCTTGTCCTCATGTCCATCTTCACAGGTTGTAAATAACTAACGGCAAGTGACAGGCTAAGACGGAAGTTGTGGGTGGACACAGCACCAGCTGCAGCCAGGAGGGCTCTCATGCCAGCCAGCACATCTCCCGTCCCCTTGTTCCTGGACTTGCTCCACAAGGCTGGACCCTTGGCCTCCAGGGAGGAGGGGAACCCATTCCTCTGACCGGAAAGGACCTAGGGATCAGCCCAGCTTGGACCCTGCGTGATCAGAGGGTGGGCACCAGCATAGTGGGCCCCAATCTGAACCATACAGTTCATATGGACAAAGGGGGCATTTCTCCCAAAGAAGACTGCAGCCATGTCCTAGAAAGGGGAGAGCCCTGGGCAGATAAGCAGGGCTGTCCACACTGCTCAAGTTCAGCCCGTGGCCTGGCCTTGATGTAGATGAAGATTGGATAGCTCCTCAGCTGGCAGGGAAGCCTTGAGAGGCTGTTCTTGTTGATCTTCTTGGCCTAGCAGGGGTCCAGAGAGCACTAGCTCCTCACTCCATCAGGCCCTGCTCCAGGTGTGCGCTTCTAAAGCGTCAAAAACCTTGGATGCTGCCAAATGTGACTTTTGTCAACAAACAGCCCATCTGGAAGAAGGTTAGTTTAGGGTTTACTTAAAATGTCAGGTTGGAAGTGGGAAGGTCAATTGTCTTGAAAAATCCATCACTTGTATGCAAAGTATGGGCCCAGACTTCTGTCCAGAGCGCTGCTTTGCAATGAGTCAGATATTTTTTGAGGTAAGCGACCCCCTAGAGGTCTTGTGTTCTGACCCCCTCATTTTACAAATGAGTCAACAGACACAGAGAGGTTGAGCATTTTGCTTCATTATATCAGCTTGTTCGTACACCACTAGGAACTTGACAATCCTAAAAATTAATCAACACTAGGATTTCCATTTGATGTTTGTGAACTATTCAAGAGACGATGATGTGGTGATGAAAGTGTTCTGGACTTGTAGTGTAAACCACTTGAGGTGACACGCTGTGAAGACATGTGACCCTAGGCCCTGAATCCTACACGGTGTTGTAAGCCAGTGTTACCTCAAGTAAAAAAAAAGTTTAAGTCATAGATTTGTTTTAACTACATGAATAGTAAATCTAATATTTCTCCTTTGTGCACTCATCTTCACAAAATGTTTTAGCTTTGCATTTCTCTGCCCGTCAGCCCCAGCTCAGCATTTAGGAACTGGGAAACAAACACTTGAGGGCAACCAGGAGAATTAGGACAGAAGGGTTTCTTTGGGAAGAGTTGGTCACTCTTCCTGGTTACTACTCCTTAAAGAGACACACGCCCTTACAGTTACAATGACTTAGTACAATCTCCCTACTTTGTTCATCACTTCGATTCCATATCCTAAGCCCAAAGTCATCGGCCTTAACTTGCAAGAGAAAGAAGCTATTGTGGATGATGGAGGAAGCACGTGGGTGCTGAGACACTACTGCTGGACACAAAGCCCCTCTGTGACTCCCAGAGGCAACCCCCATCACGCAGCTCAAAAGGGCACAGACTGTGCTCACCCTCTGTTCAACCCTCCCGAATTTATAAACAACTGAAACACAACACAAACAAGTTGTGGCTTTTTTTCAGCTTGTGGGTGTTTTTAACTCAATAAAATGTTTGTTAATTAACTTCACAAGCTCTTTAAATTTTTAACCCCAGATTATCTCTGCATGGGAATGGACTCTGGGGCTGGCGTGAATTGGATGGTTTCTCTGATACAAGTAAGAGGCTCTCTGTGGTATGTGGCCTGAAACAGTCAGGATGGGCCAGCTTGTGGCACAATAACAAACAGCACCCAGTGCTTCATAGCTTGACAGAAGCTGGCTCTGCGCTCATGCTGTGTGATCACTCAGCATCCCCATCTGAAGAAGGGCGCGTCTCGACATGGCTTCCCTACCCCACTCACCAGCAGAGAGCCCTCTGCAGGGCCTCCTACAGGCAAACGAAAGCTCTAGCGGGAGGGTACAGTTGTCACTTATCGGTCTGAAATGGTCACGTGGCACCAGGCCCGGCGGGGGCCAGGAAGTGAGTGCTCCATGTGCTCCCTGGAGGGGAGGGCAGCCACACAGGCCTCCTCAGACGCTCCCCACGCAGGAACCCACCTCACCTTCAAGAGAACACCTCCCTGAGCACAGCCCAGCACCAAGCCCACTGGTCACACACATGCTAATTACAAGCCAGGCCCTGGGTGGCCCTGAAGGCTAAGGAGTCGAGATTTAGGCAACCAAAGTCATAGCAGTTGTTCGCCTGACTTTATGGTGTATGAGTTATAGCTCCATAAAAACAAACAAAATTAAATTAAAAACCACAGGTCACCTATTCTTCCACAGGGAAAATGACACATCCAGGGGGCGAGGCCATGATGGCCCACGCCCTGAGGAGCTCAGGCCAGTGGGCCCCACACGCTCCTGGGGCCCCGTGTTGTGCCGTGGCAAGAAACCCTGTGAGAGTATTGCCAAGTTTGCATCTGAAAACAGAAATAAGTCCCCGAAACAAAACCAACACCCAGCCTGGAGTTCCAACCCCTCACACTGGGTCAGAAACTCCAGTTCCAGAATCCAGGGAGCAGATGGGCTGGGCCAGGTCCTACATGGGGGGGGACCAGATTCTGCGTCTGAAAACTTCCTAGAGTGACCTGTCTCTCCAAATACTAGTAGTACTGTCTCCCCACCCCGTAATGACTATCAAAAATACCTCCAGTGTCGAAGCCCCTGGGGCAAAACCGCCTGGGGAAGAACCCTGTTCTAATAAAACTTTCAAGCATGCTCAGGGCACCATTTGGTTATGCTTCAGAGGGAACTGTGGACCCGAGTTTGAATCCAGCTGTTCGTCAAGCACACAATGCCTTCCCTCCTTGGACCTCAGTTTCCCTTATAAAATGAGACAACTCAACAGGACTATTCTAAAGCCTGTTCAGAGCTTGTAAGGCTGTAGGGTTTGGGTTCTGGAAATTTTCATTCTCAAAATGACCACATAAACCTCGCCAGCTCCCCCAAACAACAGTGGAGCAAGGGTTCCAGCCGCGAGAAAGGACAATCCTGAGGAGGGCAGGGTGTGGGGACCGCAGAGCTTGGCTGGGCACCCAGCTTCCAGAGGGCAGCCAGGGAAGAGAGGACAGGGAAGCAGCCAGCGGAGCTCAGGAGTGCACCAAAAGGCACCTTTGCCTTCCCACTGAAGAGCCACCTGTGACCTAAGGCATTAGGAGAGATGCACCAGGGCCTGGTAAAGGGGCTTGGGAGGAAAGTTGTTTTTTGTTTTTTTGTTTTTAAGATTTTATTTACTTATGCATCCAAGAGCTGGGGTACAGGCCAGAAGTATGGGGGGTGTGAGGATTCACCAGAGACAGAACGGGGAACAGAACAGGCAGATCAACTGAAATACACTGCTGAGGGGAGCAGCAAGTGAGGCAGGAGAGGTCTGCAGCACCATGTGGGTCCCTCCCTGTCCGGAGACCGAACTCAGCTGCTGTGCGCCGCGCCACCAGGGAGGCCCCTGGAGGAAAGCTTTTAAAAATAAATTGCAAGCAGTGTTCACAGGAAAAAGGGCAATGCACCAGAAATGTGAGTGAGTGTGTGAGTGCATGTGCGTGTGTGTGTGTGTGAGAGAGAGAGAGAGAGAGACTTGATACTGCGCTGTACCCTTGCTATTGGCAACAGAAATTGAACAACTTCAATTCAGCTTGAATCTATCAGTGATATTTTTAATCCTTCACCCAGCATGAAAAGCTTCGTTGGTCTCTTCCTGGCCTCTTGACTCTTGTTCAACTATAATCAAAAGACAGAGATGAGAGTTGGAAAGGAGAGACACCCCCAGTTCCTCGCCACGCACATTTCCTCCTGGTCTATCTCAGAATCTAATAAAGCTTGACGGTGAACTTGAAAGGGAGTGAGAGGTATTTAATAAAAGGCTGTTCCATCTAAACAATGACTCAGGACTTTGGAAAGCTGGAAGAAACAGGCTGAACAGCTTTTGCCATTCAATCCCCCCCCCCCCCAAAGAGTCTAATGCGTATCTTTATAGTCTTAAGTTGGTTTTTTTTTTTTTCAGCCTCATTAATGTTTTTCTAGACTGTTAATAAACCGAGCTCCCAGGCTAAGCTGTATTCCTCAGCCAGCATCAGAAATATTTTGTACAGTTCTTCTTTCACCCACCCAGGCTGCCAGCCACCATCGGCTGTCTGGGGAGCATCTGAGTGTCAGTGCTGTGCTGTGAACCAAGGGTACAAAGGTGAATAAGATCCAGTCCAGGCTCTCCAGGGCATCACACTGGGCCAGGAAAAGACAACCAAGGAAGGGTCAATGTCCCAGGCAGTGAGCAGAACACTGGACAACACCTGGTCCTGAGCTGAGGTTCAGGTGAGGCCTCTGAGAAGGGGTTGTTGGAGCTAAGTCTTGAGAAGGATGCGACCTGTTCATGCAGAAATGAGAGAATGGCCCAGGCTTGTAAAAGACAAAGTCAGGAGAGGGTTTGGTGGGCCTCCCTGGTGGTGCAGTGGGTTGAGCGCCGCACTGTGAAGCATCCGCTGCACAGCAGCACAAGTTCGATCCCCGGCCAGGGAGAGACCCCCATGGTGCGGCAGGCTTCTCCTGCCTCGCCCGCTGTTCCCCTCAGCAGTGTGTTTCAGTCCATCTGCCTGTTCTGCTCCCCACTCTGTCTCTGGTGAAAATCCTCTCACCTCCCACACCTCTGACCTGTACCCCAGCTCTTATATGCATAAGTAAATAAATCTTTTAAAAAAGAGAGAGAGAGGGTTTGATGATTCACTGGGCTGTACAGTGCATAATTTGTTGACTAGTAGCATTTGGAGAGGAGATAGTGAGGAATAAGACCAAGCTGGCTGACCCACATCTGCTATGCCAAGGAGCTCTGCCCTAGGTCTCTGTGCCCCGTTACCAAAAGGGTTTCCATTATTCACGTCCCCACCAGTCACAGAACTTACACGCTATGAAGCTGCCATGAACAGTGAACTAGTGAATACTGCATCACTGCTCCTTTAGGAGACGTACGCTCAGATTCCTGCCAGCCTCTGGGCAGCATTTTCGTCCCATGGACAAATAAACTTGTGTCGCTTCTCTTCCCTTTGCCCCTCCTCTCCTTCATGACCCTCCTCTTAACAGCAGAAGTGCACCTGCTGGGGAAAGTCCTCTTGCACTCCGCTAAGCTCCTTTTAATCTGCTCCTCTGGTCAATCACATTCACCATCACAGCTATTGTCCAACAGTCCTCTCTGGGCATAAGCTAAACAGTAGTATGGATATGAATCTCGTGCACACATCCCATGCTCCAGAACTATCTTTCGCCCAGACTTTCCAGTAATCCTCCAAGCATCATCTTTTATCCTCTAATAAAGCATTTCCATGCTCTGCTGAAAAGTAAATGCATCTGACCTTGTTGTGTGTGCATTTCTGTTTTTAAACACCCCATTAAATGTGTCATAGATTCACCAATGTGGAGCTCAAGGCCAGCAGCCCCATAACCAGGGCCTGCCTGAGGCTTACGTGATGCACATTACAGAGACAACACTTAGAGACACAAGTTGGATCTTCAGCAGCGTCAAGCGCTGTTTCGGAACAGCGAAATCACCACCAACAACCAAAAAAACCACAAAAATGCAAGAGCATGACACTAAGTAGACCACAAAGGGGACATGTTTACACCCTGACAACAGGAAGGAGGGGCCTCCCTGGTTGCGCAGCGGGTTGAGCGCTGCACTGTGAAGCATCTGCCGCACAGCAGCACAAGTTCGATCCCCGCCCAGGGAGGGGACCCACATGGTGCAGCAGACCTCCCCTGCCTCGCCCGCTGCTCCCCTCAGCAGTGCATTTCAGTAGATCTGCCTGTTCTGCTCCCCGCTCACTCTCTCTGGTGAATCCTCTCACGTCCTGCAACTCTGACCTGTATCCAGCTCTTGCATGCATAGATAAATAAATCTTTAAACACACAACACACACACCCCAGGAAGGAGATGGCAGAGTGTGGCCTTGTTTGGCCTCGGCCAGGAACACATGCCTCGGACCAACACAGTGCCTTCCCACTCCCCAGTGTCCAGGAAGGCCCGAGAGAGTGCCCCAGGTACGGATGTGGGGTTGCAAATACATGTTAGAGAACAGGCAAATGTGAATTGTGGATAATGAAGATGATCTGTAGTTCAAAAACATAAATGCAAACCAAACCCCTATATCCTAGGACTGCTGATGCCTATCTTCAATAGAAGATTTTGATTATCTCCATTTGATTTCTCCTGGGAGTCAAGAGAAAGGCACGAGTGAGTTCAAAACTATCTCTGAACTTCAGACTAAAGACATGGGACTCTGCTCTGCCTGCCAGACCCCAAGTCTTCAACTTGCAGTTCATTCCCTCCCGGGGAAGCCAGATGCCCAACCAGCAGAACGGTCCCTACTTGCAGCAAAGCAAAGCACCTGGGCCCCCCCACCACCACCCCGGCTTCTCTACTGAGTCAGCTGTCGGCGTCCACAGTCTGTGTGTGTTTGTGAAGGAGCATCAGGAAACCGGGGTGTCCTGGGCGCCAGCTGCTGACAGACAGACGTGCGAGGGCTCCGCCTGCGATGTGTTGAGAACAGCCTGGGCAGCCTGGCACATCCTCGTTTTCTGGGAAAGGGCAATAAATAAACCCCTCTAGTGGCTACATTCCAGGGCCCCTTCCAGGGCTATTGTTTTTTTTGAAATGCCAGGCATAGGACTGATAGGCTTTATTTAATATCATAAAATACAGTCGGTAGATGGGGGCAGAGGGAGATACAGAACCCACTGCCCTGGGGGTCGACCTCCTAGCTGACCCCCTCACTTCGTCAGGGACTTCTTTTATCATAAAAGAGGCTAGCTTATTCTCTAGAACCAAATGTCTCAAGAACGTACACTACAAGCTACCTAGGTGACATCTAATGTCAAATCTCTTTTTGCATTTCCCCAACTGTTAATTTAATCCTCAAAATCTTAAGTTTTTAGGATAGTTTTAGGGTCACAGTAAAACTAAGTGGAAAGTGCCAAGTATCCCCTGCCCACCCCTACACCCCTACAAGCCTCACCCACTGTCACCATCAGGCATCAGAATGGAATCTTATATGAGCCACAAACCTGCAGTGACCCCTCCTTGTCACCCATGGGCCACAGTTGACACAGGCGCTCACACTTGGCGCCATATGGCCCGTGGTTAATCAACACGTGCTTAATGGCACGCCTCTACCACAACACTGACATATGGGGTAGTTTCCCTGCGCTGAAAGCCCTCTGTGCACCCCATCACCCCCCAGACACCTGACAACCAGTGACTGTGGGCTGCCCCTAGCTTTGCCTTTTCCAGAATGCCATGCAGCTGGAATTACACAGTAGAGGGCCTTTTTCAAATGGGCTACCCCAAAAGTGGCAGACCAGAATCAATTAATATGCCGCCTGCAAGTCGCTGTGCTGAGATCAACTGGACAGCCTGGTCGTCACTGTGTCCCCCGCACAGAGGAGGCGCCTATGTGTTGAATGGATGGACGACCTGCTCCTTTAGTTTAAAAAAAAATCAGAGTAAAACATAAAGTCAAGTACAAGACCTCAGGTCATGAGATTTGACTAAGATCTTGATACTTTGAAAATGTTCTGCGTTCTGATCACTTCCATGTAGTGGGACTTCCCAGCTGACAGCATGGCTTAGGGAAAGGGGTTTTTGCTCAGCTCTTTCAAGTTGTTGTGTTGGGCCAAGTTATCTGCCACACCCCTAGACAGGGACACCTAAAGCGTCTGGGCGAAGCCAAAGAGAAGGAGTGGATGACCTCATAGACATGTTATGCCTTGTCCCTATTTCTGGCCCCAGGATCATGCTGGCTTTCTGGACAATAGAGCTACCCTGCTGAGTCATGTGTAACCTAAACCCTCATCTGCAGTCTGTCCTGCTTGCCAGAACCCAGGTACCGCAGAGCTGGGGAGAGCGATGGAGGGAAGGCGGGTGGGTGAGAGGCATTCAAGAAGTTGAAGGACAGAAACAACTTGAGCCTAAATGATAATCAGTGAGCCCTAAGTCCAGAGAAATCAAGACAAGAGTCTGCCTCATTTTGTCAATTTGCATGGAAATCAACTCATGTTTCAACTGCAACAGGGAGACTGACATTTAAGGGAATCTGGTGACGGCTCCTTCTGGGTGGTGAAACATTAGTCTGTAACGTTAATATTCACTTGCTCGTGTAGCTGTATAATATTGATATTCCCCAGTGCTGACTTCCGAGAGAGGACAGTCGGTGTCTTGTGAAAGCGCCTTGCCTAGCAGACGATTAGGCAGAATAAATACATTTTAGGTTGTCTAAATATGCCACGGATCTGGGCCTCTGGCTTTACAACTGAAAAATTAGGAAATGTTGGTCTTGACGGCTGTCATCTGTCTCAGTAGAAAATGCCTCGTTAGGAAAAGTGTTTTCAGGAAATGACTGCAAAGAATGGGCTGCTCATTCATAGCTGGGAGAAATTACCACGCGCAGTGGCTTTTAGCATTATTGTGGCTATTGCTTAACATCCCATCTCCCCTGGAGCTGTCACTTGGCTGAAGATTACATTTCCCAGTCTTGTTGGCAACTAAGTGTGCAGTCTTGTGTAAATTCCGCCCGAGACAATGTTGTGTGTCCTGAAAAAACAGAGACGCTCCCTTCTTCGTGTGCTCTTCCTCTCTGGGGGTGTGATGCCTGGAGCTCAAGCAGCTGTTTTGGACTCTGAGGCAGCATGCTAAGGATGGTAGAGAAACCAGAGGATATGGATGCCAGGAAGGGCTTGAAGCTGCTAACATGGTCCTTGACTCCTGTATCTATGCAGCCAGGAGAAGCTCCCTGCTATTGAGAACTCCAGTAGCTACACTGGCATCACAGGATAATCCAGGATATGCTCCCCAGCTGAAGGTTCATACCCTAAATCACATCTGCAAAGTCCCTTTTGCCAAGTAAGGTAACACATTCAGAGGCCCCTGGGATTGGGGTGTGGACCTGTTTGGGAACCATTTTCTCTGACCCCCAAGACTAAGGATCCTTACTGTAAGGTTTACACAGCATCCTGCATGATGGCTCCCCATCCTGTAAAGAATTCAGCAAGCTCTTCTACGTGTGGTGGGGTGGCTGTTTCTAGATGGTGGAATGTGGCACAACTGGAAGGCACTGCGGTCGCAGGTCCAGGCCCAAGCTCCTGCTGTAGAGTAATTTCTGTGGTCTGACACCGTGCTGGGTGGGCCCCCTGCTGCAAATGAAACACTTGGTAAGATCTCGGCTAGTGGTACTGGCTTAGGGGACACCATGCAGGACCAGGCTCCATCTCTGTCCCCCTGGTCACTTTATTCATGTGTCCACTGTGTCAGCGCTAGAGTGGCCAGTGAAAGTGCAATCCTAATCATCCTAACTACCCTAATCATTCTTCTGCTTGGCTGTCCACTGTCGCTTCCAGGGCAGAACATTTCAAGTGAGCGTTAACTCACTGTGACATAAAGGTCCTCAAGCTTGTGCCCACTCCTGTCTGTCCACCCACATGCTCCTCCCTTGTTTCCAACCTTCTGAGCAGGCCTATATTCAACTGGCCAGGCTCTCCGCCACTACCACAAGTTATGTCTATTCTAACCAAGGACAATTCTGTCTGTGTGACCCCAGGTACTGCTTTTGCCTCACCACCATCTATCAAAGCCACTCCTAGGTGACATTTGTACGCTTCCTGTCATTTTTAGTCTGTGCTCACATCCCAAGCTCCCCATCCATAAATGATGCTCGACTCTTTCCCTCCTCTACCAGCTGTGCACCAGGACGTGAACAGGGGAGGGGTCCTGGAGCATGTACGGCCTGGGAGTCTGAACTGCCTGGCCTTGCAGTTTGCTTGCGCCCTGCAGCCCTGTGTGCTCAATGCCAGATGTGCCATCTCCATCTAACAATGGATGGTCACTGAGCCCATCTACCCTTCTGATCTGACATAACCCAGTTAGCGAGAGGCAGTTCCAGGCAAGGTCACTTGCTACCCCACGGTCAGGCGCTCCCTTCTGTGATGGCACAGTAACATGCCAGGATTTGTTTTTCAAGGCATCTGATCCTCCACTGCAGATGCTGTGGCCT
Source organism: Galemys pyrenaicus (assembly GCA_019455555.1). Classification (NCBI taxonomy): domain Eukaryota; kingdom Metazoa; phylum Chordata; class Mammalia; order Eulipotyphla; family Talpidae; genus Galemys; species Galemys pyrenaicus. The sequence continues at coordinate 2,053,406 of JAGFMF010012271.1, forward strand.
TGCTCCAGAACCCCAGAGGCCTGCGTTGTGATTCTCCCACGGGGGCCGCAGGCTCCACACAGCATCCTGCTCATCACTGACAGCTCCTAGTACCGCAGCCTGCTGGGCTGCTAGTCCCACCTGCAGGCTGTGTGCATGGCATCTGGCCTGCTACAGAGCTGTTTCTTATTCTGGATCCCAATTCACCCTGACGCTCTTTATTTTTAAAAAAAAATTTTATTTATGCATACAAGAACTGAGGTACAGGCCTGAGGTGTGGGGGAGGGGTGAGAGGATCCACCAGAGACAGAGTGGGGAACAGAACAGGCAGACAGACTGAAATCCACTGCTGAGGGGAGCAGCGGGTGAGGCAGGAGAGGTCTGCTGCACCATGGGAGGGGGGGTTCCCTCAAACTCGCACTGCTGTGCCATGGATGCTTCACAGTGCAGCGTTCTACCCGCTGCACCACCAGGGAGGCCCCCACGCTGATAGTCTTTCATGGCAGCTGGTTACTGGTCAAAGTGGCACCACTATGTATGAAACGTGCTGTCTCCAGAACCTGAAGAGAATGTCTAGGTGTTGTGCTTCCTTCTCCGTGGTGGGAAGGACCAGATGCAATCATTTGTCTTTGACTTTGGATGGGATGCCCTGAGATGCCCCTAACCGCAGGACCCCTAAAAGGTTTACTGGTGTGACAGGCCCCTAAAGTTTTGTAGCATTTATGTCTCACTTTCTGGAGGGCATGTAACTTCCCAGAACGTTTAATGCGCTAGCTGACTTGTGCTCACCTGGCCCGTTTAACATGACATCATTGATATAAAGGGTCAAGATGGTGTGCTGCAGAAGGTCTGGCTCGTGCAGACCTCTGTGTCACCCAGCACCCACACAGGAGACAGAAATCACAAGGTAACTTGAACAGGAAAAGTTGAATGTAATGAATCAGTAATTATAACAAAGGAGTAATTGTAAAAATATCCACAAATTACTCTAAGAATGAGAAAGCAAGCGCCCAAGGAAAGGATAGACCTTCCCCAAGAGAGGGCTTCAGATGTCACTGGAGGAAAGCCAGCTGCAGCCGACTAGATGGCAGAGGCATGCAGGCAGATGGCTCGGGCCAGAGCAGGTCAGTCACAGCAAGTAAGCAGGAAACTTTTCTCTAGGGTATAGACAAGCCAAGGCAGCACATCAGTATGCAGAGATAGGAGGGGGTCTTAGGAGCCTGCCTGCCATTAGGGCAGCTTGGAGCTGGGGTATGCAGTGTCTATGTCAGAAGAAGCTCAGGAAGCAGCCCCCAGGACCAGAGGAGCCCACGCTGGTGGGTGGGTGCACAGTGGGAGGAAGGAACAGGGTGGAAGAAACTTGGTGATGCAGTGGGACGCCTGGAAGTACCGTATCCACAGCAGGAGAGCCACAGTTAGGGGGGCTCTGGCTGGAACCAAGGCTGCAGGCTCCCCAAGGACTACACATTCTGAGCATGCAGCAGATCCAGTGCCACCAGCTGTGCCCTTGCAAGCAGCTCTGGCAATCGTGGAGTAGAAGCAAGAAGTAAAACCCAAGCACACCAGAACCATTAAGGGGAGCCCAGACTAGGGCCTCTACTGAGAAGCTTAACATCATGCTCACCACAAAGGAGAAATCCCGAAAGGGCCTAGCTCCATTATCACAGAGGTAATGAAGGGTGGATTTGGAGAGGAGAGGCAATACATTTAAAAATTGGCACAGACTGCATTATGACAGGGTGGGGAAATGAGCATGGCCCGGGGAGGGGGCACTGTAAACGTATAGCATGGTGAGTGCGAAGGGGGCTACTACCCCGTTGAGTTTGAAGAGGGCGAGTGTAATTCCATAGACTCTCTGGTGTCTACATGAGCCCGATCAGCGAATTAAATGGAGACAAGAAACCACTATCCTTTAGATCCCTCAGAATAGGATTAATTAATTTTTTTAAAGATTTATTTATTTACGCATACAAGAGCTGGGGTACAGGCCAGAGTTGCGGGAGTTGAGAGGATTCACCAGACAGAGCAGGGAGTATAACAGGCAAACTGACCGAAACACACTGCCAAGGGCAGCAGCAGGCGAAGCAGGAGGGGTCTGCTACGCCATGTAGGTCCCTTCCCTGGCCAGCGGCAGGGATCGAACTCAGTGCTGCAGTGGTTGCGGTTGTTTTGCTTCATAGTGCGTTCCTTAACCCGCTGCGCCACCAGGGAGGCCCGGATTAATTAATTAATTCAACTCCCCCACATCAGAATGCAAAACTGTCTCTAATTTATGTTGACCAAAGTGGGGGATGGTTTGACTACTCTAGTGTTACTCCACAAGCCCATTCAGTGGAGCAGGGGTTCCATCTGTCAAATACGTCTATTTCAATTTTCCATATGGGAACTGTGGAAATGATGACTCAGAGGGGTCTGTGAACCCAGTGGATTCAGTATCAGCCTGCTCTTGGCCAGGACTCCATTCATTACGTGTCTCCTGCTCTGATGAAGACCAGGGTGGTACGACAGGCCTCTGGGTATCAATGTCAGTTTGTGTCCAATCCTCCCCAAAATACCTGGGTATTACTGTTTGTCCAATATACACTTGGTGTTATAATATATACAATATATACAACGTGGTGTTGCAGGGTCCCTCTTCATGGGGAACCAGTCTTCTTCCCAATTAATTAGTTCTGGATCTGAAAATTGGCTCATGTCTAAAAACTGAGCCAGGAAGCATGACTTCTTATTGAAGTGACTGCCTTAGCTTCCTGATCATTCCTCCTTGATTTCTTCTGATGGCACAAGTTGAATAATACCCTTTCTGGCTGCCCATCTGCCCCCAGGGACTCTGTGTTCTATTACCCAATTCCCCAGCTCTCTGTAGGTCAGGCCCTGGGCTGCCACTCCAACCTCACCAGTCATTATGATAAATGCATCCGCCTGCTGGCTTCTGACGGTGCACCAATTATGCCTATTTGGATTAGTGAATGGATTTACAAAATACAGAAGGTGCACTCACAAAAGATGCTAAGAAAGAAACAAAATAATAATACAATGGGTCAAGAAGTCACAGGTAAACTTCAGAGATGTCCAAGACACCTAGATGCAGCTACCTGTCAGCTACAGGGGATGCATTTCAGCTCAGGATCATCAACACCAGGATATGTGCAAAATGCCACATCTCAGGGAGGCCACACTCTCATCTGAAGAAGGGTCTTTAATATCCTCTGGTCACCAGCCTGCATGACTGGGCCAAAGAGTGGAAACTAGCATTACCTAACAGAAACCAAATCAAACATCAACCTGCACATTTTCTCTTATCAGTGATGACAAGCTGTACAGACCGCCCCTGGTATTTTTTGGACTCAGAACAGAACTACATTAACTACTGGTTTGTAAATTCCATTCTGAATGAGTAAAGGGTGGGCACCACGTTTTAGGGTTCACTGTATCAGGGTTGCAACTAACCAGAAAGATTAAACCTATAACTATATAGACAGTTAAGGACCACATCTGGCCTCCATTGTTTTGGGGACCCCCATTAGTATCTGCACATGGGCCTCCCAGGAGTGGGTGATTCTCGCCAATGATGCAATCCCTCAACAAACTGAAGTTTGTTTGCTGCAGGAACCCCAGGAGCTGGAGCAACAAGTCCTTCCTTGAAGGGGGATCTGGGCAGCTCATCGCCATGTCCATCACATACCCTAGCCCAGATAGCTAAATGTTATGGAAACTGTTCATAATGCATGCTTTGGTAATCCTATGTGTTTTATGCATTGAAAAATTTCTGCTGAGAAAGGGCTTCATCGGACTTTCAAAGAGTAACATAGTACAAAAAGGTTAAAAAAATACCCTTGATATAGTAGGACAATAACTTCCCCTTAGCTACAGTTTTGCTCCCCCACTCCCGCCTTTAACCATGGTCTGGAAATATTACATATACAAGGTATTTTGAGAGTGAGACCTTTCATCCTCAGCAGGTGTAGGAAAATACATCGTGTACCTATAGGGTTTGGTACTATGTGCAGATTCAGGCATCCAACCTCTGGGGGCTTGGAAGACATGCCCTGAGGACAAGGGGAGGTAGCTGTATAAAGTCATGCCTTTTTTTTTTTTTGCCAGAAACTAAATTTAAATCATGACCTTTATTTTCTCTGTAGCTACCCACCTACCTACCTCAAGACCTGCTGATACATTCACATGTGTCAAACCTCAAGACAGACAAGTTCAGGTTCTTTTCCAATTAATTTTTTTAACCCCAATGTAACTCAAGTTGATCATCCCTCCTCTTCTTCCTGGGTACACAGGACCCTATATTTATCAGTCTCTTTTGCAGTCAGGGATGGCCAGGTGGCTAAATTCTAACAGGAGGACAGTATCAGGTGCCATTCCCAGCCTCGAAAAGGATCAGTGTGCTTCTTCCATTTGCTGCTCCCACTTCTGCCAACCAGACTCAGCCTCAGCCAATCGACGACAAGGCTTTAGCGAGGGGCAGAGTCACGAGATGTTAGGAGCCTAGGTTCCCAGCCTCACACGGAAGTGGCCACACTGCCCCTTCGATTCTTAAGGAGGCTATTTTGAGTCATTACATTTTGGAGTCTATTTGTTATAATACCTTAGCTTACCTTGACTAAAACAGTACACAAATAGAGTTCCCAAATTCTACAAGTATCTGAATTTCTGTTCTAATTCCATCTGGAACACAAAAAAACTGAAGTCAAGTTAATGAATTTGTCTAAGGTCACACATGGTGGCTAAGAGCAGGAACTGATTCTTCTGAAGCCTGATCTTTCACTGTTGCCATTCTGTCTTCTATGGTTCTGTGGTATGAATAACGAGCTGACTAAGGTCATGAGATTTCTATTTCAGCAAGGGAGAGGGCAGGGAGAAAGAAGGGATGCATCTTGGCCTGAATCAGACATTAGCTAACTACAGTGATGAAATTGTCTGGAATGAACACTCGACTCTGGCACCTAAGCTGAAGAAGCAGCCTTCCTGGTGGTGGAGAACGAGAACGGTAAAAGCATGGAAACCTGGATGGTGGAAACTCACAATGCCTCTTAGAGCTTCTGCTTCCACACATCCACATGGCATCCATAGGTTCTAGTAGACAAAGATCACAGCCAAACCACTACCAGAATACAAGAAAGGGGGAAAGGAAACAACTGGAGAGAAAAATGAGGCTTCAGTCCTGCAAGAGGGATATTAGATCCCTGCTCTCCTCCCCTCTCTACTTTCAGAGAGAAAATGGGTAACTTCACTTTTTCTAGAGGTTAGAAAAGTCCTTTCCATCTGGGGTGGCTGGGGAAGGTTTTGGTAAAATGCCAGCCAGGGTTGAAGGTTAGGTAGGACATTGGTGGGTGAAAAAAGATCAAGGATCCTGTAGACAAGGGAAAACCCCAGAGCAGAGGTGGGGAAGAGTTAACTGACTGTAGAGTAGATGAGAGAGAAGCAGAGAGGACATGGCTCAGATGGTGGGGAGTTGGGGTAACACAGAGTTTAACACTAAGGAGTTTAGTTTCTCTTAGGGGGGCAGTTAAAAGCCCAAAAATTTCTAACAAAATGGTGCCATGATTAAAATGATTGCTTCTGAATACTGACCTGACTGGGGGACGCAGGCTGGTCTGAGATAGGGAGAATCAAGAGCAGGGAGTCAAGTAAGGTATGTGTCCAGAGCCAAAGTAAGGGTGTTGAACTAGAATGGCATCTGAAACAAGACAACAAAAGATCAGTTCTAGAGGTCTAGAACCAGCCAATTTCCATCATTCACTCAAAGTTCCCGCTAATAATAGCATACTATTATTTAAATCATATTTAAATCTATGTGAATGAAGCATTTTAATAACCCATTTTTTAAGTTAATCTATAACATACAATAGTTTTCCCAAAAAAAAGAATCTAAGAGCTTTGCAAAGGAAAGCTCTGGAATCAGTTCCTATCCTCCCCAGGACAAGATGCCTACCCACACCTAGGGGAGCCTCCCATGGCCAGGGCTTCAATTAGCCACTGGGGACACCAGCCAACAGCGAAGCCCAGATGACTGACTAGGATGAAAGCTTTCCCTCTGAGGTGTGCTATCCAGGTGACAATCTCCTGCCACGAGGCTCAGAAATTCAGATCTCAAGTTCTACTTAGAGTTTAATGGTGTTTCAACTAATGAGATAAAAACTGTATATGAGGATGTTCTGCAATGTGATAAGCACCATTCAGATCTTTGTCTAACTTAAGATTTTATCCTAGGGTTGCGGTTAGATTTTTAAAAGAAAGATTTAAATGTTTCTTTAAAAAAAAAAGCTTTGCGCTACCGTATTACAACCCAGTCTGTTTTAAGAGGATTTGCCATGGGAATAATTCACCTCGGTTAATAACAAAAAAGGTGGAAAAGAAGCAGGTTGAAATGAAACCTCCTCAGGGAAAATGATCTCCCACAGGGGGTACTGTTTCGAGAGACTCAGGGGAGCGGAGGGGGGGGTGCCTCGGCGTGTGCAGGACGCCCCAGGGGCCCGCCAGGTGGTTGCGGGTGGAGAGAATGGGGGGCTGGCCACGTGGAAACCCACCAGGATCTTTTCCAGCAAGGGCATCACCCCAGGACGGATGAAAACAGGCGGCAGAGCTGAAGGCGGAGCATCCAGTCTCTCCCCTACCCCAAGGGGCCACCCTGCCCCTCTCCCAAGGGAGAAGACCCTCCGGACAAGACAAAGGCTCCAGCTGCAGGACGAGAGCCACAGCGCGCGTGCGCGAAGAAGCACGCCTGCGCTTGGCGGTCAGTGCAGCGGCCCGAACGTAGGGGGAGACCAGGGAAGAGGAGCGTGGGGAGGAGCAAGCCAGCCGGCGGGGGAAGGCCTCGCGAAGGGGCGCTCGCTCGCGCCCCCTGGTGACAAGAGAAGACGCCCGCCAGGCCTCACCGCCCACCCCAACCCTGGGGAGGCTCGCGTTCCCGCTGCTCGCGCCTGCGCCGCCGCCGGTGTCGGGAGCGCGTCTTACTGCCGGCGCGCGCGCTCGCAGTCTCCGCCACCCACCAGCTCCAGCACCAGCGCCACCGCCGCCGCCGCCGCCGCCGCCCACCTCCTGCCGCCGCCACCACAGCCACTTTCTCCTCCGCTGTTTTCCTCGACTGTCCTCGCCTTCTATCAACCATCAGGTAAGCGCGAGGCTCCGACACCTGCCACCCAGCCCACACCCTGCACCCCCAAGCCGCCGCCTCTCGTCCCCCGCGGTACAAGTGGGTTTCATGAGCTTTAGTCGGGCGCAACCGCGGGTCTCCTCCCTGGGTCTTTGCGCTCGGGAACTGGGGCTGGGCGACTTGGAAAGAGACCCATGCAAGAGATGCACGCAAGCGCGCGCGTGAGTGTGTGTGTGTGAGTGTGTGTGCGTGTGTGCTGGGGGGTCCACACGACCCGCTTCGCGCGGAGGAAGGCAGAGGTTGTGCTCGCTGGGTGGGGCGCAGATGGCGGTGACCTGGGGGAGGGGGCTACTATGCATTCTTGATCGCCTCCTTTTGCCGCAATGGGCGTGCGTTTGTGTGAGGGGGGAGGAGGGGGTAGTGTCCTGTGATGACCCCCGAAATTGAACCTGTAATCTGATTTTTCTGGCTTGGTTTGCCATCAGCCTTAAGGAAGGTATGGTTCGGGTTCTAGAAAAGATGACTCCCTGCCTGCCCCTCCCTTCACCTCCCGAGCAGCGATTCAGGCGAGCCTTCGCTGCCCCTGGTTTGAGGCAGTGGCCGACCCCCTACCCGTTTTCCTCCTTCAGAAACCTTAGGGGACATTTGGGGGCTGGGAGCAGCATCCGGGAGATGGGGAGGGGGTCCAGGCGCTGTCACTCCAGTTGCCCTTCCCCCTGCGCGCGCCTGGCCGCCGAGAGCCAAGCTGCGCCGCCCTCGAGAGAAGGCAGTCCGCAGATCCCAATGTGGAGGCTCGGAAAGGCAGAGTCACCTGGCCTGGGGTGTGGAAGGACTCGACAGCGGCGGGTCCCGGCTCTCAGGCGTGCACGCGGCAGCCCCGCACAGAGAGAGCGCGGGGGCTGCAGGTGCATTTCGGGGCGGGCCCCTTCTCAGCGGCCTGCGCCCGGCGTCCCGCGTGTGCGCTCCCTGCCGGAGGCGCGGGGCAGGCGCGCAGGGCTCGCCCCTCACTGCGGCAGTGGGTGTGGACCCCGGTGGGCGAGGGGTGGGGGAGGCTGTGCCTCCTCCCACCCCCACCCCCGCTTTTTTCCCCTCCGAACGCGAGGTGCCATCTTTTTGCGGCGTGTCACGTCTTTGCAGAACCCTGCCAAGCGGGCGGCTGGGCTTCGGAGGACAGGGAGGGACTGTCATTACAGAAGGCGGGGGGAGCCTCAACCGGCGCTGAAATCTCGGCGTTTTGCTGCTGCGAGCTTGAGCGTTCCTGCGGCTCTCCCTCCCGGGCTTGCTGCTTTGTTTTAGGGTTTATGTGGTCTGATTTGCCAGCCCTGGTGTTTTGGCTTTTATTCCATGAGGGTGTTTCAGGACTCGGCTCCTTCCCACCCACCCCCCCTTTTTTTTTTTCGCCCCTTATTTTCGAACCCTTTGTTAGATCTCTGGGCTTGCTGGGGTCGATGAACTCGGGTCACGGCCCCGGGGCACGCATGAAACCGGCGTGAGCCTAGGCGACCTCCTGCCGGAGCCCGACCGCGCTGCTCAGAGCCTCCTAGGCGACCGCGGGTAGGAGTCTAGGTCTCCGCGCGCTGCGCGGTGGCGGGGGAAGGACAGCGCCCCTCCCCACGCCGGGATCGTCCTGGGGGCCTCGCCCGAGCAGGCTGACCACGAACGGCACGGGTCATAGCTGGGAGGGGGAGGGCCCGCAGATCCGGCCCCTCTGGCTTCACGCCCTGTTGCTTCTCCCAGCGCGAGAATGTGAGGAAGGGGCTCGAGGTCTCCTCGGGTGCTGCGGCCACACCCATTTTCCCGTGACTGATAGGAGGGGGGCGCGGAGGGCGGTTGCCATGAAAACCTCACGCGTCCAGAGAGGGACCTTGGGGCGTTGCCGGGTCCCTTCCCAGCAGAGATTGAGAAGCCTGGGCGTGGGGGGAATACCCCTAGACCTGCGCTGGAGGCGCTTCTTAATTGGCCTTGGGCGGACGCAGCCATCAGATAGGCGTCCCCGATGTACTGGGATTATTGTGACTAGATATTATTTTAGGAACCTGAGAGATTTTCAAATCTCTAAAGAGCGTGAGTTCACCGCGCCCTTGGGATGGTGGGGGTTCGGATCCGTGGAGAATAGATCCAAGCCCTCCTGCGAGCAGCGGCTTTCTGGTTAATTCTATCTCCCTGAAAACCGACGTTTGAGAGGTCTGAACATCTTAGGGGCCGGATCAACCGCGCGGTGATGGATGACCTGAATAGCTGGAGAATGGCTGGCTCCTCTCGGGTCGGGGATCCAGAGTCTGCCCAGGGCCGGGCTGCGCCCTCGGGGCTTTGGCGTCTGGGATTAGAGCCGGGGCGCTTCCAGTCTTTCCGAAGAACCGAGCCCGCCGCGGGAGGCTTGCAGGATTTGGGCACGTTCTCCCCTCTCGCACCACCTCCCGCCGCCAGACTTGGCCTGAGATTCTGGTTCCAGAGGGAGCGAGGGTCTCAGGGCTGCCCTGGGATCGCGGAGCCCGTGGCATGGCTGCGGCTAGAGGACTTACCTCCTGTGGTTTGGGGGAAAGTGAGCGTGGCGGGGGAGAGCGCGTTCAGCCGGGCACCGGGAACAAAGCGTAGTCCACGCGCGCGTCCGTGATTTTGCTCCATTTTGAAATCTGTTGGCGGTTTGATGGGGCGCTCGAGTTGGCAAGGCCTGGGGGCTGATAATGGAGGAACCCCGGGAGCCTGAAGATGATCCTGCGTATGAGGATGCAGAAGCTCGGTGGCTGATTCTGTGCTGATGCCGAGCGGATGCGGCGGTTGCGCGGGTGCTCTGGCGGTGCGCACCACAGGCCTGGAGAAAGGCCAGGCTCCCTGTCCAACGCCAGAATCCCCAGCATGCTGGGGGCTTTTATGACCCAAGAGACCCGACTTGACCTGTGGCGCTCAGGAACCCGTAACTCCGCGCAGGGTCCATGCTGGTCCGCGTTGGGATGGTTGGGGAGACTTAGGACAGCGACTGCCAGGCTGGCCCCTGGGTCCCCTCCCTCCAGGCCACCCCAAGACCAGCTCAGCAGGGTGTCTTTTAGTTTAGTAGGTCCCTGCCGCTCCAAATGGCCTGTCCTTCAACCAAAAGGGAAATGTGTTTCCTACTATAAATAGTTCTGAAGTTAATTCTGAGGTGTAATTTTGCCATTTATGATACTATTTATGTTTACCATTTACAAATTGCTTATCCATTCCCCAACTCCAAATCTTCCTCTAAACAAATAAATAAACACCTCCCTCCCTCCTCCCAGTGCCCAATTCACAGGGCTTCTCGAAGCCAATCAATTCCTTGACCAGCATGTCCTCCTGTAACAGGTGTGCTTACTGCTATCATCTGACTTGACTCTTGGGGTTGCCTTTGGACAGGTGGGGGAAGGAGTTCTTGGCTCTGCTGTTTTGGGGATGAGTGACAGTCTGTGACTGCATCCCTGCCCTGCACAGACCTGTCTGCATGCCAGCCCATCCTAGAAGGGCGTGGCTTTTAAGTGGTTTCTACCTCCCTTGACAGGAACAAAAGAAGTGGGTTACTCCCACAAAATGCAAGAAGAAAATTTGGGGTCGCTGTGACTGAGGAGGATTAAGATTGATCCCAAGTGGGAGAAAAGCCCCTTCTATTGAACATACCCCCTTTGACCTGCATACCCTTTGAGGCTGTTGCCCACGTGGAGATGTAATAGGATTGTGGTGTCCTTTGTCAGCGCTGAATTTTTGTCCTGCCCCTTTAGCATCAGTTTCTAAAGCCCACTGTTGAAATGTTTAAAGCAGCTGTACTGGACTCCACCTTCCCTCAGCATTTATTCCCTTAGCCACAGTTTGAGTGGCTCCGTAGCTGTGTGTATGCACAAGTGTTCGTCTGCTAACTGAACCCAAGAAAACTTCACGATGAGATTGTGCCTCTCACTTATTTAGTTGGTATATTCCTTACTCCCACGTGCCCCTGCTTCTTGCTTCCAGCTGGCTTTTCTCATCATTTCACTCCTGAAACCCCTGAGCCCCTTCACTTGCCCAGAAATGCCCACCTGCCCAGCCACTCCTACCTCGTCGCCCTAGGTGTCTCCACCACTGATTTTAATGTTAGAGGCATGGAAGGACAGACTTCAGCCTTTCCACAGGGCTGCGGCAGGGCCAGGAGCCCGGCCTTCAACTGGGACTCAACTGTTTCCCTATCAGAGTGGTCCTTAACCCCTGGATCAAATGAGCCATCCAGAGACAGTTTTTTACAACCTGAAGAGAGTGTTATCTAGTGGGTAGAGACCAGGGATGCCCCTACATATCCTATGAGACACAGGATCCCCCCCACCTCAAAAAATAGTTCTGCCCCAAATGTTGCTAGTGCCAGAGTTGAGAAGCCTGCTGTAGAAACAGTTACCCTGACACTGTTATCTTAATGGCAGTTTACATTCATTAAGTGTCTTCTAGGACATTCCAAGACATTCCCCCAGAGACTTTCTCATTTAACCTCCCAACACCCTCCCACACTCTTATGTAGGGTGCTGTTATGATCTCTGTTGCCTATGGGGAAACTAAAGTACCAGAAGGTTCAGTAATTGACTAAAGATCACACAGCCAGTGAGGGGCAGGGCTGGGCATGGGGCACACCCCTTCCCCTTGTCAGCTGGACATGGGAGAGCCTGGGAACCCAAGTGCCATCTCTAACACTGTCCCAGTGGAATATTCTGATTCCAGAGCCACTGACTCACAAATGAACCTTTGCAAACATCTGCAATTAAAACAATTTCCTGTCAGGCCTTGACACATGAGCAAGGGATTTCACTCTACCTCGGTGCTTCTGTTTGTAAGACAAAGGGAAAATGTCTGGGGACCTGAAACCTCTCTTCCCAAATCCTGGCTTTTGGGACTTCTCTGTCATGTAATGAAGGAGCAGCCAGGTCTGATTGGCTCAGAAAAAGCTAGAAATCAAGATTGAGGAGCCACAAAGTCAGCTGTGGCCAGAGTCAAATCACTGAAGTTTTAGGGGCAGGGAGCACCTCCTCTATGCCCCTCACGGAGGTGGAAGCTTGGCACCAGCTGAAGGGACCTCCTGCCGGAACTGTGGGTCTCACTGGGCAAAGGTGGGCCCGGAAGCTTCTCTGGCTTCCTGGGGGCCCAGGCGATGCAGTAAATATTCCATTAGCTGGGGTTCAGAGGGACCCTCATCCACCGGATTCACTGCCACCCCCCGCCAGACAGAGATGCTGGGGCACTGGGCCGCTGCCTTCCCCAGCCACGCCTATCTCGCCCTTGTTGCCTTGCCAGAGCGTGACTGCCCAGAATTCTTTTCCTGTCTCGGCACCATGCTCCTGCCACCTCTGCCAGGTTCCTTTCCTGCACAGATTGGCCTCCATTTGAGCGTGGGAGGCAATTTTAGGTGACTCAGGGTGGTTTTGGGTTTAGGGGATTGGTGGGTTAGGAAACCTCCCTTATGTGTGTAGCTATAATGGGCTATCACAAAATACAAACTCAGATGATTCCCGGGTAAATCCTCGACTTTTTTTTTTTTTTTTTTTTTGGTTTTTTGTTTTGTTTTGCTTTGCTCTGTGGCTATTTTGGCAAGCTCTATGCATGCCCCGTCAAGGACACTACAGCATTGATCCCCAGGGAGTGTTGTTCATGCAGTGGCTGTTCAAGAAAGTTTGGTGACTGCATTGATAGCAACCTCTGCTTTTTCTTTGACAGGTCCCCAGTGCAGGCCAGTGTCCTGCATACACAAGTTTTAGGTTTGGTCTTGCGATTGAGGTTATTTATGGGCTCAGATCTGCCCACCTGAGTGCAAATCCCAGATCCCCCACTCACTATGGGATCTAAGGTGTCGTCTGTAATTTGGGGTACTTATCTCAGGGTTGCTGTGGGCTTTAAAAGGGATGATGATGTGCTTAGTCCAGGGCCCCGTGCATGGTGACTGCTTGGTCTCTGCTTGTGAATGGGTGGATGCGCAAAGGGCCTGCTGACCCCGGTGACAGGATCTGTTGGAACAGATCATTGCAGCGCTGAGTTGGGACCAAGAAGTAGACAGATGCCCAGCCCCTCTGGAATGAGTCATTGTTGTTTGGGTGGAAGTGGACCCCCCCCCCCGAAAATCACACACACCCATGTTTTATTGTGCACACAGAACTCTTGCCACAGGCAAGCTGAGCGACCTGTCATCTGTTGTCCCTGCTTCTGTCCTCTTCCTTCCTGAAATCTGCTCCTGCCAGGAATAGGCCATGTGCTCTCCACCCCATCCTCCCTGAGCCCCCGACCTAACATGTCCATTTCCGGTTCTAAGAGCTTATTACTTTACCACTGAATGAAAAGTCAGAGCTGGTGAGACTGAGAAATAATGGAAGTAGTAGAAGAAGACAGCAAAGGAGAGATTTTACAACAAAGTCGCTAGCAAAATGTTGGTGCTGGAAGCTGGCAAGCAGGCTTCGCGTAGAAAAACGTTCACTCAAACTCACTGTGTTCCGAATCCAGGAGACTTCAAGCATCTGATAAGCACAGTCACATCTAAATTCAGAAGTTAAGTATAAGAAATCTTACCCATTGGGACTCCCTGGTGGCGCAGTGGGTTAAGCAACGCACCATGGGGCAAACCTCAGCCACTGCAGCACGAGTTCAATCCCTGCTGCCGGCCAGGGAGGGGACCCACATGGCGCAGCAGACCTCTCCTGCTGTGCCCGCTGCTCCCCTCAGCAGTGTACTTCTGTTGATCTGCCTGTTCTGCTCCCGGCTCTGTCTCTGGTGAATCCTCTCACCACCCCCCAACACCTCTGACCTGTACCCCAGTGCTTGTATGCATAAATAAACAAATCTTTAAAAAAAAAGAAATCTTACCCATGAAATGAAGACTGAGTTATAATGCATCTGTTTTTAAGGGTCATGAAATCAGAAAATCATCATAAGTAATTTATACTTTAAACATTTTACTTTAACTTAGGCCAGAGAGATGCACATTTATTCCCCCATTTTGTTGTAGGGTCCAGGCCTTTTCTTTGTGTTTGGATGAGCTGTTTGGAATCCCTTTTCTTTTTTATCTAAGCCATATTCAAAATGCATTGTTTTAGGACTTCCGGTTTTAGTTCCTTGGAATAAGGGCTTGCACTGCGTAGTGTTTGTATTCAGAATCCCTAGAAAGTTATTATTTTTTTCATGGTCTTTAATATTCCATTTGGCAATAAGGTTTTACTCACCTCTATGAAGTCTTTACCAAGAATTCAGCTTGATTTTCTTAAATCAATTCTTGATTTTCAGAGTTTGGCTTGCATTCAGCACTGGTCTTTCATCAGTTTGCACCTTATTTGCGTTGTATGATAATTGTGTAGATAGATCTAGAAGGTTGACTGTAGTAGGAAGAGCCCTGGAGATGGCCATCAGGCCCTGTGGACCTCAGCCTTGAATCTTGACAGTCTTTCATTTCGGCTTCTTACCTGGTGTCAGAAGAGACCTACTCCGGGGCCTCCCTGGTGGCGCAAGGGGTTGAGTGCTGTGCTATGGAGCGTCCACGGCCACTGCAGTGCGAGTTAGGTCTCTGGCCAGGGAGGGGACCCACATGGCGCAGCAGACCTCTCCTGCTTCGCCCGCTGCTCCCCTCAACAGTGTGTTACAGCAGATCTGCCTGTTCTGTTCCCCACTCTGTCTCTGGTGAATCACCCTCCTCCTCTGGCCTGTACCCCAGCTCTTGTATGCGTGAATAAATAAAATCTTTTTCAAAAAAAGAAGAAAAAGAAGAGACCTACTCTGGAGACTTGTGTATGAATTAAATGGGGGGCATGACCTCCCTGCCTCTCCGCTGCCATCTTCCAGGACCCATCCAGCATTCTGAATTCATTCACATAGAACCCCATCTGTAGCAGGCTTTCTGAAATTCTCCCTATAAGACTAAAAAGAAATTAAGATTTCCTTTACTAGATTAACTTCCCTTAGTGAAGTAGTTACAGCTCAAGGTCCAACAATTAAAAGACCATGTTAAATCAGCAAATTAGAATAAAATCTAAAGCCAATGATGGTGATGTTTCGTAGAAGACCCTCCTTCTGGTCCTACCCACCCCACTGCTAAACCAGGCATCAAAGAAAGCAGCAGCATAAATTATCTCTTGTTCTTCCAGTCTGTGGCCCAGTTTTGTATTTTCCCAGAAAGGCTGACGGATGTCTTGGGGCCTGATCTGCAGCTGTACTACCCCAGTCCAGGGATGCACGTTCATCCTGTGTCCTCCTCCCCAGACACAAGTGCATTAGAAGACCCTTGGGTCCCTAATTGCCTACACATCATGCCAGGAAGGAAATGCCGGGAGGGCCAATCCGTGGAACCCTGGAGCTGTGCCCTCCCCCAGGATAAAGGACAGCTCTTCCCCGATTTAGAGCCAGTGTCCTAAATGATGTGTGGACAGAGTTGTCCTGGATCAAATCCAGTGCTGCTGTTTATAGGTCATTTCGAAGGTGCTTATTTCTGACCTTAATTGGCCAATGACACTAAATAATTGTCTTACCTCACCCCCTCCTCCTCTGGCCTACCCCTCCCCACAAAAGGCTTATTGATGATTAATAATCTAAAGCCAAATGCGTAAATGCCCAAGGGAAGTTTACAATTCAAAGAATCTGCTAGTGTGTGTGTATGTCTATACACGTGCATATTCACTGTGAATAAAGCTTATTGTTTGTCTGGATTTTTTTTTAAAGATTTATTTATTTATGCACACAAGAGCAGGGGATACAGGCCAGAGGTGGGGCGGTGAGAGGATCCACCAGAGACAGAGTGGGGAGCAGAACGGCAGACTGACTGAAACACACTGCTTAGGGGAGCATCAGGTGAGGCAGGAGAGGTCTGCTGCACGATGTCGGTCCCCTCCCTGGACAGGGGCAGGGATGGAACTCGTGCTGCAGAGGTTGCGGTTTGCTTCATAGTGCGTTGCTTAACCCACTGCGCCACCAGGGAGGCCCTTGTCTGGATTTTTTATGTTGGGCTTGTTGAAAACCTCAGAAGCTATTTCAGCTCTGGTATTGGTAATGCACCAAAACTTAATCAATATATAGGTGTCTACAGCAGAGGCCATACACACTAGTACACTAGCTGTCTGTAGCCAGCTATGCTGGGCTGGTGAGGACTATGGCGTCAAGTCATACAAACTGTCCCTTTCCAGCATGCCCATTGCCAAGACCTACCAGGGAGAGAGCTGTTCGGAAGACTGGAAACCAGGTGCCACCCCTATAAATCTTATCTTTACTGAGGTGGAAATGCTCTTCAGACATTCCCCTCCCCCTACAGTGGGCAGTTCTGCTTCTGCCTCTGCTGTCTCTGGGAACAGCTTAGAGACCAAGGATTTCCCAGAACATCCCTAAATCTGCTTGAATAATGCAGCAATGTTCAAACTCACCTGGGCCTTTTCTAAACTGGTGTACTCTTCCCGGGGCTAATCCCTGATAACACACCCGGCTTCCCCCACTGGTCCAGGCCTTTCTGCTCTAGTAGAAACCCCTTCCTTCTTAGCATACAGTGACTTATGGCTGTGGGCTGCTCCCTGGAGGGTGTTGATACAGACTGAAGAAATTGAAATAAATTCCTTTAAAAGTCGCTAAAATAGGGGCCTCCCTGGTGGTGCAGTGGGTTAAGCAACGCACTATGAAGCAAACCACAGCCACTGTAGCATGAGTTCGATCCCTGCCCCCGGCCAGGGGGGTGACCCACATGGCACAGCAGACCTCTCCTGCCTTGCCTGCTGCTCCCCTCAGCAGTGCATTTTGGTTGATCTGCCTGTTCTGCTCCCTGCTCTGTCTCTGGTGAATCCTCTCACCCCCGCACCTCTAGCCTGTACCCCAGTTCATGTATGCATAAATAAAATAAGTCTTTAAAAAAAGTCGCTAAAATACTGTAACTAATTTGAACCAATATTTGATATCTGATTGGAAATTCAGGAAAAACCCTTTTTTAAGTGGCAGTGTTCATGCAACAAGTTAACCATCAGGGCCAAGAAAAACAAATCTATTGCAAAGATCTTATTTATTTTCCAGCAAGACTGAATCCCGAAGTCAGCCATCCCTTCATTCTGTGGGTCTGTTATCACCCCCTGCTAGGGCTTGCCAAGGCCTCAATTGAAGTGCAACCTTCCTGTTTACCAATTAAGTGATGGGTGGCAAATTTCCTGTCTTTCCATCTTTCCTCTGGTAAATGGGGATTATGCATCCTCCCACCTTAGAAGGGACCATCAGTGGTCTCTCATGTCACAGGGTCATCACTGAACTGAAGTAAAAACAATTTATGTGAGTTCCTTTGCGCTTCTCAGAAGACACAGCTGCAGGGAGTGGGATCCTCTCAGGAGCCGCAGTCGGCATCCTGCTCAGTCTCCCGTGGGCTCAGCCGAGCCTGATGCCTGAAGCGTGCAGTTGCCCTCACACCAGCCACACAGGGAGAGCAGGGCCGTGCCTGGGATGGAAGGGCAGGCAGCCACGGCCAGGCTGTGCTGACCCTATGGTCCCCTTCTCTGGAGAGAAGGGAGCCCAAAGCCAGTACGAGGCAGTGGGTGGGGTGCCCCTAGCTTAACTCCAAGTGCCATCCTGCTCCTGCCAGTGCTGACTTCGCAGTGGGGCTGGGACTTCCTGGGCTCCCATCCTGACCTTTGGATGGAACTTCCGGGAGCTGTTCTGCTTTGGGGGAGTGAGGGGGGTTCAGTTTCCTCCTACTCAGTGAGGGACTTGAAACAGAATCTCATACTCTAACTGTCCAGGGCAGCTTTTCTCTGCCACTCTGACGGAATCAATGGAGGCCAGCGTGATTAAAAGCTGGAGTTGACTTTGACGCTATAATATTCGGACGGCTGTCTGTGGCAAGAGGCATGATGAAAACTCATAACTGAACTGCTTACCCTTGGAGTCTGAATTGAGCGGAGCTGGGCCTGCGGTCTCTGTGTCTGCCCTGTGAGTGGAGGAGTCCTCCTGCGTGGGCTTGGTGGGAGTATTTCAGGCCCACCCTGCAGTCAGACTGCTCTGCGGTGTGCTGGTCTTCAGCACCAGTGGGTGTCTATTGACCCCACATCTTCGATCCTTGGTTACCCTGTTCCCCCCAGAGCCACCCTCATTACACTCTGGTCCCTCCACCTTGGCCACAGAAACCTGCCTTTGTCCCGTCCCCAGGTGGTAACCTTGGTACCTTAAACTCTTCTCCTTTTTAGCCCCATCTTAGAACAGATTTAACCGTGGGTTTCTTCCCCCAGACATCTTCTGGACCTGCCCTCTCCTTCCCAGTCTCATCCTCCCCAGTGCCAAGGAAGCTAACCCTTAGCACCTTGCCCTCAGATCCGTTAGGGAAACAGTAATGAATTGTCGCCAACCTCAATTCCTAAATTCACATCCGGTTTCGCAGATCTTTGCCAAACTCTTCCAAGGGCAGCCCTGCCACCTGCCTGTCCCTGCCCAAGCAGGAGTCTCTGATGGTTCCTCCATCCTTTGCTGAACCAAGCCCCACCTCTCACTGCCTGCTCAGCTCCCCAGGCCCCACTGAGGCTCCTTGTTCGGTCCCACTGGTCCAGTCCCAGTGCTGACCAGCCTCTTTACTCAGACAGACTATGTTCTGCCTCACTCACCCAGAACCCTCTCCTGCCCCTGTTTGAGTCACCCTGACCTTCCCCAGGCTCTGTGCTCCCTGAAGCCTCCCCAGGTTCTGCACTCAACAGGCCTCTGCACATTTCAGCTCTCGCCAGACATCAGTGTCCCAGTGGTTAATGCTTAATTGTTTTTTCCCTCTTGTGTGAGCAGGCTCGGCTCCCAAAGGCTGTGCAGCCCAGAGGGCAAGGCTGGTGTCTTATGCGGCTCCCCTGGGTGTCTCACCGGGGCCCAGAGATGGGCACATACACAGCTCAAAATAATCACTCTTGATTCATGCAGTTAGATGCTCATAAATCAAACAGGCTGATGTCAGAGGAACTTTACCTGTTTAAATAAAACATAGGTTCTCCACTTACTAGTACACAGTTCTGTTGCTCTGTATACTTGAAAAATAAGAACTAGCAGGTCCTTTCAAATATATGATCATTGTTACTTTGCCCTACTTGAATCTAACATTACATACTCCCTACTGGTCCTAATTAGTTTTACTTTGTAAAGATGTTAATAATAATAGAAGTAGCAGTTTGCCTTTATTTTATTAAAAAGCATTGCCTAGATTAACACTTACTCCCCCAGGGGGCAGGGATTAACTGAGGCTGAGATTTCCCAGCCCAGAAGGAGCCAGATCTTGCCTCTACCCCTTCTTGCGCCTTCTGCCTCCCACCCCAGTGCCTTCCCTGTGACTCCACTCCCCACACCAAGGGACTCTCTAATGCCAGTGACCTGGGAGCTGTGCCCTCCAGCCTCGGTGAATGGGTCAGATGTAACGTGAGCCTGGGGAAAGTATTTTAAACCAAAAGCTAGCCTCTAAACTGGGCTGCCGCTGCACAGCCAGCCAGTGACAGCAGAACCAAATTTAGTGTCGTGAGCAGGTCCATACTTATCAAGTAGAGAAGCTCATTTTTCTTCTAGCTCACACAAAGCATAGAAAATGTTCACACCAGTCACACTTCCACGAGGGCGCTTGTGACTGAAGGCGAGTCCCGAGTGCAGTCTCTGGGAAGAGGAGCTTCAGAATCCCAGGCAGCAGTGGCCTGGGGGAGATTTAATTCAAAGTGGGCAGTTTCCCTGGGCCAAGCAGGTAAAAGCAAGCCCTCACCTTCAGGGAAAAGGGTCAGAGTGGGAGGAGAGGGGAAGGAGCAGAGCCTGCCCTCTGGGGGCACTGCCAGGTCCTTCTTCCTCCACAGTTCATTTTGTTTTCCCCAGCCTGCAAAGTGGCTCACCTTCTGTGGCCAGAAAAAAAGACAGTGACAGCCACAAAGCGGCAGGGACTCCCCCAGATGAGGCTGGGGATGTCCATTCCACGTGACTCAGGACTGGGCCTCATTGGCACTGTTATGGTGTGGAATACACAGTCCACAGCCACCCTGCCAGCTCACTAAAACAAGAGGCAACTCTCAGTTCTGTTCTCACCTCCCGCTTTCTCCCCAACACACCATATGTGAAATGCCACCCTAGTTTCCTTTTTGTTGGGTTTTCCTGGGGCAGAGGGGAGAACAGGATCGATTGGTCTATCAGTTGTATTTCGGGTGAGGAGTTATTTAAGAAAAAAATTTAAAACATCCCCAACAGAAAGAGGGGTCCTCCCAAAGGCTCTCAGCACCAAGCACAGACCTGCTTAACTCCCACATATCGGGCGCCGATGCCACAGCTGGAGGCTGCATTAGCAGCTCAGGGATGCCCCATGGCAGGCAGCTCCTCAGTTCCCCTTAGGACAGCCTGAGACAGGATGGCCACCTCCGTGCCCCTGGGTGCAAGGGTCTCCTCATCAAAGCCTGTGGCCATTTAATAAGCCCCACTACTAAGGTTCCTGGGGTCCCCACCTCTAGTGGAACAAACCCTACCCCACAGGGCCAAAGTCTACAAAGAAGCCTCAGGACAACCTGGCTTTCTGGACACACTAATATTGTTCTATTTAGGATAAGCAAGGAACATACAGATCCCTCCCAAAAAATCCACCTTATTTGAACATTAACTTCCAGGTGTTTGGGAGAGGGGAGTATTGTGGGAACACTTTGGAGACATAGGCACGGGGGATAGCCTCACATTTGGGAAATCCACATGGTGTGATTTCAGGGTGCTAGGAGGTCCCCATTGTCCAAATCCCTCACAAACTGATAGTACTTTACAGCTCACATGATCTTAATTTGCAATGTGAACCTATGGGAAAGAATTATTTTCCTTTCTATAGATCAAGAAACAGAGGCTTGGAGATTAAGCAGGGTCCAAGAAAGTTAAGAAGCACCTGAAATTATATCACCTGAAATCATGTGGCTGGCTTGAAACTGACAGGGGATTTGAACCCAGAACTTCTGCTGTTTAGCCAGGACAGAGCTGGGCTCACTTTTCCACTTACTGCTTAGCCAAGGTGTCTACCATTTGCTACACTGACAGAGCCAGGGGGTGGAGAAGAAGAGGCCTAACTGCTTCCCATCCCAAAGTTGTTGGGTTCTTGGTTTGGGTGGTTTTTTTTTTTGGGGGGGGGTAGAGAGGATAAGGCAGAGACCTGGAATTTCAGCTTGAGACCTAGTTCTATGTGATTAATAAACAAACAGGTTTTTTTTTTCCTTAAAAAAATATTGTCTTCCACATAAGGCATATTTTGGGGTAGCAGGGAGGCATAATTTGTCCCCAGAAGTGCTACCTGCACCCTGGTAATGTGCAGTATCACCAAGCCTAAGCAGCCCTGCTCTGGGCTGCACCCCTAGGCTTGCCCTGCACAGTCCCAGGAGGTGGAAGCTGTGGACCCCGGGCTGGGCTAGAGGACTTGTCTCACCATCACCCAGGGGTCCGGGGATCCAAAATAGCCCTGACCACCATGTTGATCAGACCTGGCTGAGGAACCCATCTTGGAATATAAACTTTTTTTTTCCATAACGAAAGGCAAAAAAAAAATTGCTAAATTTAAGGAGAATTCATTCACTGGGTCTCTCACCATAGTATTAGTTTCAGAGCAAATTGATTAAATTTTCCAGCTTTTACATAGTATTCATTTTTCCCCACCTCCATCCCATATATCCTCTTGTCCCTTTCTCTCTCCCCCTCCTCTTTTTTTTTTTTAAAGATTTATTTATTTATGCATACAAGCACTGGGGTACAGGCCGGAGGTATGGGGGGTGAGAAGACTCACCACAGACAGAGAGGGGAGCAGAACAGGCAGATCAATAGAAGTACACTGCTGAGGGGAGCAACGGGTGAGGCAGGAGAGGTCTGCTGCACCATGTGGGTCCCCTCCCTGGCCGGCAGCAGGGATCAAACTCGTGCTGCAGTGGCTGTGGTTTGCTTCATAGTGCATTGCTTAACCCACTGTGCCAGCAGGGAGGCCCCTCTCCCCCTCCTCTTAACCTCAGTGTCTTCACTGCATCTGTTCATGTCCACTAAATTGTGTAAGTATATGTAAATGGGCTGTCTCTGTCTTTGTCATTCTTACTTGCTTTATTACACATAAACCATCCCATCCCCTCCAATTTTAGCTGCAAATGACTGCGTTTTGTCCTTCTTCATGGCTGAATAGTATTCTACTGTGTGGCTAGACCACATCTTGATCCTATCATCTGTTGATAGCAGTGTCATTGTTTTGCATTTAATCTCACAACTTTGTCTGATTCCACTTTTTCAGATCTTTCTACAGGGAACCAATCTCCCTAACATGTCCTGGCACAGAATAAATATTCCGTAATTGCTTAGTGAATGAATGAATGAATGGACAAGTGGGTGAATTTAATGCTCATTCAAGCATGAGGCCTTTTTAAGGGAGACCTGACAACAGAAATAGAAACAAGCACATCTGTGGGATGCTTGTTCACCTTCTGCCCTCCTGGAGCTGAGGAGTATAGATCTGCATTTGGAATTTTGAATGCTGTGAGTAGAAAGAGCATCATTTGCCATAATCTTTTAAAAAGCCAAGTCTTCAGATTCGCCTGAAAACTGGAATGCCCCAGAAAACATGAGTTCTGCTACAAAGACAAATAATCTTGATGAGCAGCGTAGGGTGTGTGACCTGGTCCCCATGTTCAAACCAGGAAGGGGATAAAGGCAAAGAAGTTAAGTCTCTGGCTCCTCAGCAGACACTGGCCCCAGTAGGGCTGTCAGAATTAGCAGGTGAAAACACTGGTTACATTTGAATTTTTTTTGAATTTTTTTAGTATGGTGGATTAGCTACATAATATCCCCCAAAGACCCTGGGTTCTGACCCCTCCTCCAGAACCTGTGAATGTGACCTCACTTAAAAAAGGATCTTTGCAGGTATAACTAAATAAAGGGTCTTCAACTGAGATGATCCTGGATTATCCGGATGAGTCCTACCTAAATACAGGCACACTGTGCTTATAAAGGCATGATGAGAAGGCCATATCAGATAGGGGCAGAGGCTGCAGAGAAGCAGATGCCACAGCTGCCAGAAGCTGGAAGACACAAGTGAAGGATTTTCCCTGAGAGCTTCCAGAGGCAGCCTGGCCCAGCCAACCCTAAAAGTGGGCTCTGTCCATCACACTGAGTTTGGACTTGAGCCACTTTGTGGTGATGTGTTACGGCAGCCACAGGAAACTAATACAGTAAGTATGCCTCACACCGTCTTTGGGATATACTTGTACTCACAACATTATCGGTTATTTAACCAAATTCAGATTTAACTGCACAGCCTGTATTTTATCTGGCAGCTCTACTTCCCAGGTCCAAAGAAAGAGGCTTTTGAAGTTTGCAATAAAAGTGGTTCAGGCTGTGAGGAAATGGACTTCCTCATGCTTTGAGTCTTTAGAAGCAACAGTTCAACTGAACCAACTTGAACTTGACCTAACCATTCTCTGGACAAAAGAGGGGGGCTATTGGACAGGTGTTAATGATTTATTCTTTCAACAGTCACTTGAGCACTTCCTATAAACAGAAGCTCTGGGCAAGGGTAGAGGAGTTAGCCATTAATCCGGTACGTCTAAGTGAAGTTACAGACTGTTTCAGAGAAATCACGTGAAATATTGCTGTTCACTGACGATCCTGGTGTGCACTGCTGATAGCTGAGCCACCCCTGGGAGTCGTGCACCCTTTCCTTTTGGGGTGGACAGGCCCAAGCAGGACCACCTGACAATTGCTGGTTGCTGAATGAGACTGAGATGGAGGTGGGACAGGGAATGTAGGTGGCAGTGGATGCAGGATGTCCTGTCCCTTCCTGTCACATCACACTGCAGCGAGTGGGACAAGTGCAAGTGGTAAAGGCAAGCCGGGCCCACTGTCCACACCAGAGGGTGCCGGGGGTGGCCAAGACCCAGGCACAGGCAGCGGGTGGGTTTGTGCTGCTGGACGGTCCCGGGCCCTCAGGCTTTTAATGCTGCTCACAGAATGCACGGTGCTCTGGCTTTCAGGGACCTTGGGTCATCCAGAACAGTCAGGGGGGTCATCAGACACTCAGGAATTTACTAGACTAGCTGCTTGATATAAGAAAAAAAAATGCAGTTTTCAGGAACAAAGGAAAAGAAAAGGGGGAGAGCAGACTTAACAAGATGCTCCACCTGTCCCGTGATCAAAGGACTGCGGATAAAGCCACGGTGAGAGGCCACTGGGGCTCCCATGGCAGAGATCCAGGGGGTGGTAATGTGAAGTGGCCAGGTGTGCTGTGAGGGGCAGGCGAGCCCAGAATGTGCCTCCCACACCCCCATGTGGCCGATCCATCACATGCAGTGCGCTGCTGGGAATCTGCCCTTTCTGTGTGAGCAACATGTGGAGGCAGCGGGGAGAGGGGGACTGGGGGTCATCTGTTAGGCAAAAGACTGGAAATAAACCCAGGACTGGTTCAGGGGTATCCCTGGACATGTAGTGGGTCCATACTAGGCTGAGGACCCCATGTTGAGCTTTGAGGGGCCTTGGGTGCCTCAGGTGCAGGAGGGAGGATGCACAGAGTGAGTCCACACAAGCCTCACTCTGGGAGGAAAGGCAGTGAGAGTAAGTACCTTGGGGCCCGAGGGCAGAGAGTGTGGGTTCAGATTGGAGACCCCATTTTCACTCTTACCCTTTACCACTTTTAATTAGTTTTACCATGTGTATTTATTAACTTTTTCTCACTTATATATATTCTCAGATCCCATTCACATCAAAAGGATTAAAATACCTGTAAGAAGAGTTCTTTAAAAGGCCCCGGGGTGCTGGCATGGGTGAGGCTCTGATGGGGAGACTCTGGCCTCACCCTCTCATTTTACAGAGGGGCACTCCCCTGCCTTAGACAGGAGCTCTAGGAAAAGAACTTAGCAGGGACATTTGGGGTGGGGGGGTGTGTATCACTGAGGATAGATCACTTGGAAGTAGAGGCAGATAGAGGAACGGGGGAGCAGGAGTTATTCAAGTGACTAACCCTACCCATGGCTTGTGACAGACTAACCCCAGGGCCACTTGGTCCCCAGAGCGCCTGGTAACCTGCATTCCCCGTGAGATCCCCATCCACAAGTTCCCTGGCCAGGCTGGTGGTGCGTCACGTTAGCATCTGAATGCCCAGTCCTCTTCTATCAAAACCAACTGCTGCTATTTTTTCTCTTAGTGCTTTCATACAGATGACCTCATTTCATCCTCCCAGCCACTGCAGGCTTGGGGGCACTTCCTGTTTGCATGGAAGCTGCCATTTCAGAACCTCAGAGGGCGGGGCGAGGGGGAGGCCGTCTGGCCTGAGCCTGCCTTGAGGCAGGGGCCTGTCTGGAGTAACTTCTTTGGGGCAGGGTCCACAGAACTCCTTCAGAATCCCCACCCTCCCATTCAGACCCTCCCCCATGTTCCCTGAAGTCTGTGGCACCCCAGACCCTGCTGGTTGGGGGTGTTCCCAGTGCTCAGAGAAGCAGCAGGACATTTCTAGTCTCCTCTTTCCTACAAACATTTGAGAGGTCCCCGCTGGGCCTCTGAGGGCGGCACTTTCATTGCAGTTGCCAGCCCATGGACTGAGGACTCTCCTGAGGACTGACAGACACAGCCACGGCCAGAATATAGCATGAGCCCAGGCCCTGGCATGTTCACTGTCCCGGGGTTGCTCTGCTTGCCCTCCTGAACTCCCAGGACCTAGAGGAGGGAGCGCCCCTGGCAGCTGCCTGCCAGAGCTCCCCTTCTGCCTTCCTGACGTCACCCGACCTCCCCGTGGTGGCAGCTCGTGGTGGCAGCTCTTGGTGGCCTCATTAACCATCTGACGAGAGGGTAGGAGAGAAAAGAGGGGCCAGAAGAGAAAGATGAATGTGTTGGGAGCGGCCCCCAAATGTGTGACATCCTTGGGCTGAATCACCACCTTCTGCCTCTGCCTCTCCCCTCTCCCAACACCTCCCCTGCACTCTGAGGTTATGCTGAGAAAAACCACAGAGGTGCCAGCACAAGGGGTAGGGACATTGTAATGGATATCAGGGTCACTTGAGAAATGGCTCCAGAGAGGTAAGGTGACCTCCCCAGAGTCACACACGGAGACCCTGCTGGGCTTCACATCCCCTCCCTCCAATGGCTGGGGCACCAGGAGCCGGCCCCAGACCCACCTGGCCAGTGGGACTGGCCCATGGTGGAGGCCTGGCCAGGAGACACCAGTATTTGAGCTCCCAAAACCTATTGGGTGGTGGAGGCCAGTCACTGCAACACACGGCCTGGTTATGGGTGTATCCATTTGCAGCGGTTTTCCAGAACATTCCCATTTTCTTCCATACCATGGAGACCTCTGCCGAGGCCTCCCAGGGACAATATCGCAAAAAACCATTGGGATAAATGGTTTTGCTCTGCTCGCGCGGGCTTGCCTTGGAGGCTCCAGACCTGTTGAGAGGCAGGCAGCTCTCCCGGGCAAGTCGTCTACTGTGAGGACTTGTCTTCCCAGAGGAAAATAAAACAAAAAGCAAAACTAAAATCCCTCCAAGAGTGACCCTGAGCCAAGGTCAGTTCCTTTTCACGAAAGCACCCAGGCTGAATTGCCTTCCCTGTTTCTGAAGGCAGAGGCTCGCCCGTCTTAGAGTGTCTGTGATGGGCTGTGGGCGTCCCTGGAGGGTGAGCCTTTCCCTCGCTGAGCAAGCAGCCACCGTTCGCTCTCCCCTCAAGTCTGCCTAAATAATAGAAGCAACATTTATTGCTGGGAAGCATCCATTAGGATAATGAGGTTTTCCTTGCCCACGGAGATGAGGCAGTTGCCAGTGACGGAGTGCTGCACGGGAAAGAATTGCCAGAGCCCGGACTGCCCAGGTGCCTGGCACCCCCGTGGGGCCCCGGCAGAGCCTGGTGTGGCCTGGTCTGGTGTTCATCACTGTTCTGTCCACTTTGGCCATTTCCTCCCTCACTGTCTCCTGGGGCCCCTTCCTTTGCTCTCCGAAGCCAGCGCGTTCCTCTGGTAACCCAAAAGCCGCTCGGGGGCTCCTCGATGGCGCCTTCCCTGCACCTGCCTGGCCAACTCTTAGCCACTCAATCTCCTGCAAGGGTCATTTGACCCTTATCGTGACCTACCAAAGAAACGGACGTGCGGTGCACTTTGCTCACGTCTTCCTGACCCCCTGGGAGTGGGCGAAACGTGGTGGGAAGGACCCAGCCTCTCTTTGGAGGAGGCCACTGGTTGACTCAGCTGCCCCTTCTGGCTGTGTCACCTTAGGTAGGGAGCTTGAGCCCCCCGAGGCTGGCGCTTCATCTGAGAAATGGGAATAATAGCCCCTTTCAGGACTGTGACAAGTGGGGCACTGATGTGAGAAAGCACGAGCACAGCGAGCGGCTGACCCTACTTACACCCAGGCCCCTCCTCTGGCCCGTGCTCACCATCACCCATCACCGCGTCCTGAGACGGGCGCTCTCGTGAGCCTGCAGAGGCAGGTGGTCCCAGGTGCCTCTCACTTTCTACTTTGTACATTTGCATCCCCCACCCATCTCAACAGGTCTGTATCTCCTTTGTGTGTGCCTAAAAACTACCATTACTATGCAGTGCATGACTAGATTTTTATCAAAGGCTCAGACAGCCTCATGATTTACTTTTATAATCAGGATACCTTTGTATCATTTTTAAAAAATCATCTCAGGGGCCTCCCTGGTGGGGGCAGTGGGTTAAGCAACACACTATGAGGCAAACCGCAGCCACTGCAGCACGAGTTCCATCCCTGCCGCCAGCCAGGGAGGGGACCCACATGGCGCAGCAGACCTCTCCTGCCTCGCCCGCTGCTCCCCTGGGCAGTGTGTTTCAGTCAGTCTGCCTGTTCTGCTCCCTGCTCTGTCTGGTGAATCCTCTCACCTCCTGTGACTCTGACCTATACCCCAGCTCTTGTCTGCATAAATAAAAAAAAAAATTCATCTCAACCCCATTTCCCACCCTTCATGTGTTTTTGAAGGGACAGGCTGCCCCCTCCACCCGCACTGACCGCCCCAGCCCTGCCCGTTGCCCCCTCCACCGTCGACCCGGCCTTCCCTGCCACCTGGCCATGCCGAGGCCTCCACTGGAGAGGTCTTTTCTTGCGTTGGTTGTTTTTTCACTCACTGTGTGTCCAGACTCTCTGCAGGAAAGGGCACGCCCCCATCCCAGCCCTCCTCAGTCCTGTAGGCACAAAGCCCTCAAGACAGCCTCATCCTGGCCTGGCACCTGCCCCTGCTCCAGGACCCTGGAGGCTTCTTCTGACCGACGCCAGTGACTGCCCAAAGTCAGGCCCCGTGGCCGGACCTGCCGCTCCCGGAGACAGTGGATGGTGACTCGAGCTGGCTCCTCACCCGCCTCAGTCACATTGTTTCCTCCCCTCCCTCCTTCTCCCATTGCAGACAGGGCTGTGACTCAGAAAGGCTAAAGGGGCTCCGTGCGGACCTGGATGAAGGTCGGTCTCAGACACACGCTCTGCAACAAGGTCTGTGGGCCAGCCTGGGCATCTGGCTTCCTTACACGAGGGAACCTTCCAGAAGAGCTGCAGGCAGAGAGCACAGGTGCGGGGCAAGTTCCTCCTGGACATTCCCACACCTGCAGTACGCTGGGCGGTGCACTTGCTATGCACAGCACCAGGGAGTCAGGTTCCCTTTAGGGGCCTTATTTGAGGGATGGCTTTAGTGTGTCTCCAGGCCCTCTGCTGTCCCGTCACCTGTCTGGCCCTTGAACCTGTTGGCCAGCATGCCTGGTGTGACGATGTAATGCTAATGCCAACTTGTATCCCTGGTCCCATTGAGATTGGAGGGCGCCCTCACCCTCCCTTTTATTTTGCCTGGGGAAACTGGCGTGGGTGACCGTCCCTTAATCCTTCAGCTGCGAGGAGTCACACTTGGCAGCACAGCGCGCCCCTCAGCCTTGGCCTCAAGGACATTCCAGTCTGGGCAGTTCTCTCTCAAAGGGCCTCCTCTCCCCAAGCTGTGGACCTCCTGCCTGGCCACTCCAGTACCATGTCTGCTCAGTGGCTCTGCCTCCTGGTCTGCCCATCCTCCAGGGGCGCTGTGGCAAGGATGGAGTGGCTGTGCTGGCCCCGTCACCCCCCAACACCTCCGGTGCCTGGAATCTCACAGACACAGCTCCCAGTCACCCCCTAGCCACGGAGGACAGAGCTGAGCTTCCCGAGACAGCAGGGGCGACACTGCAGAGTCCAGCTGCAGGCTGGAAGGCCCAGCAGTCCTTTAACAGCTGGCTCCCCTGAGCTGCCCCACATCAGCTGTTCAGCACCTGGCACGCCTGGGTACTTAATAACAACCAAATTCCTAATCGACAGCAGAAAGGCCGGCAGGTGGTAAATGTGTGCATCTCTGTACGACCGTTACACAGCCATTAACCATCTATAAGGAGTGACTGAGAGGATCTGATGGCAGAGACTTTCACCCCTTCCTCTCCCTCCCAGGCTTTTAAATGAAAATTTAGGGATAATGCCCTTTCAGTTGTTTTTGTAGCAGGATTTATAATGAAAAGACCTGGGAAGGACATTTATGTGTCTCTCTGTTTGGCTGTGCACATAAATTAGGGCCATTTCTCACTCCTGAGAGCCATAGAGCAGGCCGTGGGAAGTTTCCTCTTCTGAAATAAGCAACCGACAGCATGCCTTGCAGAAAAGGATCTCCAAAATGAGATCCCAAGTCCTAGCAGCCATGTTGGACGTATCCTAGACAACCAGCAGGAGCGTGGAGGCTGCTTAGCATTCTCCTTGCACCCGAGCTCTGGGATGGAACCACCCGCCCTTCCTGGCCTCAGCCTGTCAGGCCAGTGTGCCCTGGAGGAAGCTCAGTGCCCATGTGGGGTCACCGGGCCTGGAGGGAAAGCTGGGGGGCTTGCTTGGTAAGTGGGTGACAACACCTCACTGTCGTCACTTATCCCCAGGGACAAAGCCCACGGAGCCCAAAAGAGCATATGTCACCAGATGTCCCCCTAGGATTGGAGCTGGGAGGCCCCAGCGGTGAGCCCCTGGGAGTGCAGGCCCCCGGTGGCCAGTTCCTCCCACCTTTTCTTTTTTTTTTTTTTAAAGATTTATTTTATTTATGCACACAAGAGCTGGGATACAGGCCAGAGTCGCAGGAGGTGAGAGGATTCACCAGACAGAGCCGGGAACAGAACAGACAGACTGACTGAAACACACTGCCGAGGGGAGCAACGGGTGAGGCAGGAGAGGTCTGCTGTGCCATGTGGGTCCCCTCCCTGGCCGGTGGCAGGGATGGAACTCGTGCTGCAGTGGCTGCGGTTTGCTTCCTAGTGCGTTGCTTAACCCACTGCGCCACCAGGGAGGCCCACCTCCCACCTTTTCAAGAGAAATCGGATGTTGTATTTCAGTTCAATATCCCTGTTTTCAAGCGTAGGGGACTAATTTTGAAGCTTAAAAGCTCTATAATGTGTTCCTGGGCTGTTTGTGCAGTTTAAGCCCTATTTGGAGGAATTCAAGCTATAGCTAGCAGGAAGAACATCCTGAAGTGGGCGTGTCGAGGCCTTGTGGCAGGTGGTGTGATTCGTCTTTGGGGCATTTTGGTTGAGCCTGTGACCCTCAACAAATATTTCAGACTGACCGACATGCTCAGGTCCCCTTTCTGGCTCTGTATAGCAGCCACCTTGCAGCCGCTCTGTGACTCACTCCCCGGGCCATATGGTTCGCTCTTAAGAGGGTTGCCATGTTCTAACTAGGGATATTTTTATCAAAATTCCCAAACAAAGCATCCAAACAAGTGATGCCTTAAAGCCCAAAAATGCTGAGCACGTCCAGTTGAATGCCTGCTCTGTGCCAGCCACCAGCCACTTGGGAACCTCTCAGTCCTGTCCTTGATAAACTCAAGAGTCTAGCTAGGGAAACACACACACACGCACACAGCACACTGTTTTTACACATATAGTGAAGGTTCCTGTTACTCTGTTGAGGGATCTTGACATAAAGATAAAGAGCCTCTTAAAAGAGAGGATGCCTAGAGCAAACTTTACCTGAAGCCTTCTCTCCAGCATTAGTTGTCTTCTATGCTGAATCAGGGTTTTTCACTTAAAATAGAATAGGAACACGGTTCAAAGCTGAGGCTGTTGTTGGGACTGGAGCCCGCCGGGAAGTCAGGCCAGGCTAGGGTGGCTCCCGGAACAAATAGGAAACAGTGGTCCTTCCAATGGCCATCCTGGGCTTTCAGGTGGGCTCTGGAGGATGTGTAGACCAGCCAGCTCTTGGGCTGGAAAAGGTGGAAGTGGTGAGCAGTCTTTCTCAGTGAAGTCTTCCCTGCAGCAGACAGTAAGACTGCAGCTGTTCATTGGCTCAGCCAGTTTCACCCTTGACCCACCTTGACCTGCCTCCTGTAGTGTTTTGCTAATGACTCCTTCTTGAAGAGCACAGGCCAGTGCGGGGCAAAGAACTCTTAGCTCCAGGAGGGTTATCTGCCTTGAGACGGTTTGTCCTACAACTTCGCTGATGTGGCCATGAGGTTTCAGGCCCGGGAGCCAGGGAGCCTGGGTTCAAACCCCAGGTCTGTCCTGACCTGGTGTATAACTCAAGCTCCCTGGGACACAAGTTGTCTGTGGAATTGGAATAAGGCTGATACCTACTTCATAGGGTAGTGGAGAGAATGAAACAAATTAAGATTTGTACAATGCTCAGAAAAAAAGCCTTATAATGTAGCAAGTGCTAGCTGAGTGTTTGGATTTAAAAGAAAAGATCCTTGAGTACATTCTCTGGATGTCACAAGCCCTTCACCAAGCCGTCTCCCTTGGAATCTAGCTGTAGTTTTGTTCGTGTGAAGGGAGATAGGCCCTGGCAGATCCACAGGAAGAGCAAAGAAAGCAGCTCCCAGCCCGGGACATGGCCCCGTGAACAGAGCCTGCTTGCAGGTGGAGCCCCTGGGGGTGAAAGTCACCTGGCTCCAGGGGCCCCTGGCTCAGCTCCTGGGGGTCTGCAGGGCCACAGGGAGTGTGGGAGTGGTATTGGAGAGCGGTGGGCACGCTTCCCAACCCCTCCTCTCTGCCCGTCCGTGTCTACTCATCCATCAAGAGACCAAAACCCAGCAGAGCCAGGGGAGCAAAACCCCGGAACTCCGTGACTTCACAAACCCAGCTTTTCTCCTGGGGTGACTGTGATGTCATGGCTGCCTCCCCACTGTGCCACCCCTGGGAGCCCGCAAAGCCCTGTATCAGTTCCATCCCCCAAGTACGCCTGTGTGCATCCATCACCCCTCTGCAGGCCCCACCCAGCCCACCTGCTTGGAATCAGGGTGTCAACTGGGAGTTGCTTATGAAAACCATTTCCATGAAGTGACAGCGCGCCACCACGCAAGCCACGGGGGCAGGGAACGGCCTTCCAGCTCCACAGGCTTTGTCCACCGGTCCCCGCAGAGCGGCCACGGCAGGTGCTCCACTGCTTTCTTAGGTAACGGGGTTCAGTTCTGAGGCAATGCTTGGGGAGCCTCGCTGGATCCCACCTGCTCTTCCTTCCCTCCTGCATCTCCCTCGCCTGGATCTGGGAGCTGAGTTAGGCTGGGGCTTGTCTGGTGGAAGTGGGAGGCTGCAGATCATCAATAAGCAGTGATCAGATTTAGTTTTGAGTGATCAGATTTAGTTTTGACGCTTGCCCCTTTTCCTCTTCCTTCCCCTTGTCCCTGGTGTTGGATGTGAATACCTGTGTGAGGATTTGTTGGTTCATGCAGTGCAGGGGGTGGGGAGGTAAGGGGTCCCTGCGGGGTGGGGTCTCTGTGCTCCCTCTCCTGAGTTTCCGCTGTGAACCAGTTTGTGAAGGGTTCTCCCCTCCAGGGCACCAGGTCCTGACCTCAAGCACCCTTTCCCGTTTGGGCAAATTCCCAGGAGGTAGTTTGGCAGAATGTATGTTGATGCTTGAAAATGTTGCTGCTGCCCTTTGACCTAGGATTTTGCTAGTAGGATTCTGTCCCACGGAAGTAATTAGAAACATCAAAAGGACATCCATCCATGTGTTGTTTATAATAGGAAGTCTCTGCAGTCCGATCTCTGGGAAATGGTTATCAGAATGGTTCGTAGCTATTAGAAAATGATGTCTGCAGAATTTTAAGTGACTTGAGAAAACACTTTCCACTAACAAGAGTATGGTACAAATTGTAGATTCAATGTAATCTGGACTGTGTTTAAAAATGCACAGAAAAAAATACCGAAAAAGAAATATGTGAAATATCAGTGGTGGCGTCTCCAGGGGTAGGACCATAGGTAAGTCCTGCTGCTTTATAATTTCCTGCATTTTTTTACAAGAAATATCATTTTAAATTAAGTTATACACATAATTATAAATATACAGAGAGTGACAGGGAGAACAAATATTAATGATTAGTAAGTCTAGGAGGAAGAGATATAGGTTTGATTGTATTACTGATGCAACTTTTCTCCATAGGCTTGAAAAATCGATAGGTAAAAAATTGGGGGAACAGTACCAGGCCACCCCCGAGCTCTCCTTTGGAATGCCAGAAACAGAGCCAATATGACTGGATGATTTTAATTTGTTCATGTGTTTGTTTTGGACGAAGGATCTTAAATGTTTTGTGTCGGGAGCTGGTGTAATGGGATTTGGGAGGCTCAGTTTGTATTATTCCCTTTATGAAGGAGGAAGCAAGTGTCCAGAACCCTGTGGGTCAAGGTGCTTTGCTCAGCAGACCCAGATCTGTGTGACTGTGTGTGGGCCCTGGAACCTCAGTGCTGATGCAGCATATTCTGTGCTGCCCAGAGTACACGCGCGCGTCTCCCTGAAGCTCTTGGGTGGCTCTGCTAAGACCAGGCCCTCCCCAACCCCATGCCTTGAATTCCGAGCCTCCATCTCTCCCCTCCATTCAGGAGCTGTGCTTAGTTTTTATTCTCTCCCCACCCGCTCAGCTTCTCCAATTTCTGCCCTCTCCTTCTCTCCTGACTCTTTTCTGTCAGGATTTAGGGGGTGTAAATGAGCCCCCTCCTTAAAACAATCACCCCCTTCAGTGAGCCCCTAGCTCTTCTTTTGCCAGACAGCATCACTGACACTTTTGCAACCTCCACTTTCCCCCAGTAAGCCACCCCCCTCAGCTGAATCCAGCTGGGCTCCGCCCCTTATCTTCCTACTATAATCACTTGAACTAGTCAGTAAGGTTAGCTTAAAGCTACAGTAACAAGTAAGCCCCCAATTCCAGTGGCTTCATGAATCTAGCACCCCTGCCACCCTCCTTTTAAGGGAGTCTCAAGGGGCATTTTTTAGTTGCCTGAACACTTTCTGCAGTTTCCTGTCTTGGAAACTTTTCCTATGCACTCTCCTCTGCTTGGAATGTTCTTCCCTGCCCTGCCCCTCCCTTCCACTTTGCTCACTTGTAACTCATCCTTCAGATGTCAGCATAAACATCACTTCCCCGAGGACATTTTCTCCAGCCCCCCAGACCACACAAGTGCCCAAGTCACCTTCCTGGGACCAGCTGTCCTTTGCTGTGACACTTGTCTCTCTTGATTATTGACCTTCTCCTTCAGGCAAGGACCATGTCTGTGTCCTTCACACCGTGGCCCCAGCACCTGCACAACCTGGTTGTCACTTGACTACATGTTAGAATCATCTGAGGAGCTTTAGAAACCCACAGATCAATTGAGTCCTAATCCCTGGGTGGGCCCAGACATCACTAGTGTATTTTTAAAGCACCAAGAGAACTCTAATGCACAGACTTAAGAACCCCTGGCCTGCATTATGCTTACCACTCAATAACATTTTTTGTAATGAATAAGTCCCTGAAAATTTAATTTCCCCAAAAGACAGGGTAAGGGTATTTTCCTAGGTAACAATCTGGTCATTTTCCATTTCATGAGATTTTATATTTATTTTCAACCCAACTTTATTTATGTGCCTTACATGGGTCAGGCCCACTGCTTGGGGAAGTTGTGATTATGCCCACTGTAAAGACAAGGGAAAATTACACCAAGTACAGAGGGCAAATACAGTAGAGAATTTCATAGTCAGGCCAGTGTGTATTTATCTTTCAGCTCCAAACAATAGAAGCACAAAGAAAACTGGCCTATACACACAAGATAGGGCATTAGTTTCTGGATTTGAAAAAGTCAGAAATAGAGTCCAGTTCAGGTACAGTTCGATCCAGTCACTCTAATGATGTCACTGAGAACCTAGAATGCACTCTTTCTTGCTTCTACTTTCTTGGAGTAGTCTTTCCTTGGGTGATGGC
Organism: Galemys pyrenaicus; assembly: GCA_019455555.1. Classification (NCBI taxonomy): domain Eukaryota; kingdom Metazoa; phylum Chordata; class Mammalia; order Eulipotyphla; family Talpidae; genus Galemys; species Galemys pyrenaicus. The sequence goes on from JAGFMF010012271.1 coordinate 2,088,597, forward strand.
CATTTTCACCATCATCTAGTGATTTAATTATTTATTCTTCATTTGGAATGAATAAGTAAACCCCTGAAAATTTAATATTCCCAAAGATAGGGTAAGGATATTTTCCTAGGTGACAACCTGGTCATTTTCTATTTCACGAAATAGTTGGCACGTGTTTGTCTAGAATGCCAGGATTATCTGGCTGTCCTTTGCTGCTCTGAAGCACAGGCTCCCAAGGTAACCAGGCCTGGGTGTTCAGCCCCTGCAGTACCCACCTGGCAAGCCAGATTCTTTCCTGGATTAAGTTTGACACACTTGCATCCACAGAGACGCTTCTGTGTCTCACCTCCAAGGTGATTGTGAGGTAGACTACATAAGCCCCAGGAAGCTTTGGGTCTGGGGTTTTTATGTTGTTGTTAAAAGTGAAAGAAGGGGGTGGTCTCCCTGATAGCACAAAGGGTTAAAGCGTAGCACTATGAAGCTATCCACAGCTGCTGCAGCCAGGGAGCTGATCCACATGGCACAGCAGACCACTCCTGCCTCGCCTGCTGCTCCGTGCAGCAGTGTGTTTCAGTCAATCTGTATGTTCTGCTCCCCGCTCTGTCTCTAATGAATCCTCTCAACCTACCCCCCACACCTCTGGCCTGCACCCCAGCTCTTGTATACATAAATAAATATTTTTTAAAGATTTATTTATTTATGCATACAAGCACTGGGGTGCAGGCCAGAGTCCAGGGAGATGAGAGGATTCACCAGAGACAGAGCAGGGAGCAAAGCAGGCAGAATGACTGAAACACACTGCTGAGGGGAGCAGCGGGCGAGGCAGGAGAGGTCTGCCGCGCCATGTGGGTCCCCTCCCCTGTCGGCAGCAGGCATCGAACTCGTGCTGCAGTGGCTGCGATTTGCTTCCTAGTGTGTTGCTTACCCCACTGCGCCACTAGAGAGGCCCCATAAATAAATATTTTTTTTAAAAAAAGCTAAAGAAGGGGGAACTGAGATGGTACGGGCATTCAAGAATCAAACACGATCTGGTTTTAGGACAGCCTTTGGAGGTAGCCTCATAATATCACATCACATGTAAGGAAACCGGATTCAGAATGGTTGAGTCATTTACCTAAGATCACACAGCCCATATATTGAAGAACTAGAATTTGAGCCCAGATCTTTAGGCTCCAGAGCCTCATTCTTTCCACTACCCACTGGATACAGTTTTAATTTTCAACATTAGACTCTTGACACCTGCCTCCCATCCCTGCAAAATATGTGAACACTGTTCAGAAGTCTTTCTAGCATGGACTCACTGCAAACTCCCTTGATTTTGTCTTGTCATGGCTGGGGGCTCCCCCGCAGGAAGTAGGACATGGCTGTGGGGAGGGTGCATGGGGGCTGCTGCCAGGGTGGCCTCTGGTTTGCCAGGAGCACAACCCTCTACGGGGCCTCTGAAATTGGATTTCTCATCCTGCCTCTGAGACATTGTCACAAACCTTTACATCAGTGGACTTTACATTCTAGAACTCACTGTCACAGCAGCTGCTGCCTGAAGGAGTTTTTAAGAAAGGAGCTCTGAATGTAAACAGGGAAACTTTCTTGCAGATCTATGGCTGATTGAAGCTCACTGCTTGTTAAAGGGGTTGCTCCATCTCGAGGGACACTTGACAGAATGGTGACACCAGACACTCACCCCTTCTTTCTATGGCACAGTATTTTCAGAAATAATCATGAAATGAAATGATCATAATATCGGCAGAAAAGAAATAGAGATAATAAAATGTTTCTTTTATTAAACTCTGTACATATAGTTACACCATGACTGTTTTTAAGATTTATTTATCTATGCATACAGGAACTGAGGTACAGGTCAGAGGTGTGGGGAGTGAGAGGAGTCACCAGAGACAGAGCTGGGAGCAGAACAGAGAGACTGAAACACACTGCTGAGGGGAGCAGCGGATGAGGCAGGAGAGGTCTGCTGCGCCATGTGGGTCAGGTCCCTGGCTGGAGATCGAACTCAAACTCGTGCTGTGGTGGCTGCAGATGCTTCACAGTGCAGTGCTTAACCCTTTGCGCCATCAGGGAGGCTCCTACACCATAACTTTAAAAAAAAAGTAAATATTATAATTCAAAAAAAAGGAAAAACACGCCACTCTTCATTATCATTTTGACATCTACCTGACTTGTGATTCTTTGGTTGCAGATCAATGTGACATTTTATATAAACCAGTGTTCAGTTACTGCAAAGTGAACTTTAACAAAAGTGAGGTCTGTAAAAGTTGCCTATAATTTTGCAGCTACTAACCACAACCATGGAGCTTACCGGCTGTTAACCAGGGTTAATAATTGGGGGAAGCAAAGGGAACAGATCTGCTTCGCTAATTAGGCTGGATGTGAGGCAGCAGGACTGGGGAGGTGAACTTCTGCAGTCACAGCCTGCCAGGGCAGACCCTCAGGGGCAGGGGGCCCATGAAATTCAACACCGTGGGTCTCTCATGTGCTGACAGCTGCCCCTCCAGAGAGGCCCTCCCATCCCCCCCAAGACTGTGGGCAGCCCCTCCCAGATGCTGTCATGCTGCCTCCTGCCTCCACCCCCCTGCAGCTCCCTGTCCCCTCATTCCTCTCATATGCACTTCGTGCTGCGGCAGCCTTTTCTCCAGAGGAAGCACTGGCCAGGCCTCTTCGCAGCATCATTATGTAACCTGCCGCTGCGTCTGGTCCAAGGATCGCCCTGGCGAGGCAGTCGGTGGGCACACTCACCGCCTGGGTCAGTTCGCTCGCCGCCCCTCCCCCTAGAAAACAGAGGCAGTGCAGGAGTTTGGACTCTGCAAGAATCAACAGCCCCCGAGCCAAACCTACCGTCAGTCCCCAGCAAGCAGGACGTCACAGAGCCCGGTGGCTCCTCTGTCCCCAATGTCTCTGGCTCCTTCCTGCCCCAGCGGTGGCTCCCAGCCCTCAGTCTCGTGGATGGAGGCTTCTCCAAAGTGTCACCGCTGTTGCCCGTGACTCCCTCTGAACAGTGAGGCCTCTGCCAGGTGGTGACCCCTATGTAGCCCCCACTCCAGCCCAGAGGAAGGACTTTCATCCTCCACACCTGCCCGCCCTCAGGTCTTCACCACAACATCCTCTTGACTCCCATCTCCTTTCCTTGCTCCTTTCTCTGCTCCACTCTAGCCCCAGAGTCGCGGGCCCGGAGGCAGCCATCTCTCTCTTGATGTGTGGCCTGGGGCTGTACTCATCTCTGTCCACGCTCACCAGCCAGGCCCTGAGACGGCCCGCAGCATGTCCCCCGGGCCTTCATCCCGCCTGGCGCCCGCTCGGGCAGCCACAGCCCACACCGGAGGTGACCCTGGGCCTCTCTGCTCCAACACTGTCTGTGTCATGCAGGATTCACGTCTGCACCTGCCTGGCCAGACTGACCGTGCCCCAGGGCGTCCCTCCTGAGTCCCTGGCGGGGGCTGGCTCCCCTCCTGATTGCCCGCTGCCCTGACCCCTGAGTTCTCCCCAGCTGCTCAGCCGGGGCTGGCCTGCTCTGTCCTCTTCTGTCCTCCTGTCCCTGCCTGGCCCCCTCTCCTGCCCACAGGTCTCCTGGACCAGCTTGGGCCTGGGGGCATATATGCACATGCCTGGGCGTGGCACACACGCTGCCTCAGCACGGCATCAATAATGCATTTTGTGCACAGAAAGCTGCTATAAACTTTATTTACTGCTCAGCTGATGTGTCTGAAACAGCTCCCAGACCCGCCTCCAAGCGTAGTGACTGGCGAGCCCACCACTCAGACATCCTCTTCTCTCGCTGTCTGTTAATAATAGATGCTTCCTACAGCCCCAGCTTGGCAGCTTTGATTTAAAGTGATCTTAACTGAAGAGACTAATGGATGGGTCTGAGTCTGTGCCTCTTAAGCACGAAGCACTGCTCTTAATTAACCGATCCCACCCATTGGTGGGAAAGGCGCTCACCCAACTGCATCATTAACTGCCCACATCTGTACCAGCCCCAAAGCTGGTTCCATGTTCAGGCTAATCCCAGGTGTGTTCCTGAATGCCGGGAGGCTGTCCCAGCCCTGGGTGCTGCCTGAGCACACACAGCCCCACCCCATCTCCCCCAACCTGGGAGAAGAAGCTTCTTCCATCTCATCACCGTTCACAGTGGAAAAGGAGCCCTCCCTCTCCTGAGCCATGCCCGCACCTACTCCAGAAGTACAGGCAGAGTAGGGAGCCTCCTGCTTGCTGGCGAGGGGGCAGGTCCCCCCTCATTCACCTCCGCCTGCCAGCACAGACAAGGTGCATTGAACTTCTTTCTGGATGCCCCGCTGTTGGCTGGTGCAGAGACTGGGGCCATAGAAGGGCCAGAGCTTTGGGGAGAGCCCCCTCCCACCTCTACCCACATCTCTGACCCTGCCCCTTGGAAGTTGGTGGATACTGTCCTGGGAGAGAGGGCTGGAGGGGACGTGTCATCCTGGCACTGTGGACAGGGCAGCGCTGTGGGCATAAGCAGGAAGGAAGGCTCCTCCCTAGAACAGAAAGCACTGGAGACAAAGCTGGTTCACACCAGGCTCCCCACTGCACGCCGACGGCACCCACCATGCTGCAGGCTGGAGGCGGAGCACGCCCCGCCGAGGGTGCGTGATGCCTGCTGCCCGGCAGGTGCGCCGTCCGAGTCCACTTCTTACCTTTCCTCAAATCAAGTTGTCATTTAAGTGTTAGTCTCATGACTGAGTAGATATACAGAAATTAAGTGCTCGTTTCTGTTTGTTTCTGCAATGGACCACTGCTAACTTGGTGGCTTAAGCAACACCAGGGTTTTATCTTAACAGTTCTGGAGGTGTCAGAAGGCTAACAGGTGTCACTGGGCTAGAATCAAGGTGTGGGCAGGTGTGTTCCTTTCTAGGGGGCCTAGGGGAGGATCTTTTCCTGCCCCAGACCTGAGTGTATTCCTTGGCTCAGGGCCCCGCCTGTCTTCAGCCCACACTGTCTTTCTCACAACACTCTGCTCTGAAGTTGACTCTCCTACCTCCGCCTGCCACCTGTCAGGACCCCTGTGGTTCTTCGGACCCACCTGGCTAATCCAGGATCAGCTCTCCTGCGTCAAGGTCAGCTGACTAGCAGCCTTCAATCTCACCCCCCCACCAAATTGTTGCCATGTGAGGGAATGTGGAAGCTTCCTGGGATTAGGGCCTGGGCATCTTTGTGAGACCGTTATTCTCTCGACCACATTAAATGCAAATGCATGTTTTCACTTAACAGAGAAAGATTTTATGGTTAACTTTCAAAAACAAGATCTGGAAGAGGTGGGATAAGTATCTAAATTAGGCTACAAATAATCTGAGTCATATTTGGTAATATGCTTAGTTCCCTTGCACTTTTTTAAACCAGATTCTTCTAGATAAACACAGCTCTTCTGCCTCCCTGCTGCAACATCTTATCTCATTTTGTATATATATGTATTTCTTACCTCAAACAAACCTTCAGGTCACTGGCTTGAGGGGTTTGGATTTCTTTGTTCCTCTGACATTGCTGATAAATCAACATTTCATGGCTCCCTAGAAAATATGGCCCAAACAGTAAGCTGAAGTAGAAAAAGAGAATTACAGTGCTCTTTAATTATAAATGGCTGCCATTACAGATGTGACTCTGCTCTTTCTCTTGGACTACGGGATTGAAGTGTGGGTGGCGGGTCCTGAACTGACAATCAGGATGTGGCTTCCTCCTGAGCCCTGGGGACCCGCTCCCAAAACAAGTGGGGCCCCACCTGAGGACTCGCTGGGTTTGCGCGGCCTGCACTGCAGAGGCTTCCTCTTGCTGGAGGTGTCCTCTCTGGGCACAGAGACCGCACTGGTCTCTCATTTTTCTTCTGTAGAGATGGTGTCGCCAGTGATGTATCCTCGGTCTTGGTGAGCTCCCCACTCTCGTTTCTGTCCTGGAGTTGAGTTGGAGACTCTAAGAGTACAGCGGGTCATAATGTCCAGGCAAAGACATGACAATTGCCTGTGTCCTGTCCTACACACTTCCTGTTCTTATGACAAAGACGTATTTTCTGAGTATGCAGGGAACTGCGTTTGTGACTGCAGTGCCACATGCTTGGGCTTGGTGCTTGGAAAACTGATTTCCAACCTAAGCCTATAGCAGCGGAATGCGGGAGATGCACCGTGAATTCTAGGGGATGAGTACTGTTTCCCTCTCTGGGATGTACCTGATGTGTGTGAGCCCCACCTTTTTGCCTCCCCCCTCCACACTCTGAGCTTTGGGAGGCCGGGATGGTAGATACCGCCAGGCCATCCAGTCTGCTTTTCTTTTCTTCTTTTTTTTAAATGCATACAAGAGCTGGAGTACAGACCAGAGGTGCGGGGGTGAGAGAAGTCACCAGAGACAGAGTGGGGAGCAGAACAGACAGATCTGCTGAAATACACTGCTGAGGGGAGCAGTGGGTGAGGCAGGAGAGGTCCGCTATACCATGTGGGTCACTTCCCTGGCCAGGGACGGAACTGTGCTGTAGTGGCTGCAGAATCCCCACAGTGCTGTGCTCAACCCCTTGCACCACCAGGCCCCCAGCCTGCTTTTCCATCCCACTCTGCTCTCCTGCTTAAAGACTGACATTCAGGGTCTCCCCTTGCCTGCCCCTCCAGCGTGCAGAGTTCTGTCACGTTCCAAGCAGAATCTCATTGCCTCTTGTTTCCGAGATCTCTTTCACCAACTCATTCTTCCTGCTCTGACTGTTTCTGGACATAGGTGCCGTTCAGGGCTTTCTGCCAGAAAATGGGGATTTTTGTGACAGGGTCTGCCAGGCTCCAGCTGGAGACTCCAACATTGCCAGGCATAATTATTTTATCTAAGAAGGGGGGGCATGCCTTGGGGGCTCCACGCTGGGCCATTTTGCCTTTGCTTCTTCTGATTTCAATCAGAAGTCCTATAGATACTGCAGCTATTTTGCTCACTTCACTAGATGCAGCAGAACTGTCTGGCTGCCCCTTTATCTAAAGAGCCTTTATTTTTGTATTCTGACATGGCCCCAGACCTTCCTGAGAACACTGCATTTTGGAAGCTAGGTTTTCTGGGGCACACGAAGCTGTAACACTCTGTGCCATTCCTCACAGCTTTGCTTCTCCGAATCCTTCTGAAACAGTGTGGACATGAACCCACAAGCAGTCACAGCTCTCCGCAGGGTTTCGGCACATCACCCTCACTCCCTGCATCTCAGGGACTCGTGCGGCAGGCAGAGGGCCGTGGCATGGGAGAGCCTCCGCGGCTCTCTGCTCCAGTGTGTACCTGTGAACTGCTCCTCCCAGGAGCAAGCCCCGTCCTTTGGTCTTGTTCTTTTCCTTCCAGCGTGCTCCCCTTTTTCACCCAGGGGCCCCCACTGGCCATGGCTTCAGTGACGGCCCTGCCAGTGCCCCTGCCAGTGAGTAAGAACCCCGTGCACACATATCACCCTAAGCCACCTCTTCTCTGTGGCTGATCACACACATCTGTGTGTCTCAGCCACGCGCCCCGGCAGCCACCCCAGGGATGCAAGCCACTCAGCCTGTGAATAAAGCAGCGGCACGCAGTGGAGCCACCGCGCTTGTGAATGGCACGCGTACCAGGGTGTTCTGCCAACAGGTGAATGTGGTGGTTTGGGGTTTTGGTTTTGTTGTTTTTTGCTTTTTATCAGATTATAAGTAATACATGTTTATAAAACAGAATCATAAAACAAAAATGGAGCCACTCACCAGAGAACCTTGATCCTAATTCCCCTCCAAAGAACACCTCTGCCCCCATAGAGCCTGTAGGGCCTTCTGCCTGCACGCCTGCTCAGTATGTTATTTTCTTGGTTAAAGAAACTCTGCGCTTATCTAAAATCCTTGTCTCCACTCAGTGTGCTCGCTTCCCCCCCACCCCTCTCACAAAGCTCAGCCTCACACAGGGTGCCCCGGGACACACTTTTGGCCCCGTCTCCAGGCATCACGGGACCAGGGATGACCTCACTGGGGGCACCATCTGCCCGGCCTGGCTGAGGCTACATGGCAAGAGCCCAGGGGGTACCACGTGCCACTGGGTCCAAAGAGGGTGGGGCTCTGCGCCCTGAGGCTCTGTTTAGTCTGAAAGCACCAACAGGAGCCAGAAAGGTCTCCTAAAGTAAGGGGTGAAGAGGTTTCCCTGGTAACAACCACAGCTGTGCTAACAGCATTTTTAAAGATTTATTTATGCATACAGGAGCTGGGGTACAGGCCAGAGATGTGGGGGATGAGAGGATCCACCAGAGACAGAGTGGGGAGCAGAACAGGCAGACTGACTGAAACACACTGCTGAGGGGAACAGCAGGCCAGGCAGGAGAGGTCTGCTGCGCCATGTGGGTCCCATCCCTGGCAGGCGGCAGGGATTGAACTCGTGCTACAGTGGCTGCGGTTTGTTTCCTAGTGTGTTGTTTAACCCACTGCGCCACCAGGGAGTCCCACTAACAGCATTTTTATCGGGGGCCAGCAGTGGTCCCAAGCACCTGACAGATCAACTCATTTAATCCCCACATTTTATAGACAAGGCACGGCTTCTCCATGAGGTTGACAGACTTGTTCAAGGTCACCTGACTAGAAAGTGGCAGGCCTGAGGGGCACCCCAGCAGCCAGGCCGGTGCTTGATACCCCCAGGGCTGTGCTGGGGCTCACCCGGCCCTGACGGCCCAAGCAGAAGAGCCTGGCACCTCTGGGGGGGAGAATCCAGGGGCAGTGACCTTGACCGCATGGCCTCTCTCACGTGTGCTCACAGACTGCTTATTTTCTGTCCCTCCAGGACTATGCTGAGTGAGGCCCTTCATTACTGGGGACAAGTGCTGATTAGCCGTGTGCCCGCCGTCCCCTCTCCGGTGCCCTCCCGAGTATGTCCTCAGATGCAAAAAATAGAAATGGAAACATCTTCAAAGCTACCACCGTTCCTTCCTAGTTCTCCTCTTCCCTCAATGTCTCCATCTAATGAAATGTCACAGCCAAAAGCCAGTTTCTGCTCATTCCCGGGCCTTTCAAACTCTCTCCCTCACTGCCCCCAACAGCCCCCCACCCTCCCCCTGTGCTTGCCTGTTGTTTTGCCACCAGTGTGGGGAGGGAAGGGGAGCAAGGACTCACCAGCTCCTCTCTTTGTCTGCCCTGCTCCCCACTTCCCAGTAGGACCCTTGCATGGGGACCTCCTGTCCCCAAGGACTGGTCCAGGCTCCCTCTCAGCTCTCCCCACTGTCACCCCCTCCTCCAGGACAAAGGCACAGCCCAAGGCCATCCCAGTTTGTTCCTTTAGGCTAAGTCTCCTCTGCCTCAGTTTCAGGCATTTTCTCCTTGCTCACAAATCACGTGTCCTGTCAACAGTAACTCACGTCGGTCTAGAAATATAAAGTGCTACTTCTCACAAGCATTCTGCGTGTCTTCACAACACCTGTGGGACAGGTGCTGCCATCCTGGTTCAGAGAGGGCAAGTGACTGACCCAGCTTTGACCAATCAGGGAATGGTTCCCCCTTAGCCTCAAGTCCACACCTTTCCACCCAAATCCGTGGAGCGATCTGAGTGGGGAATGGAGGTAGGGGAGCTCAGGAAGATCTGGAACCAGTGCCTGCACCTCAGAAACCAAGGGCTCTGGGAGCCCAGCTAGTCATTCAACAAACGAGCCTGGACTGGGTGTAGTCCACGAAAGGAGCGGGGCCTCGGTGGCCTCTCAGTAACCCCCACCAGGAAGACACAAATGTGGCATCTCCAGATCATGAGATCCTGCTTCACGGAGACCCTCTGAGCCCATCCATGAGCCGGATGGAGGGGAAGATGGGGGGTGCCTCCCCAGCCCCTGCTGTGAGTACCAGCCGTGCAAAGGGGCAGCCTAAGTGCAATCCATCAGTCCAGGAATGGCTGACAGAGGAGCAGGTGCTTCTGAGAAGCCATAATGCATGTGGCAAATGGTCCAAGGTGACTCTGAAAGGCCCCCTAGCACCCCAGGCTCTCCTCAGGCAAGAGTGTGACTATGAGGAGGCCATTTCACCAAGATACAGCTTGTCCTCATGTCGGTGACATGGTCCCACATGCTTTGCTCTTCTGGCCAATTTCCCATTCAAAGCTGAGCTGTCCAGCAAGGCTGTCCTAGCTGTGCCACGATCTTGAGCTCCCTTGGCCTGCTCAGGCACAGAGGTGTAACTGGGGTGACTCCCCATATTAGGACTTTGGTGGGGTCTCCAGTGACCCACCCAGTGTCAGGCTGGAGCAGGACAGCGGCGTCAAGCCCTGGGCCTCCTCCATGCATCAAGTAGAGCTAACAAGGTAACAACATCCCCTGTTCACGTGAGCTGAGCGAACACTAAATGGGATAAAAATGCACACAACTGTGCCAAGCTATGGAAATGTCTATTCTTATTAGGGGAAGACCACGATGGCTGAAAAACAGAAGGGGGACTTGAAAAGCCCAGCACACGGTAGGTGTGATCTGGTGTTGGCTTGTGGCCACTTACTGCCTGTTGGAGCTGAGGGGCAGTGCCCTCCCCACAGCAGCAGCTGGGAGACCATTGGCCAGATGTGAGCGTAACTAGCAGAGGACTCGTCAGTGAGCGCAGGATACGGGTGCGATGTGGACTCACAGAGGGGACGCCACCTGTGTGCATGAGAGCGGTGTCTGTGCTTTTAGCCCCTCGACGTTTAAAGGTTAACACTGGCATTTTGCTTTCCTCTTTCAGCTTTGTATCCGCCTTTGTAATAATGACTGCGGCTCTCTTTCACAGAACTATGAATCCTGTCTCCCTCCCTCTCCGGCCTCCCCCTTTCAGGATGAAGGGTGGTGTCTTCAGCAGTTGCCCCCACGCCCACCCTGCACCGCTTTTCTTGACTTTGACAACAGAAGAGACTTCTTCCCCATTTGGTCCTCTTCACTCAGGGGTTCGTCTCAGGGAGAAATAAAGTGGTGACCAAGGACACTGGCGGCCCCTGGGCTGGACGGGGCTCAGCAGCCCACCTCTGTAACCCGTCTGGACCCCGGGACAGCCACTGTCCTTGTTGGAAGCTGACTGACCAATGACTAATCCAAAGGGGGCTACGAGGGAAACTAATTCGAACACAAATTTGTCACAAGCTCTGTTTGGCTATACCAGCTGTTGACAAAGGAGATGAAAAAGCAAAATATAGAAACCTTAAGCTTCAGGCAGGATGGTCCTCTCAGTGTGATCTGTGCATCTTAGGTGGGGACACTCGCCGGCTGCTGTCAGCCATGACATGGCGTGTGCCTTCAGAGATCCTGTCTCTCTCCCCAGAGCGACCGCCATTCATGCTTTCATACAACTGTTGATTGTTCTCATTGGATGGGGTCCCAGAACTATTCTCACAGCATAAGTCTTTCCTCTCTGTGGGCTTCTTTATCTTCTCTCCACTTAATTTGGCAGTTCTTCTTGAAATCTGGGTCTTTTGATGATGATTCAGATTTGGCTCTAGAACATTCTGTGGTACACTGTGATGGGGCGGGACTGCGAGCTCGCACCCCAGAGCTCCTCTGAGGTTCTCCAGGCATCTTCTGTCCAGAGAGGCTTACCTCTTTGCAGGGTGCCACCTGTGGGCCCCCCCTCCCAGGGAAAGGGCCCCTCCCAGCAGAAGAAGAGGTGGAGCTCTGCACAGCTGGCAGCTGGGACCAGCTTTGGGTGAAGCATCTGCAGCAGCAGAATGGCTGAGAGCCAGCCCCCAGGGCGTGTTTATCTAAACCCTAGAGGCTCTTCCTTTCCCCAAGGTGCTGGCTCCCAGCTTCCTAAGTACAGGGATTTCCTAATGACCTCGGCCAGGAGGAGACTTCACCCCTGCCCTTACACTTTTTACTTTGATTAAAACAGTTGGCCCATAAGCCATTAAATACGTATAAATACAAAGAGAAGTTTTCAAAGAAACAAAAACTTTTGCTCAGTAGAGCCTGTACTGTCTTCCCAAGCCAGTATCTGCCATTGGGTGATTTAATTGTCACCAGTGGGGTTCACAAGGTCAGCTGGTGCCAAGTTGTCTGGGTTTTAAGCCCCAATCCATTACTATGTGACCTTGGCAACTCACGCGACTTCTCTGTGCCTCAGTTTCCCCATCTGCAAAAGCAGGCACAATAATGGGCAGCCGCAGGAATTGAGTGGCCATGGGGCTTGAGACCTGGTTCCTGTCATTGCCAGGAATCCTGGCATCCCTCAGGAGGGGACAAGAGCAGAGGGAAGAGGGACCGGACGCAGGAGCCAAAAGGAACCCTGGAGAGCCAAGTTCATCGGAAGGGTATTTTTGGATTCTAGCTCTATCTCTAGGTGATCCTCAGCTATCTGAGCGAACCATTTAGGGTGTTTGTTTGTTTGTTTAGTAACAGCTGTACTGAGCTGTCACATGCCATAGTTTCACCCTTTTAACTCAGGCGCTTTTAACCCAAATCACGGTTCTCGGAACAGTCACAGTCGCGCAATACCACACTAGGTAACTAGTTTGGGTGTGTTCAGATGAAGGGGTCTGGGAGCGCCGGCTTTCTGGGCCGCGCAGCAGCCAGCGGCGGGGATTCCGCTGAGTCACGGCGGCCCGGCCTGTGGTCTCACCGAGAGAAGCCGCCGCCGCAGCGCCGACCCTGGGCCCGGCGTCTGCTGCCCCCTAGCGAGGGCCGCGGCCCGCCGGAACCCCGCCCGCACCCCCTCCCCCGCCCCTCTTCGAGAAGTGGGGTTCAGGCCCCCAGAATGGGTTTCCTAGTGTGGAGCGGGGGCTGTACACCCTGCGCGGGGCGGGGTGGGGTGTGGAGGGGGCGCCGTGAGCCTGGACGCGGAACCCCAGAATGCGCTTTCCCTTCACCCCAGACTCTGACTCCAGCCTGAATCGAGCAGTGTCCCGTGCCCGGAAGAGGACAGGGCTGTGGTTTCTAAGTCTAAGCGTGGGGAAGGCGTTGCACACACAGTAGCAGAGATGCTGCAAACGCTGCCCACGAGCTGAGTGACCCTAACCGCTCGCTGAACCCCTCTGACCCTGCTTCCTCACCCTAGAAAGTGAGATAGTGACTCCTCGCAGGGGTTTGTTGTATTACCGAGCGAGCGGGGCGGAGCGTCTCACCTTCCTGCTCTCCTCTTCCTCCCCTCCTGCAGCTGCCTCAAATTAGCAGGTGCTATTAATATTCCAAAATGGCACCCGCTGTTGTCCACTCCTCCCCAGCCCCCAGATTTCCACAGCCTCCTTACGGATCCCCTACATACTGCCCTGAGAATTAGGACTAGGAAGGTACCTGTGGAAGGGCTGGCCTCCACCTCCTCCGGGTAGAGGCCACCCCAGGTCAGCTGAGAGGGACAGACCCCTGGGAAAGGGTGCAGGGGCCAAGCCTGGGAGGAGCTTTGTGTCAGGAGCCCCAGGGAGCTACTGATTGGCTTTTGTAAGCAGAGACTTGAGTGGGTGTAGTGGCAGGAAGGGCATCACTGGGCAGGTTCGGGATGGTTCTAGAAGTCGGGGGTAAAGGAAAGGAGTTTTGGAGCCCTCGGTGGCTTTTATGCTTTTTATTGTCAGAGGTGGCCAGGTACCTGGCAGGCAGGGGTGCCGGGGCCCAGGAGGCTGGCAGGCCTCCCAGCCCCCTTCTCATCTCACCCTCCCGGCTGCTTTGCTGCTCTCGTCTCATTGTGCTGCTACTGCTGCTCTTGCTGGTCTTTCTGCTCGCGTCGGTGGCTGCTTGTTGGTTGGTGTTGCTGCTGGTCTTCTCGCTGCTGGCGACCTCCTGATGCCGCCCATATAAGCCTGTGTCCAGACTCAGGTGCGCCCACTTGTGCATGCCCACGTAGGCATACACGCAGCACCACAGGTGTCCATCATTATACCAGTGGCGGGAGGGTGGAAAGCCCTAATTTCTCTGACCCTACAGTGGGGGTGGGGGGACACAGGCAGGCTTTTGGAGGGAGAGGGGAGGTCATCTGAAACCTCAGGTTCCAGGCCTCTCTGGAGGTTGAGGCCAGTCCTTTAGCCTCCAAGCGTTTACCTGCCTGGGGTGTGCATCGACCTGGCAGCCTCACAGGTTTGTAGCCAGTCTGCATGCTGACATGTGGTGCCAGGAAGATGGCAGACGCACTCCCAGCAGAGAGAAGGGTTGCCTGCTGACACTTCCGGGCTCTCCTCTGGGCGGGCTAGGTGCCTGGGTTCCCTGGCCCCCGTCTGGACACCTGTGAGCGCAGCCTGGGATGATCAGAAAACAAAGGTGCCCCTTCAGGATAGCTGCAGAGGGTTCACGAACTCTGCTGGCAGAAGGGTCAAGGGTCGCTCCACCTTGCACGGGGGAAGGCGCTCTTCTGTGGGGGCTAAAGGAACCGAGGGTCTCGCCTCCACATCTCTGGGCCCCTGAGTCTGCAGGGACTATGGCGACCCGCCTTGGCAAAATGAAGCCACCCCAATCTTCTACCTTTCTACCTCCACCCCAATCTTACCATTAAAAAGTCCATAGTGTTTTCAAAAGACCCTGAGTGCCCATCAGTGGAGGAAGCAAAATGCGATGTGTCCATACTGTGGAATCTCATTCAAGGAATGAAGCTGAGCCACAAGTCGCCACGCAATGAACTATGGAAACACCATTAAGTGCAAGAAAGCCAGCCACAAAGGCCATGGGCCACATGATCTCACTTACTTAAAATAAGCAAAATAGGTAACTTCAGTGAGACAGAACCTACATGGTTGGCAGGAAGCAGAGGGTGCGGGGACATAGGAGAGAAGCTGCTTAAGCAGAACCGGGCTTCTTTTTGGGGCAGTGAAAATGTGTGGAACCAGGTAGAGATGCTGGTTATGCCCCATGGTGAGCTGTTCACTTTTAAAAGATTCATTTTCTGTTATATGAGGTTTTTTTTAAAGATTTTTATTTATGCATACAAGCACTGGGGCACAGGCCAGAGTTGTGGGGGGTGAGAGAATGCACCAGACAGAGCAGGGAGCAGAACAGGCAGACAGGCTGAAACCCACTGCTGAGGGGAGCATCGGGCCAGGGAGGAGAGGTCTGCCTGCACCATGTGGGTCCCCTTCCCAGCCGGCGGCAGGGATTGAACTCATGCTGCAGTGGCTATGGTTTGCTTCATAGTGTGTTGCTTAACCTGCTGCACCACCAGGGAGGACCCTGTTATATGAGTTTTAATTAATTTTTTTTCAAGACTAAGTGGCAGCAGCTATGATTTGATTCAGGGTTTCATCCCTCTGCACCTGTACCCCTGTACCCACCCGTGCCTCTGCCTTGCATTCCATCACCTGTCTTTTCTGTTCCATCTCCCCTCTCAACCCGCAGGTACTTCTCCGTATCTCTGCCCATTGGCAGGCGGCACTGGGGCAGGGCAGACCCCATAGGGGCAGACACCGAGCAACTTGACAAGCCCTTTCCCCTCACGGCCTCACTGACTCAGCTACACGATGACAGGGAAAGCCTGGAATCAGCTGATTCTCATTTTCTCTTGTCCACGGGTAGTTCTTTTCCATAAAAGATGGCCCATGTTAGTTTCCATGTTGAAGTCACATTTTGTGCCTCTCCTAAAATGTCTCACTTACTTCCCACCTCACTGTCTATAAGTCACTTCCTGGGAAAACAGGAGATAGGGAATCAGGGACAGAAAGACAGAGACAGAGAGGGGTTGTTTGATTTGGAAGAATGAGAGCACAGAGCAGTCATGGGGAAACAACTCTCAGTGTGTTTATTTTCCTGTCCCGTCTCGCTTAGATTACAGGGGTCTGTGGGGTGGTGACCACATCTAGTCTGGACTGTGCCCCCACCTCAGGGCCATGTTTATTTTTCTGTTTCTCAGTCTGCTGTCTTTGCGTGGAAGTTTTAGGGCCAGGAGTGCAGCAGCGCCATTTCTTGTTGGCTTACATGTTCGTTGTCCAGTTTTTCCAGAGACGTCTTCTTCCTTGACTCTCCAGAAGAAGACAGGGCACTTCGGGGTGCAGCTGAGAGGGTAGGCCCTTGGCCAACATCCCAGGGTCCCTGGCTCTCACCCAGGCCTGGCTGGTGCCTCCTGCCCTCCTGTGACTGACTCCCAGCCCCAGGTCGGAGAACACAGGCCTGTGGACCCACTTAGATTAAAATGTCAAAGCAGGAAGGAAGTGCAGCATCTCCAAATGCATTTGGGATGAAGACAGAACCTACATGGTTGGCAGGAAGCAGAGGGTGCGGGGACACAGGAGAGAAGCTGCTTAAGCAGAACCGGGCTTCTTTTTGGGGCAGTGAAAATGTGTGGAACCAGGTAGAGATGCTGGTTATGCCCCATGGTGAGCTGTTCACTTTAAAATGATTCATTTTCTGTTATATCAGTTTTAATTAATTTTTTACCAGAAGTGACTTGGTCACAAATCTTCAGGGTATGAGTCCTGAGCAGTTGCCCCTTCCACACCCTAGACCTAAGCCCTAAGAGAAGGACAAGGAATATTTTGTCTTCTGTGATGGAAGTTGAATGCCCATCAGGACACGGACTTTGTATCTTGGCGTTGCCTCTTGCTCGCTGTATGACCTGGGGCAGATTCCACCCCAGATTCCTCTTTTGTCCAATGGGAATCATGATATCTATGATGGTGATGGTGGTGGTGGGTATAGTGATGATGGTGATGGTGGTGGTGGGTATAGTGATGATGGTGATGGTGGTGGTGGGTATAGTGATGATGGTG
>JAGFMF010012271.1:2105848-2170260 GCA_019455555.1 Galemys pyrenaicus
TGTGGGTCCCCGCCCTGGCCGGCAGCAGGGATCGAACTCGTGCTGCAGTGGCTGCGGTTTGCTTCGTAGTGCGTTGCTTAACCCACTGCGCCACCAGGGAGACCCTCAAGAACTTTCTTCACTTGGCCTGTAGGTACCAGAACATTAGCACAGGGACAGGTCACCGACCATGTTGAAGAGATGGTGCCTATGGGTATTTTGACCCACAAGGCCCCTGAACCCAACAGTGTCTGACCCTGGGGCTAGTATTGATCCTCCCTGGGGCTGCCCCCTGCATCCCATTTTCTGGCCCTGAGCAGGTACAGTTTATTTTGCATAGAGTAGTAGTTTGTGTGTTTTAAAAATGATTTCATTTTCCCAGTGCTCCCTATAATGCAGTTCATCTTGGGTCTGTGTGTCTCACCATCTTTGGCCCTGCAGGGGAGCTGAGCATGCTGGGGAGGAGGGGGAGGAATCACTGAAGCCAGGCCCGTGAACCCCACCACTCTGTTGACTGCTCCCTGGAGCCTAGTGAGCAGCCTGGCATGTAATGGGTGCGTGTTCCCAGGCCCCAGCACTGCCTGAGCCTCAGGGGTGACCCTTAGGTCTCCTGCTCTGACTTGGAACCTAGGAAGCCTCTAGAAGCAGACAGAAGAAAATCAGCATCAAATGCAAAACTCCACAGTGAGGCCATAGGGGTGACCAGAATGCTAAGACTTTATTTACAGATTTTGTTTTTTGAGTGAGAAGCAACATACAAAAGCTTAAAGCAGGAACCTGCCAACTCTGGCCTGTGGCTAAGCTGGCCGTGCGCTGACATGGCTTTTGAGAAAAACAAAAGAAGAGTGGTATTCATGGTCCATGAGAATCATGAGAAATTCAAATTTCAGTTGTAAGTCAAGTTTAACAGGAGCGGGGCTGTTATCCCGCCACCGCAGAGCTGAGGTCTCAGTGGAGACCAGAGCCACAGAGCCCAAAAGATTTACTCTCTGGCCCACCACAGAAAATAATTGTTGACCTTGGCCTGAAGCTGACTCAGAGTACTCTCTCCCTGAAGATTCACTTTTAAAAAAATCAATAAAAAAGTGAAACTTTAAAATTGCCATGGAAGCCAAAGAGAAAGACACATTTTCTGAGATTGAGTGAAGCACACTTAGTGAGATTGGTGGGGGCGGGGGTGGAGATGGGGGACTGGGATTCTCCTTGTGAGCAGGGACCTCATCAAACAGAGCCCAGCCGTGGGGACCGACCACCTTCACCCCCTTCAACAGTGTTCCCTTTGGTGATGTACCCCTCTCGTTTCCCTGACCACCAGGTCCCCGTCTTTAGTGTAACTCTGAGTTCTCTCCCTGATCCCAACCCAATTTTGTCAGTCTTTTATTTCTAAAGTACATTTCTTGGGTGTCTCCCTTCCTTTCTGTCCCCTCCACTCCTTTACCTGTGTGTGGCCAGTTCACTGCCTCCCTCCCGGCAGTCCTGCCCGCCCTCACCTAGGCTGCTGCCAAGTCGCCCCAGGACACCCCTTTGATACTGCTCTGCGGTGGCTGTGAGCAAAGTGCAAAAAACAAAAGAAGAGTGGTATTCCAGGCCAGGGCAGGGGCGGCCACTGCGTCACGTGGCACTGCGTCACGTGGCTGCCCCGTTCATCAGAGACTTGGTGGCTGTGCAAGGGGCCACCGACCAACCAGGGGTAAGCCCAGCTAGCAGAGCCACCTCTGAGAGGATGCGCTGTCCAAAGGGACAGTGTCACAGCCCAAACACCAGCTGCCTTTCCACCCCATTTGCTTGTTAAGCGCTACTAGATGCTCTTTAGGTAACTCGTTAGGGCAGATAACCAGGCCCAGTTGCACCCGCCCCGCACACACTTGAGCTGGTACTGGGGGCACGTGTGCAGGCAATGGAGGGGCTCAGGAGGCCTGGGCTGGTGGGACTAGGCAACCGAAGAAAAGAACTGGCACAACTATGAAACAGAGACATTCTTCAGGGATGAGGGAGGATTGGGATCAAGGCAGGGACGGGCAGAGCACAAGGGACTAGGGTGATGGTGCACGGGTGAGTTGGTGGTGGGAATTCTATGGGGACTGCGCCTAGAAAAGAAACCAATAAATAAAAAATAAAGATAAATAGATAAATATCTATTTAAATATATTTAAATATCTATTTGTTTAAATATAAATAAATAAACCAATAAATAGGAAAAAATAAATAAATATAAATAATTTTTAAAAAGAAAAGAACTCATGTTTTCAGGTGTAACTAGGGCATGGGCTTGGGGGCACCAGCAGGGAGTGGTCCCTGATTTCGCACATCCAGGTGCCTCCCTAAACCCACAATTTTAAGATATGCCAACCTGAGGCAAATTGACCTCAAAGGCTGAGAGAGGACAGAAGCCCCTGCCCCATTCTTCTCGTGTGACACTGGAACTCTGCTTTTCATAAATTCATTAAGGAAGAAAATGTCTCCTATGACATCATATCTGTCTGATCAAGAGGAGCCTAGAAAATGCTTCTCCCCATCAATAAATGCATGTAAATAAATGCATGTAAATATGTGTTTATTATGCATGCTTATATATATTGTAAATATATATAAATACATACATGTTATAAAACAGATATATAACAAATCAAAATGAGACAGCTAAGATTTTTATAGTATAAGAAAAACCAAGACCAAAACTTACAATGCAAGATAACAGTGAAATATTACCTCACTCCTGTGAGAATGGCTGTTAGTCAAAAGATAAGAAGCAGAGCATATTGGGGAGGATGTGGGCAGAGGGGACCCTACCTTGTCACTGAGGATGTGTTGATACATCAGCACAGCCACTGGGGGAAACAGTGAGGAGGTGACTCAAAAACTTAAAAATAGAAATTCCATGCAATCCATTCATCCTACCTCTGGCTGTTTACCCAAAAAATTCAAAAACACTGACTCAAAGAGACATACCCCCCCCCAATGTTTATTGCAGTACTATCTACAGTAGTAAATAACTGAAAAGAACCTACGTGGATAAAGATGATGTGATCTATGCACACAGTGGAATAATATTCAGCTATAAAAAGAGATGAGATCCTGCCATTTGTGACCTGGAGAGTATTATGCTGAGTGAAATAAGTCAGATGGAAGAAAAATAGACATCATATAATTTCATGCATAGGTGGTATATAGGGAAAATAAGTGAATGGACTAAATTTTAAAAAATAAACATTTAAACTCTAAGATCAATCCATAGTTACCAGGAGGGAAAGGAAAGGGTGGGGGGGCAGTGTAAAAGGAGTTAAAATTGTATGGTGAAGGATAGAACTGGACTTTTAGTGGTTAGTATAATGTAGTGTATTCACATGTTGATTTGTAATGATGTACCTCCAAAACATATATAATGTTATCAAGCAGTGTTACAGCCATAAAAAATTAAAATCATTTTAAATAAATAAAAAAGAAAATATTATGACATAGTTGTCATATGAAATATTATACAACCATTTAAAAGTTACAGTGTTTGGTGACCTGTATGGAGATTCATTATATATATTAGTCTATATGTATTGTATATATATAGTTAAATATATATATGTAGCTAGATACCTACTTAACTACACGTATATAGTAAAAGCAAAACAACTATTTGTATGATTATAATTTTGGTAAATAGCTGTGTGTGAAGATGTATACACAAAGATTGAAAGAATAAAATTTTTTTAAAAGACCAAAAATTGCAAAAGCTAAAGGGAAGAAATGATAGCCTCTGGAACAGGGGATTATCAAAGATAAGAACAAAAATAAAGTAAAAAAAATGGGATAAATAGATCACTTAAAAATGGAGATATCAAAGTACAAGACAGGTGACTTGAAATAAAGAGATAAAAATGTTAAATAGCGTAATCCAAAGATGCATGAACAAACCAGAGCAAAATGGCATGTCAAAAATCCAAAAATTCAGTTATGAGTTTTTTTTTTAAAGATTTATTTATGCATATAAGAGCTGGAGCACAGGCCAGAGTCACAGGAGGTGAGAGGATTCACCAGAGACAGAATGGGGAGCAGAACAGACAGATTTACTAAAACACTCTGCTGAGGGCAGCAGCAGGTGAGGCAGGAGAGGTCTGCTGCACGATGTGGGTCCCCTCCCTGGCCAGCAGCAGGGATCGAACTTGTGCTGCAGTGGCTGTGGTTTGCTTCATAGCTCTGTGCTTAACCCACTGCGCCACCAGGGAGGCCCTATGAGCTATTTTTAAAAGAAAAAATGAAATGTTCTTAATAAAGATGAGGACCAAGCGTGATTGTTTAGTGGGTATCATTGAGCCAGAGCAGGTTCTAGACAGGGGCTTGGGGGTGGGGATACAAGTTGCTCTTACGCCCCAGAGCCTCAGACCCCAAGGGACTTCTCAGCCCAGCCCTCTGAATAGCACACATGAGTTCCTTGGCCACAGCCCAGGCCTCCAGGCTTCGTACCCTCACCTTCAGGGGCACCCCCCACCACCACTGCAGAACTAGGGGAGGGGTGTCAGTACACGCAGGTGAGGAGCTGGTTCTGCCAACAGTTACCTGTGATTAAATAGTGACCCCAGTCCCCTGTGTCTGGTTTTCCTTACCAGGATTGCCCAGCTGCTGCCTCTCCTCCCCTGCTGACCCTACCCCTCTGTAAAATAAGAGATCAGATACTAGTCTACCACGTGTGTTTCTTAACCAAGGAGAAAGGTGCTGGGCTTAAGAACCAGTCGGGCCTGCTGAACCTGCCCACCTGGTGGCTCGAATAGGGACCAGTGTGATATGGGCACATTCAAAGTGCAGGTACATGTCAGCGCACTGGGTAGGATCTTGAGTGCCCACGTGTTGTGGAGGGTGATAGAGGTGGAGATCCACCTGCCATCACCTGGGGAGGTAGCACCTGTTTCCCCTGCCTCCCCTTTACCCCCCCATGCCCTAGGATAACCTTCGCCCCCAACCTCATCCTCCCATTTTCTTTCCCCAGGTGGGCCTTGAACCAGGATGGCTGAGCCCCGCCAGGACTACAACGCCATGGAGGACCACGCTGGGATGTACGGGATGGGGGAGAGGAAAGATCTCCCGGCCCAGGGTGGCTACACCCTGCTACAGGACCACGCAGGTGACGCTGACCACGGCCTGAAAGGTGAGCCTTGGGGGCCACGGCCACTTTTTTTGGAAAGGCTGGCAAGGGAGAGTCACCTCCAGATTTTTGGAGAGCATTAAATCCTTCATGAACGTTAGCTTGGCCGTAGAGTGAAGCCTCTGTCATGGGCCAAGAAACTCAGAATCAGGCTCTTGGAAGATGGACCAAAGGAGAGCTTGCCGCCGAATGGAGTTGTCTGGCCAGGATGGGGGGGTGGCAGTTGGGAGGGGGCTGGCTGGCCCAATTAACACAGGGTCTTTGTGAGTCTTTAGCCACACCTGTAACCTGAAAATCAGAGGCATCATTAGCATGCAACGAGGTCGTTGGGAACCTAGTTTTCATCTCTTCCTTACAGGCCTATGTGGCCCCTATTTGGCAAGAATTGGTTAGCACCGAGATTCCTGCAGTGATCAGCTTCATCAGCGTGTAAACATTCTATGGTACAGTCTTTTGGTCAAAATGACTTGGCCTCCTCTTCTCCCCTTCCAGATGAATACGTTCTGTGACCCCTGATTTTGGGGGACCCTGTGGGTCACATAGACCCCCTCTCCCAGTCTACATGCTGCCCCCAAGTGCTCAGAGCACCCTCCCCACCCTCCAGACCAACTTCTAAAGTGACATGTGGTCTGCTTTTCTCTCTTCATCCTAAAAATAATAAAACCCTTTGCAGAGTGGGGTGGGTAATGAATGGCTGGAAGGTGGAGCCCCCGTGGGAAGGGCCTCTCTGGGGTCCATGGGTCCAGGAAGGGTCCTTGGAGGGTGCCAGGAGGTTCCAGGTCTGGGAAGCATGAGGAGCCACCCTCCCTCCCTTGCAGGGTGTCAGGACTGTTGGGTTCTAGAGGCCGAGCTGCATCTGTTTACTAAGCAGAGGACACGTAGGAGGTAGGAGCCCGAGGAGCTTCAGAATTAGAGCATGGTCTCCAGGTTGGGAGGGGGTGAAGGAAGAGGGGCTGGAGTCCCTGGGACCTCGGGCTGCCCAGCCAGAGGCTCTGGGAGACGGTGAGGGAAATGCCTGCTCCAGCCAAGCCTTTCCACCCCACCCAAACCTCCCCGCCAGGTGTCAGACACCAGAGAGAAAAGCTCCTCTGACCTGGCCCAGGCCAAAGTCTGGCTGCGCCTGAGCCCCTGTGGCAGCTCGGCACAGAAGCAGCCCCTGGGGGAGATCGCTTCTCCTTGGAGTCTTCTCGGGCTCTTCCTCTATTCTCCCCTGCCCTGCCGCCAGGCGGGTAAGTGAGGGGTGGCGATTCCCCCATGGCCTCTCTGCCAGCAGTTAGCCCCGCCACCCCTCCCCACTTCCTCCTGGGTGCTCTGCGGGCAGCTTGTGCTGCGGAGGCACTGGAGTCAGGGCCAGATTTTGCCTGTTTCCCTGACCAAGGCCCTGAGAGCTCCCTCCTGCAAGGACTCAGGCCCACACACGTCGCCGCGTCTGCTGTCCAAGTGTCCAGATATGAGTGGTCAGACACAGCCCCCCTGCTCCCAAGGGGGCTGCCTCAAAGTGACACGTCACTCACACGTGTCTGCAGAGCCCTCTGTCGCACGGGTGTCCCCTCCGGCATCGCGGGTGATGCTCACAGCAGGCCAGGAAGGCAGATCTACTTGCCCGGTCTGCAGGTGACAGGATTCCTCTCCCAGATCCCGGCCCGTGTCGGTGCCACGAGAGCAGAGCCGGGCTCCAGCCCCAGGGCCACTGCTTGGCTCTCGACAAATTCAGCCCTTGGAACTGCAGTCATTTAGTTCTCGTGGGTGGAAGCCAACTTAAAATCCCAGCATACGAAATCCTGCCCCCTAGGACTGTGCCAGTGCAAGTGACATTGTGTTTAGGTGGCCTGCTGTAAAACTTAAGCTAAAAATATAGATTGTATGTTGTAACAAATGTCACATGTACGGTAAGATGTCAAAAACTGGGGAAACTGGGTATGGGGTCTACCCCCTGTACAATTTTTGCAATTCTTCTGCCAATCAAATATTTTTTCTAGAATAAAAAATTAGCTTTTTTTTTTAAAAGATTTATTTATTTATGCATACAAGCAGGCCAGAGGTTTGGGGGGTGAGAGGATTCACCACAGAGAGCGGGGAGCAGAACAGGCAGATCAACTGAAGTACACTGCTGAGGGGAGCAGCGGGCACAGCAGGAGAGGTCTGCCGCGCCATGTGGGGCCCCTCCCTGGCCAGCAGCAGGGATCAAACTCATGCTGCAGTGGCTGCGGTTTGCTTCATAGTGCGTTTCCTAACCCACTGCGCCACCAGGGAGGCCCCAAAATTAGCTTTTTTTAATGTAAGGGAAGGGGAGGTGATTTTTACCACTCTTACTTTTTGAAAGGGAAACTAAATTCAGTTGTGAAGTTAGCAATGAGTTCCCCAAGTTGTCTGTGTCTCAGGGCTGCGAACGGTACGTTTGCTAAGACGACTCCATGCTGTAATATGAGATGTGCTCAGCGGTTCTGTGCTCGAGGGTATAGCTGATGCTGTATGTGGAGATTTTAAACTGCTGACTTTTTAGTAAGTGCCGTGAAGGAAAGCATTTGAATCATTTGCTTCCCCAACAAATAAGCCTCCCTAGAAAGCAAGTGACACCTAAGAGATTTTCATCCTTCTCATCAAATTCGTTCTTGCTGCTAAGGCTTCCAGACGAGTTGTTTCTATGTGGGGAGAGAGGGATGTCACTTGGCAGAAGGTGTCACTTTCCTGGCAGCATTTGAGATGAGTGACAGAGACTATTCTGATCGTGAGAAGACCACATGTGAAATAGCAGAACAAAGAGCATCTAAAGGTGCTAAGAGTCATGTAGACGCAGCCAAGGAGAGTGGCAAAGCGGGTGCCAGTCAGTTACCTCATCAAACAATGCACTCTCGTGAATGTAAGGGTGTCAGGCTCACCTTGTTGTATCTTCCAAATAAGACTTTCAGGAGAGGCTTCGACCTCCTTCCTTCCCTCCCTCCAAGAGCCTGAAGGAGCACAGAGTCAGTGCTGAGCGGGGCAGGCTGGGCCAGGCTGGGAGGGGGTGGTGGGGCTGGCGTAGGCCCCTTCATGCCCTCATGCCCCGGGCTCCGGCCGCCGACTGCTCCGTCTTGACCAGCCTGCAGACAGCCTGTGCGACCTTCCTCGCCATGTGTCTGCCAGTTTTGCAACCTCCAGGACCAGCAGCTGGAAGCTGGGTTAGGTCCTCCGTCAGGACGGGCGGGGCCGGGCTGGCTGTCCAGGGCTAGTATTTCAGCCAGGGGAGCGGGCCTCTGACCTGGCGGTGTACGTGAACACCACCACTTGCCCTTTTTCATCTTGGGGTTCTGGTGGCCACACAGAACCCAGACCCTGTCCGAAAGCCGACGCCAAGGCTGCCGCCACCCGGCTGGAGCACCCCCAAGAGCCTCCCCAGCTTCAGGTTTCCTGTAGCTAACCGGCCGACACTCCAGGTAGTGGCTGGGGCTCGTCAGTCGGTGCTCGGAGGCCTGGCTATGCTGAGTCGTGAGAAGGACCAAACGTCCGGCTGCAGGCCGTGATGTCTGCCCTGAGCTAGCTCCTTGTCAGAGTTAGTTTCCATTTCTGCTGCCCGCTTGTCTAGAGAGGAGCCTCTGCCGAAGGAGATCCACTAGCTGGTCAAAAGGCGTCCCCTCCTCTCGCCCACAGCCGCCCGCTCTGCTCTTTGCCTGACGACCGGGGCGGGGGCAGTGGCATCGGGCGGGCTGGGGTTGGTCGCCTCGTGGTTTTACCGGGTGGCTCCCTTCTGCCCTCCGGTTTGGATTCTCAGTGGGTGATTTCCAGCTCTGACAGACACTGCAACCAGGTTCCTCTGAGGCCAAAAGGGGCGGGGAGAGGCGGCCATGCTGAGGGGTTCGTTGTGTATGTTCCAGAATCTCCCCTGCAGACCCCCGCCGATGATGGATCTGAGGAGCCGGGCTCCGAGACCTCTGATGCTAAGAGCACTCCGACAGCCGAAGGTGGGGCCCCTCCACTCATTGCTTCATCCAAACAGCTCCCTCCATGCTTCCAGCCTGCGCTTAGCCCTGCTTTGAGCCCACACGCGCCACCCTTACCGGCTGCACTGGCTGCTGCCTCTCCCTCTGGCTGAGCAATTCACAGGACAGGGCTTGGCCTTGGGATGGCCGGAGCCCAGCCCTGCCTCCGCACCTGCTGGCTCGCGCCAGGTAGGAGCACCTTCATTGCGTGTGTGCTTTGAGGCGACCACCGTTGGAGAGGCTGGGATCTGTGGCAAAGCAGGGCCCAGACAGCTCCACGGGCCCCTGCTCCGTGTCGATTGTCCTTCCAGACGCTTCTTCCGTGGACCCCGGGGCCTGAGCAGCCCGAGGGAAGGGTATGTCTGTGCACTTTTCCGTGGTCGCACCTAGAGGTTGGTCCTGGCTTAGTGTTCTTTGTCTTGGGTTCTGGGCTTAGCCTTGGGTTCTGGGCCTCTGGACTCTGGCCATGGTATTGGTTCCAGCCCAACTTCTAATCTGTTCTCTCTAAATTATTATAAAATTCATGTATTTCCTGAAGTGTTCCTTGGTCCTGATTTGGACCACTTTCTCTTCCTTCCCATCTGTGTCAGTCAAGGCTGAGTTGAGTGAAAGGAACAGAAATCCAGCTAACTGTGGCACTATAAGAAGACGTTTATTTTTCTTGCATGATAAGATGCTTGACACCAGCTCCCTGGTGTCATCAGTGTTCTTCTCTCTTGATCTTCAGCCAGCCTTAATGGTCAGACTATTGCTTCATGGTTACAAAATGACTGCTGCACTTCCAGACATGGCTTCAGAGTAGCAATGCAAAGTTGAGGAAAGGGCTCGACCAAATGTGTTCTTCTTTTATTAGGAAAACAAGCATTTCTGTAAATCCCATCCGATTAACATCTACTTAATCTACTTAAGCTCATTGGCCAGAACTGCCTGTAAGAGAAGCTGACATCAAGCACTTTGCTTTTCAGCCTCTTTAGTAGGAGAAATCAAGGGCGCAGGGCCTGGAGAATGGCTTTTGGCCCAGCGTCTGTCTTCGCATGTGCCCGCCTTCGGGTGGATCCACACAGAGGCTGTGGAGTGCCTGCCAAGGGCTTGTACTTGTGCAGCCAAGAGGAGGTGGTGGGCGTGGCCCTTCCTCTGGACGCTCTTTGCATCCTCCTTAGAGCTGGCCTTGCCAGCCCTTTCTCTCAGATCTCGTTAGGACAGTTCTGCAAGTTGCCTGCCGCCCCAAAAATGTCTTGAACCCTAACGCTACCTTTCACGCCAGCCTCCCAAATCATGGTTCTTAGGGCTCCATCCACATTGTTCTGGATTAATCTTCCAAGCAAGCATCTCTACACTCTGGACCCTTAGATGCGTGGGCCCCAGAAGGTTCGGCTCTCGACCCCCAGGGAAGGGGACCCGCTGGGCTGGGCTCTGCCAGGCTCTCTGCCTACGCAGGAGACAGCCATAATTAAAATGGTCTCCACTTGGCTTAACTGACTCAGGCTCTTGGAGAGCTGTCAGAGCTGGCGACTCCGTATGTTCTGCTGGAGCGGCCTGGGAGCCTGCCAGGACACTGCCCAGGGGGGAATGTCAGGCTGGAAGTGTTCGTCTTGTGAGAGACCGACAGCAACTCCTGGTGCTGCTTCTCTACCTCGGCCTCTGCCCTGAAGGCCTTTGTCCAGCACCTGACTCTGGGCAGGACGGACCTGTCCACTGCTACCCAGGGGACTCCAGCTTGTTAACCATGGGTCATGGACTCAGGGGGACAGGACTTAGAGCTGGAAGAAACCGTAGCATGAGACTCCCACTTGCGGATGAGGGAACTGAGACCCAAAAGGACAAGGGACTTGCCCAGAGACATGGGCCCCAGAGCCCTGCGTGGCCGTGATCCCGGTCGTTCTCCTCTCCCCACTGCCTTGCAGCCGGTGTCTACATACTACCATCTGGTGGCCGACATACCTTCTTTAAAACACCCGGGCCATCCCCAGCACTCCCCACGGGGCACTGTTCCCATGGGGGCTGTCCCTGCTTTCCGGGCAGACAGGCTGGGTGTCTCCTGAGTCTGGGCCACGCAAGCAGGAGCCTGATGGCTTCCTGGGGAGCTGTCCGGCGGGAGCCCAGCTCTGGGCCCTGCTTTGTGGTGTTGCTTTTCTTTTCTTTTTTTTTTTTGCATGTGGCTGAGTCCCCTCTTGCCTCCCCCTCCCTGCATTGCTCCCCACCAGAAGCAAAGGTGAGGGGCTCGGCACGGCTCATCTGCCCCCTTAGGTGATTCTCGGTGGTTTCCAGACGTGACAGCACCCTTAGTGGATGAGGGAGCCCCCGGTGAGCAGGCGGCCACTCAGCCCCACACGGAGATCCCAGAAGGAACCACAGGTGAGGGTGGCCCCAGGGCCGGGTGCTGGCTGAGCCGCCGGGGAGTGGGCGCGTGAGGTGTGCTTGTCACCCGGTGAGGCAGGGAGGTGGTGGATGGGCTCCTGGGAGTCTTGGGTTGCTCCGAGCTCGATGCCTGGATGCGCTGCTGCTTCTGGGCCGTCTGCCACCTCCCAGAGGGAGAAGACCTGGAGTCCTCCTGGCCCCTCTTCTGCCCCGGTCAGCGCACCCAGAGCTCTCCACAGGGCGCCCCAAGCAGGCTGATGCGGACCCTTGCACGCCTGAAGTCAGTCCTCCTGCTCAGACTCTGCCCAGCGATGGGGTCCCCTCCCTGGGGGGCGGGGCTCATACCCCTGGGGAGCACTGGAATGTGCTGCAGAGTCCAGATCACTGACCCATAGCTTTGGAGGACCTTAACTGGGCCGTCCCTGAGTTCAGCAGTGTCATCTGGCATCTATTTCTAGAACTCTTTCCAAACATCCTGCAAAGATCGGGCATGATAGGACGGTCCACACGGATGATGGGGAGCGGCGTGGACTGGGCACTGCCTGGGGCTGCCGGAAACACTCACGGGCTGCCCAGCCCCGGGCCCTCAGGAAACAGCCAGGGACGCCCAGAGTCCTTGCTGGCATGTCCTTCGTGTCCTGACACGGGCTGGCGTAGAGACTCCAGGTGTTGCCATGGTGATTTGGGGCTGCAAGGAAAGCAGGGTGTCTGGACAGTCAAGACGGGGGCGATGTCCGGGGAAGGAGGGGCTTCTTTCCTTCTTCAGATGGTATTTCAGGAGGCCTGCAGCCTTTTCTCGGGCTCCTTGTGTTAACAATGTGGGGCAAGGGCCAAGAGGCACCCCAACTCCTTCAGTGTAGTTTCTGCTTCAGAAGCTGGTCTTCTGAAGTGGGTGGGGGGTAACTCTCCAGGTCTGCAGGCCTCGTCCTTGAACAAGACCCACTGAAGGCCGCGGAATGACTCACGGTGCGATCACGGGCTCTGACTTCGTCTCCCGCTGTCCCTTTACACTGTATTCAGTGCGGGAAGGAAGGTCTAGGACAGTGGGTCTTTTGATCACGGCTCGCTAATCACAGCAGGCGCAGTCACAGACACAGCGCAAATGCCAGTGAGAATGTCAGGCCCCAGTCACCTCCAGGCTGGGTGGGGTTGCAGCCCCGCCCCGCTGGAGCTGGGAATAGGGAGGGAGGGCAGGGCAGTTCTTGCTGACCGGGAGCTGCTGTGGCTTCCTGCTCTCTGCAGGTGTTTACCGTGACCTGTCTGGGGACCTTTTTCGAATTCTTCCAGACACCCCCTCCTAAAAGTCCCCTTGGAGTCTGAACATCTGCCTCCAGCCTTACCTCTGCTGAGGTCGGCTTGTTCCCTTCTGGAAATGGTCTGAGGCCCCCTAAGCTGTCCTGAGCCCACATCTCGCGTCCGGGGA
Source organism: Galemys pyrenaicus (assembly GCA_019455555.1). Classification (NCBI taxonomy): domain Eukaryota; kingdom Metazoa; phylum Chordata; class Mammalia; order Eulipotyphla; family Talpidae; genus Galemys; species Galemys pyrenaicus. Next base: position 2,118,696 of record JAGFMF010012271.1, read on the forward strand.
ACACACACGTTCTTTGCTGGCATACGCCATGGATATGCAGCCTCTCCGCCGGCCACGTGCCTCTGCTTCTTGGGCTCCTTATGTCAACAGCGTGGGGGGCCCAACCTGGCCACCTCCCCCTGCCCTTCCGGGGAGTGTTCCCTCAGCAGCCCCAGGTCCCTAACCTTCATAACACATGCCAGGTGCCTCCAGTGGCACCCTGACACCCTTCACTGGGACTGAGATGGGCGGTGGCCATGCAGCCTCCCTAGCCTGCAGGCCACGCTCTCTGGAGAAAGCCCTCACACTTCTCTCCCTCTGCCACCTCCATCCTGGGGCCCGGAGCTTGCGGAGCTGGCTGACGTTCTTCAGCTGGGACCAAGCAGGTAGCTCAGTTCAGTCCCTGTGGTGTGACCAGTTTGCTGTGTCTTAATGCTCCAGGAAACGTCCCAAGTGAGGCCCTACTGGGCGCGGTGGTCGCCCCGACGTCAGAGCCCCTCTCAGCTCGGGCGAGCAGGGCCCTCGTGCTCCGGCGCCATGTGCAGGACCACACTGTGTCCTCTGAGCCTTTCTTCCATATCTCGTCAGGAGCTCACTTCACATCTGTGCTCAGAACTGCCCCATGGGACCGAGCACCACCGTCAGCTGACGTGGGTCTGTCCCCAAGACCTCCCAGGAGCTCTGCGTCAGCTTCGGGGACCCAGAGGGTCCTTCCCAGGGGAGCTTCCCATCCCCGCGCTGAGGCCACAGTTGCTCTGGGGCAGCCTCCAGGCCGGGCACTCACAGGCCACAGCAGTGTCCAACGCCCCCGGGTCTGCCTTGTCCCTCCTGGGGCCTCAGCAGCAGCCTCAGCGGCTGTGCTGGTCGCTTGGAATTCTTGTTTTCAACGAAGCGACTGAGTCATCTCAGGTCTGGGAGAAGAGATGGCCCAGCGACTCCCTACGTGTGCCCTCTCTCAGGGAGGCGGCCTCTCCGTCACTGTCCCCGGCACGCCAGCCCTCAGGTGAGGCCCTGCAGGTCAGTGCAGGGCTGCGGTGCGGAGGCCGCTCTCTCTGGACGCGGGTGTCCATCTGTCGCAGTGCTCGAGGGCAGAAGTCGGAGTCGTGTCCGCGCCCACTGATTTCATACTGCTGATGTGTAAGAGTCTCAGTTTTCTGTGTTTGGGGTGAGCTGTGACTCCGAAGCAAGACACCCTAAAAGCTGCCCACTAACAGAGTGTTGGTGAGGCTGCACCTGTTCTGAGCAGGTGGGTAAAGAGATCTGCCCAGCAATTTGGGGAAAAGAAACTGCACAGTGGTGGGGACACCTGCCACCTGCCAGCGGTTCAGCCGCACACAGACCGTACTAACCCGCAGCACCCTCCCCTGTGCCAGACCCACACCATCCCCTGGGGGTCCGCCCTGAGGAAACAGAGGTTAAATAGATGGTGGCAGCTGGTGTGACCCCCCAGCCGACTCCACAACCCACACCGCACCCTCCCCTGCACCTCAGGACCCCAGAATGCTGCCTGGGACTGGGGCTGCAGGCTTGGCTCGGGGGCAGTGGCTGAGCAGCAGACCGCTTCTCTGGCCTCACCCACGCTGTGAAAGGGGCCCGGCCTCTGTGGACAAGGTCTTTCTGCTGCATCGTGGTCGCCTGTGAAGTGTGTGTTGTTGTGGGGCTTGCTTATGAGCTGCGTCCCCCGACCTCCCCGCAGTGACGTTTGCAGAGAGCCGGAGACGCGCACCCTCCACACGCGTGGCCAGAAAGTTGCCAACAGAGGCAGGGAACGCTGCTGCCAGCAAGCAATAACTGTCTTTGCTTTTATCTTCTTCATTTCCTGACACGTAACCCAGCTGAAGAAGCAGGCATCGGAGACACCCCCAACATGGAAGACCAAGCCGCGGGACACGTGACCCAAGGTCAGTGGGCTGAAGGGGCTGCCACGAGGGGGAGTCGGGCGCAGGGGGCGGCAGCACCCAGGTGGTCTCCATGCTGAAAAGAGAACTTGGCTGGGCCCTAACTCACGGTCCGGAGGCCTCTCAGGAGTTGGTTATCAAGGATGGACTATTCGGACGCGGGACGAGTGTTAGCTTTTTGCTCCATAACACTGTTTCTGAATCACAGCGTCCTGAAAGGAGCTGCCTTGTCCAACCTAGGGAGACGAGAGCAAATGCCCAACCGTCATGCAGGGCGACCCCACGGGCTGTCCCCAGCCAGTCCCCGAGCCCGAGCCCGTAGCACCATCAAGCTCTCTCTTTTCAGCTTCCTTCTGTGCAACTTTTTCTGCTCAAGAGTCATCACTTGTGGCGAAGAAAAGCAGCTGTCTGTAACCCTTTATCATGACTGTTTTAAGAACCTCAGCTTCTAGAATCCCAGAGATTCCTTCTCTTAGGAAGTGGTGCTCTCTGGGATGACATGGGCCCGGGGATGCTGTCATTTGCTGCATAACTGAACTTGAGAGTCCCCTATATGGTGTGGAAGCTTCCAGCTTGCCAAAGAGTTGGGGAAACCTATAGTTTTCTCCAGAAAGTGGTGGGGGATCTGTCCAATGTTTAGCTCCTCCCTGGGGCCATCTGGCTGACTCGAAGCCTCTGGGCCCAAGACAGTGTCCCTTCGCGGGCATTTTAGGCCCAAACCTACATTTCTGCTGCTGGAGGATTTGCTGCCACGTGATGGGCTAGTGCTTCTCATCTGATGTGCGCAGAGGAGGGTGTTTTCTTTCTTAAACGTACACAGGGCTTTGAGATATTTTAGAAAGGATGATCAATCTGAGTGGGAACCTCAGTTTCTGTGTTAAATAACTGGAACCCTGGCTCTTATTTCTTTGAGGTCATGAGTCTCAACTTAGGTAAGATGAGGGCTCTTATTTATTTTTAATTAGTGCTTTTATAATTTCTGCGAATGATTGATTCTTTCCATAAGAAGAAGTTGAGGGTTTTTTCTACAAATGTTTACTGCAGGCCTAAAAGATCTTCCATGCAATGAAATGATAGGGACAACGGCTTCTTTGCCCACCTTACTGTTACGTGAGCTGTTTAACCTTTCCTGCCACACCCTAGAATTGTGTAGATCTAAAGGTGCTCACCAGGTAACAGCTGCAGGGGGAACTTGGCAACAAGCCTGTGACTCCAGGTAGCTTCCTGCCTTGACTGGGACTGCTGGTCTGAGCCCCAGTGAGCCCCTGAAATCTAATCACTGATGACCCCACAGAATTACATTCACCCAAGGCCTGCAGTCTGTCTACTAAAACCATCAGATTTCAAGAGAACCATGTAAATACAGGCACCGTTATTCGATTTCTTCCTCACTCTTCCCTATGGCTGCCTGTTCTCGTGAAGCACAGAAGGGGCTATGCCGGGAGCGGGGTGTATGAGGTGCGCACCCCAGAGGCAGGCTGTCTTTGTGGCCGTCCAGGTCTCCCCAGAGCGGAGGGCAGTTTATCTGGACCCCTGAGACTATCACACTGTGTTTGCTGAGACACTGGTTTCCTTGGGCCTCCCAACACAGCCCCCGCCTCCCCCCCACCAGCTGTTGTTGCGTTAAATATTTACTGAGCACTCCAGAGAAAGCAATGCACTGTGCAAGCTTCTCCGGACACACTCTCACGCACAGACACTCGTTCAATCATTCCATCGTATATTGATGGCTTTTCAAGGTGTTTTTACCATTTAGGCTTGGGACCCTTGTTTCTTTTGTACCGGGGGTCTTTTAACATCTTGTAGTTTATCAGAGTGCAGTAACGTCCCCGCCAAGAACAATTTCTAGAAAACTCTGGGAGGAAAGCTTTATCTGGAAGGTGGTGAGAACTGCCCGTCCTGGTGTAAGGACCAGCAGCTGCCCTGGCCCTGCTCTGTTGAGCTGGTTGGCCGATAAGAAAGGTGCCTGGCACACGGCACCTTCCCCAGGTGTCTCCTGCAGGTGGCTGTTTCCTGCGTTTCTGGCGTTCAGGAGCCTGGCCACCCCTGCCCCCCGAAAAGCACCAGAAGGCCCTGTAGACGGCAGAAATGAGCATGTGTCCCTGACCCTGTCACCCACGTGGGACTCACTTCTGCTCACTCGTGGCGTGGTTGACGCCGGAGCACAGATGCGCGAGGTCAGAGCCCAGGCGGCTCAAGGGCAGGAGGCCAAGGCCAGTCCTGCTGGGCTTCCCGGGAGCAAGCCCCAGGCCGGCCACACAGACTCAACTGGGATAAGACTCCCACCTTCTCCCCTCACCTCGCCCCGCCTTGCCTTCTTCCAAGCCCTGGATCCTTCGGGGTCTTGGTTTTGTTTAGAGAAGGTCTGTTGGGCCCAAAGGCATGTTTCCTGTCCTCTAACGGAAATTCAGACACTCTAGGTGGAATTCACACCAAGGATCCAGGAGAACGAGGTGCCCTCCATCCCCCGGTGGGTTGCATGTCCAGGTGAAGGCGGGGTCAGCTGGGCTGCGGCCTCTCTGTAGCCGCGGCTACCACAGAAGGGCCATCGTGCTCCACGTCTGGAGACGTGCGAGTCGGCTCCTCTTTGAAGGGAATCAGCAGGTGCTTAGTCGAGACTTAAGCCCCAGCGATGGTAAACTGTGGGTTGTCCTCTCAGCAGAGGCTGAAGGCAGGCTGGCTTTGTGAGCACCTGCTGGTATCATTTGACAATAAGGGGAGCAGCGAGAGTGGGAGAAAAGGAGGTCCCTGCTGCATCCAAGCCAGCCCCACTCTGGAAGCCAGAAGGCCACGGTGCACAGAGAAGCTTCTGTGGCCGAGGGGCTCAGTGAGCGGGCGGCGGCCTCGACCCGCCGGCTGCTCTGAGCACACAGAGAACCTCACTGGCGCTGGGCGGGGCCCTGGAGGGCACCAGCCTAGGGCCCCTGTCACAGAAGGTGCAGCTGAGGCCCAGACAGGGGAGGTGCTCACGCAGGGCGCCCAGCGGGGTGACAGCTAGACCTGGTTGCAGCGAGGACGACAGTACCTGCACTCCTTGGTCTGTGCCGGGTGGGCTTGTGAGGCCCTTTACTGCCCTTTTCTCGTTTCAAGAGTGTCCCCCTAAGATCAGTGTCCCCTTGCTAACCTTTTGCCACCACTGCCTCTTCAAACCAGTGGAGCTGCGTGTTCCGGGCCTGCAGAGGGAGGCACCTGGGAGGACCCTGGCCTGTGAACCTAGCGCTCAGGTCCAGCCTGGACGTGGTGAAGTTCCTGGGGTTTCCCCACTGCCTCTGGGGGAAAAAGGGCTGGAAGCCCCTGTTCTGGTGACCTCTCACCTTTCTCAGCAGCAAGCCAGCTGCCAACCGCCCCTTCCAATGGGAGAGCCTCAGAAGTCCCTCCAGGAATGGGAACCAAAAAGAGGGGGTGAGGCCAAGGAGGGTTTGGCCTCTCCGAAGCCCACCTCCCCCAGGTATCTCCAAATGGACTCTGAGAACGGCAAGGTTGCCCAGGAGAGCTTCCTCCAGGGGCTGGGGCCCCATGGAGGGGAGGCCGTAGATCTGAGGACCCCGGGTCTGACCCACCAGCATGTGTCCGACCTGCCTGGGGCTCCCATCCTGCCCGAAGGCCCCAGAGAGGCCTCCTACCGACCTTGGGGGGCAGAACCTGAGGACGCAGAGAAAAGCCACCGCAAGGCCGAGCTGCCGGAACGCCAGGTTCTGCAAGATCTGCACCAGGAGGGGCTGCCCCTAAAGGGGCCCCAGGACAAAGAGAAGTTGGGGGATGAGGAGGTTGACGAAGACCGAGACATTGATGAATCCTCACCCCAGGACTCTCCTCCCTCCCAAGTCTCCCCAAGTCTTCAGAGCTCCCCAACCCAAGGTGGGATGCCCCCCCAGACACTTCCCAAGGAGGCCACAGAGGCCATCCTAGTCCCAGAGCCCCAAGGGCCAGGAGCTGGGCCCACCGCCGAAGAGCAGGAAGCAACCCCCAATTTCAAGTTCCATGTGGAAATCAAAGCTAGCACCCCAAGGGACCTGAAGGAGCTGGACCATTCGGAGGTGGATTTGGAAGAGGCTGCACTTCTGGGGGCCCCCGGAGAGGAGGAGGAGCCCCAAGGCCTCTCTGTGAGAGAGGACACAAAAAAGACTGACCTTCCAAAAACGCCTGAAAAGCAGCCTGCAGCTGGTCTGCCAGGAAAGCCCGTGAGCCGGGTTCCTCAACTCAAAGGTCTGTGACGAGCTCCTGGTGACCTCGTGTGCCACCCAGGCTGCGGGCATTGCCCTGGCTCCCACCCTCCTTGACTCCTGCTGCTTCAAGGGTCCTGGGACAGCCCCTACACCAACCCCAGGACACTGCTGCTCACACCCCGCCCCTCCCGCCCAAGCGCTGGTAGCACCTGCCCCCACGCTTGCCGGCCGGCTGCCCCGCATGTCACAACACCCCACCCGGTGCTTTCTGCCCTGTTCGTTCCTCCAGCCTCTTCTTTATCCACAACAGCCCCTGACCACGGGAGGTTGGTGTGCTGTCCTGCAGAGAGGATGAGAGCTGCTCCCGTTCTGAGGGCTTATCGTGCACCTAAATGCATTATCTAGAGCCCCCCTCACCCTCCTATCTGGGCACAACTAGCCCACTTGGCCCAGGAGGAAACAGACTCAGAGAGGTCAAGCAACCTGCTCAGGGTCACACAGCAGTGATGAGCCAGCTTCAGGGTCCAGTAACCTGTACTCCACACCTTCCAGAAGGTCTGCAGTGTGCCCTCCTGGCCGAGACACAGAGGGCGCGGGCCTGCCATCTGCTCGTCAGTGGACACGTGCTGAGTGTTTGGAGTTGGTCCAGAGCCCACACAGGCTCTCTGGCCACAGAGGCCCCAGCCCACCGCCTGCTTAGTGGCAGGAAAGAGGGAGCAGAAGCAAAATCTTCCTGGCCTAAGCACTTCCTCTGTCCTCAGGGAGTCCAGGTGTCCCTGAGCTGGCACTGCAGGGGTCCCAGCAGGCTGGAGCCCTGGGGAGCAGGACACAGCAGTCTGTGAGCATGTTCCCAGTGCTGGGTCTCTGTGTCCAGTCAGGGAGAGGGCAGTTTATGTCCCAGAGGAGTCCGCAGGGCCACACGGAGCCACTTTCTTGTATTTGGGGCCCTCAGTATTTCTAAATTATTTACAGAGTGCAGAAATTAATGCTATTGGAGCTATGAGTTCAGCTTTCAATAGATTCTATCTGTCAAGGAAACTTTGAAATATTGTAAGTAAAGAAATCTGCATTTAAAATTTAAGAGGTACAAATAAATCCCTCTTCCTATTTTTAAATATCCTAAATTCCATGTCAGGGGACAAGTAACCATGACTCGGTGTACATCGCAGTGTTTCTTGAAATTTAAAGACTGATGTATTGAATCATTATTTATTGAATTTGAATACTGGTTCATTCAAATACTGAGTTTGAATACTGTATCGAATCCTGGCCCACTGGATGTTCATAGGTATGTCCAGGGAGTTCCATGTCCCAGTAAGTTAGGATTTAAAAAAAAAAAAAAAACAGCCCACAGAAAGTTAAACAAGGTTTGCTGCTGCAGGACTTATCAGGGCCTTTACTCACCTAATGTGACCTTCTGGGGTCAGTGTATATCCCAAATTTATTTGCTCCCTCTTCAACATCTCCTGGAAGAAGGCTTGTTCAGTCCGTACCCTGACTTGGGAAATGCTGATCTAGCAGATGCTTTTGTGGTGACATGGATGATGGGGATTGTTTTGGGCCGAGATTAAAGCAAGTTCGCTTGGCCCCTCCCTAGGCTCACAGTCTGGTCGCCCCGGGCATCTGTAGTTTAGCAACCTCTGCAAATGATTCCATTGCACAGTGAAGTCTGGAACCTCCGGGCTAGATGATCATGGTAGTCACCCAAGACGTGTGTCCAGCAGCCACGAGAAGCTCTCCTCGTCCAGGGATGGGGGAGAACGATATTGAAACCAAAGACGAAGGTCTACAATCTGCTTTCAGCCATTAGTGTCAATAGAAGGACAGGGAGAATTAGAGGAGACTGGCAGGTAGACCAGCTGCCTGGGTCAGTTTCCCCAAAGGGGTGTGCCCCTTCAGACAAAACCTTTTAAAAGTTTGCTCCTCAAATCCAGATGTTAGCAGAGGGATGTTTGGTGGGAACTGGTCTGTGGCTAATCTGAGGGAATGGCAAAGAGCAGTCCCCTGGGGAAGACCTTTAGGCGATATGAGAAGACCCCCAGGCTGGGTCAGAAGGGGATGGTCGTGGCGGGGAGGTGGGATGGGGAGTGCGGGGGGGGGGGCTCATCACAGCGGGCTGTGACCAGAGCCCCGGTCAGTGAGGGGCAGGCTCCAGACAGACGCTCTCTCAGCCTGCTCCTGGGCACCAGCATGCCAGCAGGGGCCCCTGGGGAGGCGGCCTGGCTGTTCTGCCTCTGTCAGTGGCCCTGGGGCTTGCCAGTACCCACCCCCTCCTTGAAGTGAGATTGGCCCCAGCTGGCAGAGGCCACCCTGGCGGGGAGGGAGCCTGTGTGGTGGCACCTGCATCACCTCTCCTGACCGCCCTGGCCCAGCCGGTGCCCAGGACAGTTCTGCTGTGCCCCTCTGCATGCCCCCAACCCGGCCAGCCCTCGCCTCTCTCTCCAGGGCCCTGCCAGCCATGACCCAGCGTGCTGTGCTGACACTAACAATGTGACCCCAAGTAGATTCAAGGGGAAAGAGGCCGCCAGGGCGTCCACCATGCCAGCTGAGGGGACAGGTGCCGGCCCGGGAGAAGCCAGCGCCACGGCGTCGGGCTCTGAGCGATGGTATGGGGGTGACACGCGTTCTCGTTTTCTGTCTCACCAGCTCGCATGGTCAGTAAAGGCAAAGATGGGACTGGAAACGATGACAAAAAGAGCAAGGTAAGCTCGAAGCTGCGCCCCCCCCTGCCACCGGCCAAGTCCGTGGGGCACCGACCACGAGTGTGCACGCGCAGCATGGGGTGGCTGCAGAGCGCTGCCTCTGAGCGCTTTGTGTTTTTATGCACGCTCTAAACAGTCCAGCATTTATCTATCTTGAGGCTTATGCCAGGGAGGGGGAGTGAGCAATTAATGTTCCTAGTTGTAGTGTTGTGATTAGAGCTTAAATGAGCCGGCCACGGTAATTAAAGGTATGTTTGAAATTCCTGCAACAAAGCTTGAATTTTGCACATCTTCCACTTCCCGCTACAGATCTGGGCTCAGCAAACACACACACACTTAAGATATACAGAAAACACCATTTACTTAGTGGGCAGAGGAAGTGCTGACCACTGAAATGACCTCCAATGTAAGGTGAAGGGTCTGGAAGAGCGCTAGAGGCAGATGGTGAAGGAATCCCAAAGGAGGGTCGGTGGGACTGGGATGGGAAAGGTGTTGCCGGGCGCAGGAACAGCCGAGCAAGGGCCAGCAGCAGAGGGGGTGCGTGTGTGCTGAGAGCTCCAGGTGGGCTGGCTTGGCTGCTGCAGAGCTGAGTGGTGGCAGCTGATGGGAGGAGGTGAAGTGGGGGAACCTGCTGCGCCCCCTAAGTGCTAAGTGGGTGAATGTGGCCGCGGTACAGGAGACACTGTTAGTAGGTGACTGAGGGGCCCCAGACTATTGAGGGGTGCACTCTCTCAAAGGGGTTCAGCCATCTGCCACATTAAGGGTCTGGAAGCATGCTGTTAGTGTGAAAGATTTTTGGTAGAATGACTGTCCATAGAGAGAAGAAAGGCTATTTTTCCTAATAATAGTTTCCCAATAAAGCCCCCAAATTACCCATCCCCTCGTGGGCAAAAGGCCAGCCAAACAGGGTGGAGCTGATGTAGGGACCTTGGGTCTTGAAAGCTTGCCACAAGTCCAAGGAAACTTCTGGTGGGGAACCACAAGATAGGGGTTAGGCAGGTCCCAGAGAGCTGGGGGCAAAGGAGAGATTCAGAATTCAAAATGTACCATGTAACCCCCTCGTGAAGCCAGGACAAAGGCTGCCGCTGTCTCGGCCAAGGGCCAGGAGCAGGCTCCACGAGGCCGCTAGCCTACAATTCTCTTACAAGTGTCTCCACGTGTCTCTCCTCCAAGTCTCCCTCCAGCAGTACCAGGGCGCTAGTGGGGCCACAGAACCAAGAGCGTGGGGCTCCTGCCGTCCCTATTATGTAGTCCTCAGCTCTGCTCCTGGTTCCCAGTGCCCAGCTCAGGAGGTGGGTCCCAGCACAGCAGGACTTGCAATCCCAGGGTCCACGTGTAGATGGCAGCAGGGAAATGGCGCTTCTCCGGTGCTCCCAGCTCTGCAGTGCTCCTCCCCTCTGTGGTGTGGAGATGCCTCTTCAGCACCACCCTCTTGGAGTCTTACCAAGGCAGCATTTGACCAGCACTGTTGTCAGTCTTCAGAATCCAGCCCAAGCAGCAGTAGAGGAAGCAGCTGCCAGCCCAGCCATGCTCAGCCCTCAGGTGCCTCCTCCTCACCCCCTGGGTAGTCACTCCTTTTAAGACTGCATCCTGGAATGTGCTCTGCAACCACATAGCAATGTTTTTGAAAACCCCACCGTGGCTCCTAGAAAAAGACCTGTTTTTCTTAAAAGTATCTAAAATGCCCACTATAAAACCTGCCTGAAACATCAGGTCTTAACAGTCCTGGAGCCCTGTTGGGGACCCAGGGGCAGAGAGGAGCTCTAGGAGTCTGCAGCCTGCACTGCCGACCACTCTCCGAGTTGCCTGCCCTGTAAGGAGCTGCTTCCACTTCCACTTCCACTTCCAGGAGAGCTGGGGAGGCAGCGAGATGCCTGCTGGGGCCTGGAGGGCTCTGCCCTCTGTAGCAAGCAGCAATTGTTTGCCAGTCATGACGCCCACTCAGGGACCCCCAGACTTACCCGGGCCAGGGTTCACCCACATAGCCAGTGACATTCTGCCCCCAGGGTTGCTCTCAGCCTCACCGTAAGGGTCAGAGCTCTCAGGAACCCCGGCCAGGGAGGGGGTGCTGCCCATGGAGGAGCTTTCATTCCTTGCACCTCAGCCCACACCCTCCCCATTCCTTGGACTGTCCTGGCCACCACAGGTCAGAGAGAGGGCCTTGGCCTTTTCACAGTAGGACATCCAGGGGAGGAGGCAAACACCCCAAGAAGTCTGAGGAAACCTCCAGCTCACTGTCCTTGGAGCCCCACCCTGCAGCCCCCTGGCATGCTTTCACTTTCACTCCCGAGGGCGTGCCTCTCCCCTCCCAGCCCACCTCTCCACTGGGACCTTGCTTTCTGGTCAGAGCTCCCCAGAGGCTGTCAGGACAAACCACTCACCACTACCAGGTGAGCTCAAGGGGCAGCTCCCTCTGGGGTCATCCAGCTCCCCAGACACCTGTGGTGTTGACCCCCCATTTTGCCCAGCCTGTTTCCTCAGATGGGATGGCCTGGCCAGGTTAGGGTTCACATCACCAGACAGAGCTAAGGTCTGTTTCCCTCAGAGAGCACATGTGCGTCCCAGTGACTTAATGGTGCCAGGATCTTTTTGTAAGATGTGGGGCAGGTGGGAGCCTGAGTTCTTCAGGTACGATTCTGTTGGGTGGTGAGAAGACCCAGGATGAGCAGACCGCATGAGCAAAAGTGGGGGTCTTCTGACCCATGTCAGGTGGGGGAACATCCTAAGAATTGAATATTTTAGTGGCCTCCACTGACTTCACAGCATGAAACACCTTTAAACAGGTGGTCTCCAGAGTAGACACAGGAAAGCCAGCGTATGGGCTGGACAAAGGCCATTCCAGAGCTCCCATCCCTTTGTCCTACTTTCTTTTAAAAGTTGTGTCCTGTATTGATTCGGTGACGTGCCTTGTGCATCATGATCTCAGTGCAGGTGTCTGCCGATAAACAGGTACATCAGGGTTCGTGGCCACTTTCTGTTCTTATGGATACGATGCTGATAGGGCCCAGGATCCGGTTTGGAGATCGCTGTTTCAAACCATTACCTGCACAGTTATTTTTGGTCACTGTCCTTTTTCAGTTTGTTCTGCTCCCCATGTGCTGACTTTTATTTTGATTTTATTTATGTTTATGTTTAAGACATCCACACCTTCCTCTGCTAAAACCCTGAGAAATAGGCCCAGCCTTAGCCCCAAAAGCCCCACTCCTGGTAGCTCAGACCCTTTGATCAAACCCTCCAGCCCTGCCGTGTGCCCAGAGCCATCCTCCTCTCCTAAACACGTGTCTTCTGTCACACCCCGAACCGGCAGTTCTGGAGCAGAGCAGATGAAGCTCAAGGTAAGGAACCAACCGCCTTTGGAAAGGAATCAGGCTGTGCTGGCGTGGTTTTCAGATGTGTGCTTCTCCTGCCTCGGAGACCTTCAGAGATGCTCTTAGCTGGAAGCACAGTTAAAATTCTAGTTGAAGTGGGGATTTGGGGGTGCGCTGCCATCCTTCTCCACCCCCTTCCTCCCCAGTTCCTCCTAGAGCAGCTCCACAGGCGCCCGGTGGCCCCTGGTTTGAGAACCACCATTCTAGTTGGGACCTTTTGTCCAGCCTGACTTTGGCAATGGGGAGCACCGCCGGGCACCCTCATTTTGCTTGGATGGCATCGGTCTGCAGCAGTGGCCACCTGCCACTTCTTAAAGGTGTCTAACAAGCCCAACATAAAGCCTGCTGAAACATCAGGTCTTGGTGGTCCTGGAGCCCCGAAGGGGCCCCAGAGGCAGAGAGGAGCTCTGGGAGCTGTGTTGTTTCAAGCCTGTGTCATGAAGGTCACGTGCTGGGGGACCAAAACCAGCAACAGTCCCCCTTCCCCATCAGCAGTCTTGCTGAGCTCCTGCCTTCACCTTTGGCTGGTCTGTGGATTGATGCTGGTGTTGACCCCTCCAGGGCTCTTCGTGTACCTCAGGAATTATTAAAACCTAAGGTTGTTTGGGAGAAAACAAAAGACCACCAGCAGCTCCGTGACAGCCTTGGTTGGGTTCAACAACAGTGTCAACTGTTCAACAAACAGACCCTAAGGAGGGGCCTCCCTGGTGGCTCAGGGGGTTAAAGCGCAGCACTGTGAAGCTATCTGTAGCCACTATAGCATGAGCTTGATCTCCTGCAGGGAGGGGACCCGCAGGGCACAGTAGACCTCTCCTGCCTGGCCCCGCTGCTCCCCTCAGCAGTGTGTTTCAGTCAGTCTGCCTGTTCTGCTCCCCAATCTCTCTGGTGACTCCTCTCACCTCCAGCACCTATGGCCAGGACCCCAGCTCTTGTGTGCATAAATAAATCTTTAAAAATCAAAACAAATAGACCCTAAGGTCTACGAAGGCCACCAGTCAGACCCTAAGGAGAGTCGGAAGTGGGTGCTGGCCGACACGTTGGGTCACCAGGCCCCTTCATCCAAGAAGCGCAGTTGCCTTTTTAGAAACGACGTCAGTAAACTCCGACAAAGTGCACCCGGGCCCTCAGGAGGCGGCGGTAGGCAGTGCCCGCGTCCGGGTGGGGCTGTGGGTAAGACCCAGCAGGCCCCGCTGCTCCTGGAAGACCAGGGCGTGTCTGAGGTCACCCGGCTCAGCCGCGTCGGGAGCCGGTGGTGTCGCTGTGCAGCAACCTTTCCCGGTCATGAAAATAAAAACCACTGTCGGCGCTTCCATTTTCAGGGATCGGATAAAACCGGAACGAAGATCGCCACACCCCGGGGAGGGGCGCCCCCGGGCCAGAAAGGCTCGGCCAACGCCACCAGGATTCCAGCGAAAACCACGCCCAGCCCCAAGACCCCGCCCGGCACAGGTGAGAGGCTCGGGCAGCGCTCGGAGGGGGACAGCCCTGGCCCTGAGCCCCCACCGTGAACTCCTGCAGCTGACCCGCGCCCGTGGTTCACGAGGCTCTGGTGTCCATTTTCTGTGTGAGCCTTTTGCAATTCTCTGAGGTAGATTAAGAGAAGGAACGGGGAAGGATCGGAGACGGAGTTCGCACGACTAGGGGTAGCCAGCTCATTTGAAGCAGGAGCAAAATGCAGCTAGGAGCTGAATAAGGAGCAGGACAGAAGCTTCTCAGCGTCTCTCGGACCCCAAGTCCAGGGCCCCTGGGGAGAGGTTCTCGGTCGCCGGGCCAGACGTGTGGTGCCCTCTCTCTGGAGACGAGCAGCCCGGGTCAGTCACCGTCAGGGGCTCAAGGATGCGGGACAAAACCCCCCAGGGGCTTAGCGGGACAGGTGCCCACCGTGCCCGCCCCTGGGCCCCGGGGTAGAACCCAGTCAGTTATGAGTCCTGGAGGCGGCCTCAGTAGAGTGAATGTGCGTCCACAGTGCTGATGACTGCTGTGGGAGACAGCTGAAGCCAGGCCCGCCCCCATCCCACTGCCCGGCTGCCCCGCCCAGTGGGCTTATTGTGCACCTCTGGGCATGGGGCTGGGTTGGCTCTGTGGTGCCGGGGCTGGTGTCTCTGCTGCTGTGGCATGAGGTGTTGGCTCCCAAAGACCTTGGCCATTAGCGGGTCCGGCCTAGGGCAGTGCGGGTCAGGACACATCTCTAAGGCCAGGTGGGCTCGTAGTGTTTCTCCTGTGCGCCAACACACCTGACATGTGTGGGATCACACCTGGATTTGATGTGTGACTGATCTGAGGTCATACCAAGGGCGGGGCACACCTCACACGCCCTGAGGCGGGTCTGGAAACAGCCTGCACTCTCCTCGCTCTCACCTGCCTGGAGAGCAGCCTGCAGTGGCCAGGCCTGTCCGCCCCACCCTGGTGGCCTGCTGATGGGGCATGGTCCCTGTGCCCATGCCCTCTGCCGGCGACCGGCACAGCGGGCTGAGGAGGAGCTCATGCAGGATCCGTGCTAGCTTGGGCCTAATGAGCTTCTGTGGGTCTTTCTCTCTAAGCTACCAAGCAAGTGCAGAGGAAACCGCCCCCCGTGGGGGCCAAGTCGGAGAGAGGTAATTCTGAGCCTACCTCTGCGTGTGCGGCTTGCGTGTGTGGAGCGGGGGGCCCTGCTGTGACACGCTCCCCCGCGCTGAGCCAGGACAGCAGGCAGCCGCCCACCTGTCGTGTGTGTCTGTGTGGAGGTGTCCGTCTGCTGGACCTTGCTAACCTGCCTGTTCTCGTTAACTTCAGACGGCTCTTGGCGTGGGGAGCATGTGCCTGAGCGCTCCTTGGGTGCTGGAGGTTTGGACTGTTCTGGACCAAGTGTGTGTGTGAAATTGCCTCTGGCCCTTAGGACACAAGTCCTCACACCTTTGGGCTGTCTGCTCGCCTGTTCTCCAGCAGAGGGCACGCACTCAGGTGGGTTAAGTGACCTGCCTGCAGTTGCTCTGCAAGGAAGTGGTGCAGGAAGGGGCAGGCCCCACCCAGCACAGCCTCAGTCCTGCCCCTAGGGCCTACTGGCTGGGGCAGAGTTGCTTAGCCTGGAGGCAGAGACCCATCTGCTGTTTCCTTATGTGGAAAAGGAGAAAAGGCCACAGTTCTCCTGTTGCCACTGTCAGGGTGCACAGGAATTGTGCTGTGCCCCCCTGGACCCTGCAGGCACCAAATAATCCCACAAACATCAGACAGATGATAAAAGGAAAAAGTCAAAAGGGAGTTTAATAACAACGCATAGACCTCTGGTATGCAGGGGAGACCCAGCAAGACCCAGTCACTTGCTAAGTGGCTTCAGCCACCACATCATTAAAGCTTAGCTAAGACAAGGGAGCCTGGGGACAGCAAAGGGAAGGCCAGTGAGGCGTTTGCCAGAAAGGCACAGTGGACACAGGCATGCAGACCGCAGCTCTGCCTTCTCCAGGAAAGGTGAGGGTAGGTTCCCAGCAGCAACAGGGACGCCCTTACAGAGAAGGCCGCTCCACCCAGCCCTCAGTGCCTCTCCCAGGAAATTAACCTCTTGCCAAACACCCATTTTAGGGTGGCAGATTTTTGCTCTCCTACACCACAGAGCTGAGCCATTTTAGGAATATCCAAGAGACACCAAAATGCAGACCCTAAAAGCAGCACTGCTTATCGCTGGCTTATTCTCCCCTTGGCCAGAGAACTAGCTCCTTGGCCACTCTGCCCTTTGAACAAAGGCAGGGGTCCTGCTCATTACAGATGGTTTCCTGCAAGGTCTGGCAGCCACCACGCAGCTCAGCTGCCCTCAGAGCTGCTGCAGAGCTCACGTCGCTTGGCCTGGCATCCAGCCCAGCGGCTCTCAGACCTGAGTCTGCTCAAGAACCCCCAGGGAGCTTGGGAAAGCCAGCCTGGCTGCCCCACTGCCCAGAGATTTTGATTGATCACTCTGGCTGGCCCCCAGGCACCTGCATCTCCTCCACACACACACACCCTCTCCCCCAGCTCCAAGCTCTGGACATCCTGATACAGGATCCCAGGGCCACAGCTGGAGAAACACTGACACAGCAAGTAGTAGGACAGCAAACTACTCAAGTGTGATGAGGGCAGGGAAGTGCAAGAGTGGGGGCAATGCCCAGAGAAGGGAGGGACTAAGCTGAGGGTGACCAGAAGCCCCTGCAGCCTCGGGACAGGGCACTGGTTTGTGCTGGGTGAAGGGCGTTCTTGGGGAGGGCTTGTGGCATGAAGCAGCACGGCTTGTTTATAGGGGCGTGTGATGTAGGTACTGCAGAGGAGTTCAGGGGGGCAGGGACCCCCTGGAAAGGGGCCTTGAACTTGCCTAAAACTCTGAAAGGCCTATCCAGTCCAGACCAGGTGACAGCTGTGTCCTGACATCGCATCGTCCCTTTCAGGGAAAAGGCCACGTAGCCTCGCCCTGGAGCTTTACAAGCCAGGTCTGTGCACACTCCCACTTGGCCTCACTCCGGCTTTGTGATTATTTCTGGTTTGAGCTGAGGCCCTGAGCTCAGAGAGGCTAAGTGACTTGACTGAGACCACACAGCTACTTGACCCCTGGGCCTGGGGCAGAGTTGGGCCCTCGGGACGGGGTACGGGGCACCCCATGATGACCAGGCAGTTGTTGGGCGTCTCCTGTCCCGGAGGACTGGGAAGAGGAGATGTTTTACTAGATGTGAGCTCAAAGGCAGTGCCTGCTGGTTCAGCCCAACTTCCTTCAGGCGCCCACCGAGGACGTGGACCATCAGGGAGGGCAGCCCCCACACCCCCAATCCTGGCCTCACTCGCTCCTTCCTCTCCAGGTGAACCTGGGAAGTCCGGGGATCGCAGTGGCTATAGCAGCCCCGGGTCTCCAGGCACTCCCGGCAGCCGCTCCCGCACCCCCTCCCTGCCAACCCCACCCACCCGGGAGCCCAAGAAGGTGGCAGTGGTCCGCACACCCCCCAAGTCGCCATCCTCAGCCAAGAGTCGCCTGCAGACCGCCCCCGTGCCCATGCCAGACCTGAAGAACGTCAGATCCAAGATCGGCTCCACCGAAAACCTGAAGCACCAGCCAGGCGGCGGCAAGGTAAGGCAGGCGAAGGCTGGCGTAAGGGCAACCAGGTGACAGCAGGAGGCGTGTGGCCTCGCGCCCACCACTCACACAGCAGCGCCAGGGCCCCGGGGCCTCTTCTGAAGACAGCTGGTCTGGGATGACGGTGGCGGCTCCACCAAGCTGTGGGCGCCCCGCTCAGGGGAGTATGTTCTTTTCTTCCCCTGTTCAGCCCTTGCTCATGGGCCAGGGTCTGCACCTACAGGGCAGGTCTGCCAGGCCTCGAGGCCAGAGGTTCCGGCCACTGGGGTTCGGAACAGGACACAGCTGAGCTCCCGGTGGGGGGCTCTGGTGTTTAACTGACATTTGTTTGGTGAATTTTCTATTCCTCAATTCTGGGAAAACTCAAGGGTTTTACCCCTGATTCTTGCAGGGGTAAGTGTGTGTGTGAAATCTTTGAGTCTTCTAAAATTGGAGAAACATGAGGTTCCAAGGGCAGTGGTGACCAGGCTGCCCTGGACCCCCTTCCCACTCCCGTCCCTGACCCCCTGCAGTCATGTCCTGGGGTTGACGTGTGTGTCTGAAGCAACAGAAACTCACGTGCTCAAGAAGTCCAAGTTCAAGGTGCCCCCGGGACTGGTTTCTCGAGGCCTCTCCTCAGCCTGCAGATGGCCGCCTTCCTGGCCTCACGGGGTCTTTTCCTCGGATGTCTCCTTCCCAATGGTCTGTCTTATAGTCACTTGAATCAGGCCCACCCTAGTGGCCTCATTTCCACTAAGTGGCCTCTTTCAAGACCCTGTCTCCACATATACTTCCACACTGAGACACAGGGGGCTGGAAATTCAGCACGTGAATTTAGAGGATCCAATTCAGCCCCAAACTGCCCCTCGATGAGTGCTAGGGTGAGGGATGGAGAAAGAAGAGGAGCGTGGGCGGAGTGCAGGGCTGCAGAGGAGCGAGCCTCTGCTCCCCAGTCCACAGCTTGCGGGCCTGCAGGCCATGCGTCCTCCAGGGCAGTGAGCCTCCTGGTGGGCTGGGGCTCTGCAGAGTCCTGAGCACCCCTTCCCTTTCCATCCGGTGGGTGCTGGGCTCCACGGGGGCGACACTCTGTGGACCAGCACCATGGAGGGAGCACCTCAAGGCTGGAGCACCAGGTCCTGGGGTCGCTGGAGCTGGACCCCGGGGCTAGGCCGGCAGCGTCTGTTTTCCCTCTGTGCAAATCTTCCCGACAGCTCTGGGGAGCTGCAGTGGGCCACTGGCTTGAGTCGACTCCTCAGTGAAACTGGGGCACCAAGGAACCCCTCCAGGGAGAGGGCCTCGGGTGTTCCCCACCGGGGAACTTGGAGTCCCGCGTGGGCCCTGTTCTCATCACCCACCTAGACTCCTCGTTCCCCTTTTGAAAAGTGAAAAACAAACCCCTACAGCCAGAGCACACTGCTGGGAAGGGCGCCCACAGGCTGGGAAGCCAGCCCTGCAGCAGCCGCGGCCCACACCCAGCAGTGAGCCTCTGAGCTCCAGGGGGAGACCCTCCAGCGGGCTGAGGGCTGCGGGGAAGGGGTTGGACGTTTCCACACAGTCCCTTTGGGGAGGGACCTCATTCCAGTCTTGAGCTGGGGAGCTGACCCAGGGGATCTCAACTGAAGGGTCAGAGGGGAAAGGGCTTCCTGGGACTTCTGTGCGGGGAGGTGTGGAGTGTGGCCGAGGGGGGAATAACACTGTCCCTTAAGTTCCATGGAAAACCTGGAAAACTGAGACAAAGGAAACCTCTGGAACTGCGATGATAGGCCAAGGGAAATGAAAAGGGAAAGGGAAAGGGAGATGATCTGTGAAGTGTTTCAGCCTCTTACACCTGGGGGGGAGTGGTGCCAGCTCCTCCAGATCCTCAGGCCCCTGCACCCACTGTGGTGACCCCTGACAGCCAGTGCCTCTTGGTGTGGCTGAGGAAGAAACCACGGAGCACCTGGAGGAGGGCAATCCCCAGAACCACACCTGAGGGAGGCGAGCAGGAGACTGGGAGCCGCCCAGGTCGGCACCCATCTTACCGGCACTGCATCTCCTTTCTGCCTCGCACTTTCCTACTTCACGATTTTCTGCACAGAACATATATTGCTTGAAAAGTCCAGCATGACATCACTTTCAGAGAATGCAGGTCGTCCTTGACCATGAAAAGAACAGCGCCCCACAGAGTGCTGGTGAGGGGCTGCAAGAGATGGCGGTGGGAAATCACACCCTGGAGACTTTCAGAACAAACAGAGCTGGAGCTGGCTGGGCCAGGTCCACTGGGGCATTGCTGGTTCACACGAGAGGCAAGGAGCGCTAAGCTCTGATGGGGGTGGCCGCACCTGGGGCATGGCCTCTCCTTCTCCACAAGCGTGGAGCAGAGAGTGGGGAAAGAAGGAGGTCACCTGCAGAGAGCCTCAGGCTCAACTGTGCTCGGGTTATGGGGGCATCCCCATCAGAATTGAATGAGGAGTGGGGGTCGTGGGAGGGGGGAAGGCGGCACCAGCCTCAGCAGCCCTGTGTGGTCTGCGGAGAGCACTTAGGGAAGCCCATAGGCAGGTCACCGCCCAGGGTGGATGAGCTCACCTGGGCACGAGGCTGCCTGGTCCAGACGACTGGGGGGGTCTCTGTGGCTGCCAAGGGTGAGAACAGATGGGCAGGTCATTGCCAGAAAGGAGCAGAGGGGTGGTCTGACTGGCTCTGAGAAGATGGGCTGCAGTCACTTCCTCTGACGATGTCCAGGCCAGTAGCTAGGATGCCAGGGCCGGCAGGACAGAACCTGCGGCAGCTGCAGGCTTCCAAAACCGTAGGCTGCAATACCCCAGATGGCCATGAGATGGCGATGGAATCCCATATACCTCTGTCTCCATCCTGGAGAAAAGTATTTCTGCACTTATATTGCCTTAATTAACAATGCCCCAGTTGTCATTTTTTAAAGCACACACGTAGAGGGCACATATACGTGGAGTAAATACAATGATAAATATAGTGGGGTAGTTCACCTGTCCTTCTGGATGAAGACCAGGATTCAGGTGACCCTGGGCTGAGAGGTCAATCCCTGCAGTGGGAGGAGGGGAGCTGCCAGCCTGGGGCACCGCCCCACCCCCACACCAAGCCCTGGTCGGCCCTTATATGTATGTAAATTGGATCATTTTAAAGGAACTTGGAGCTGTCCCTGTTTAAAAAGGAAGTTAATCATTCAAAGGTGAGTCTCCAGTTATTCGATCTCTTCCTCGTCTGGTTGACGTGGCAGGACCTAGATAAGTTTCCTGTGTCCGTTTTCAGGCTCTTGGACTTGAAGGCTTGGTGTGGGCGTCCAGGGCTCAGCGAGTCCTGCCAGAGCACCCCGGTCTCCAGTCCTCAGCCTGTGGTTGCGAGTGAGACAGCAGCTTGTGCGGGCGGTGAATGCAGGCCTCGCGGGGCAGCCTGAACTCTCGGCCTGCCTGGAAGACGGGGGAGGGCTAGGCTATGGGGAACACACGAGGCCCAAGGAGGCCCAAGGAAACCAGAGCCAGCTCAAGGCGCAGTGAGGCTGTGCGGTGGCTTCGGTTCTCTGGACACTGGATCAAAGCCACGTGGAGCCAGCCCAGCCCAGCCCCTCCTCCAGGGTCAAGCCCTGACCACAGGGATCTATCCCTTGACTCAGCATTCCCTAAAGCTTCAAAAACATTGTTCTCTCCTCTGATGAGTATTTTCAATGTCTTTTCAGAGCTGAGACGTAACACCAAACACATCACTTGAGAAATTGTCCCAGGATTCCAATTTTGTAATGCCAGCCATTACACCACTATAGTTTTCTCTTCCCCGCAGAGTTAAGCATTGTGTGAGGGTGCAGTGCGGCCTGTAGCCCAGCAGTGATTTGGGTCTGCTGTGTGAGTATCCTTGGGTACTGCCAGATCCCACAGCAGCACCTCGCTTTTTTTGTGGGGTTGGAACAAGAAAAAGCCATATGGAAGAAAGAGCCTTTGCTCTCTTTGTATTTATTTATGTGTGCTGCAGATCTTGTTCGTTGCTTGATGCCTCTCGACTTGTTTGACAGATTTCTTGTATGGATCAGTATAGAAAACAGGGTTATCTCCCTTGAAAAACTGGTATGTTTTTTGTTAGATAAGGAGCGTTGTGACCATCATTTCCCTTTCTTCCTTGGCTCCAGGAAGCAGTTTTGTAATTGTGACGCCTGCTGACCTTTCTCCTTTTTACCATTATCTTTTAAAGTTTGTTTTATTATCATGTGTTTTCTAGTTCTTTGTGAAAACAGACAATTCTGCCCTTGGGGCTTATCCAGGGTAAAGTTACGAATAAACAAAGCTCCCCAAAGGAGGGTTAGGTGGGACTCCTGAAACCCGAGGATGACATGAATTGATTCCATGACGTGATGTGCGAGGCTGGTGTGGTAACACACAGGAGGCGTGGGCCCAGCCCCCAAGTCACACAGTGTTGTAAACCAGTGTTCCCGCCATACAGAGGCATGCAATCCAAAAAGAAAGACAGTCTGCTGGGGGTGACGCAGCTACTTGGGAGAAAGCCAGCCCCTCCTCCCAGCAGGAGCCTGGGCTGAGGTGGCAGGGCTGCCAGGCTGGCAGGAGAACTTCAGTGTTTGCCAAGAGAGCTGTGTTTGTTTGAGCCGACTTGAAAACAGTTCAGGTGAAACTCTGTTGTCACAGAGGTAGCTGTGAACACGGAAACGCCCAGGTCTGGGCTTTTGTGGGGGTGGCCACGCTGCTGTAAGCAAGGTGATGTGGGTTCCCCTATGTTTCACAGGAGCCCCAAAGGGAAGTGGGGCACTTGGGTTAGTCCCCACCCACGTGCTTAAGAACTGGGGCAGGACAAGAACCAAAAGCAGGTGTACAGAAAGAAATAAAAATTTAGGGGCCTTCCTGGTGGCACAAAGCTTAAGTCTCAGCACTATGAAGCTACCCACAGCCACTGCAGCACAAGTTGTACCCCCAGCCAGGGAGCTGACCCCACATGGCGCAGCAGACCTCTCCTGCCTCGCCCGCTGCTTCCCTCGGCAGTGTGTTTCAGTCAGCCTGCCTGTTCTGCTTCCCACTCTGTCTCTGGTGAGTCCTCTCACCCCCACACACACACACACCACACCCCACCCCCACACCTCTGGCCTGCACCCCAGCTCTTACATGAATAAATAAATCTTTTTTTAAAAAGGAAATAAAAATTTTTAAATGGGGAAAGAGAAGACAGAGAGCAGAGAGAGAGATTAACTGGTCCACACGTCCTACCAGTAACCTGTCTGAGCTGACACAGCAGAGTAGAAGCTGAAAATAAGGAAAGCAAGAGAGCTGACTCCATGTGCAGTAAGTTATAACCGCGCATGGCAGCTTATCTGCTCCGAGTTCCCTGGCCCGTTCAGGAAGCCAGATGCATGGCTTGCTGGGAGTTGTAGTTCTAGAATGAAGAGCCCTTCCGTGCACGTCAGGGTGGAGTCTGTAAAAATCATCAAGGAGTGGAATTCAGGGCATCCCTGAGGATTTAGTTTGCGCCTTCTTCTAACAGATACTTATCCAACCTCTAAAGGCTCTTGTATTTACATTTAAAAGTAAAGAAGAAATCACAAAGGAAGACTTTGAGTATATGAAACTGTAAACATCTGAATGTTAGAAAGAAAAAAAATACACCCGCCAGCAAAGAGGGCAAACATGAATATATTTAAATTAATTAGTTGCTATATTTTGAAATGCGCTTGCATAATCTGTATTTGCATGAGTGAGTTCTTCTAGGGGCAAATATGAGAGTATAAGTTGGTAGTCGCATCTTATTAAGATGGGCTGGAGCTACCATTTAAATTGTTTGCTATTCTATCGAAAAGCTCAAGACAAAAAGCAGTTTAAATGCAGCTCCTTTAAGCTCAAGATTAACTTGCTTTCAACTGAAGTAGGTTATAAGCATAGAACACTACAGCTACAATACATGATGACACTTGAACAAAAATACCTAAAAGAAAAGGAAAATAATAAAGACTTTAAAAAGATTTTAAAAAAACACAGACTAAGCCAACAATGCAGTCCCATTTACTTTAGCTGAAAGCCATTTTTTTAAATTTATTTATGCATACAAGAACTGGGGTACAAGCCAGAGGTGTGTGGGATGAGAGGAGTCACCAGAGACAGAGCAGGGAGTAGAACGGCCAGATCGACTGAAACACACTGCTGAGGGGAGCAGCGGGCGAGGCAGGAGAGGTCTGCTGCGCCATGTGGGTCCGCTCGCTCCCTGGCCAGGGATCAAACTCGTGCTGCAGTGACTGCAGATAGCTTCAGAGTGCAGTGCTTACTTAACCCCTTGCGCCACCAGGGAGGCCCCTGAAAGTCCTTCTGAGGATTGGATTGCTAGCTTTTAGAATATAATTTTCACCCAGAAATTCTACTTCTGAGACTCTACTTTCTATGCTGTGAAAATAATCTATACGTGGATAAATCTTGCACAAAGATGTTTGCACTGGAGCTGTCTCTGTGGTTTAAACTGAGACAGACACCGCATGTGAGAGCAGAGATGATGCTTCTGGCCCTACGGCCTGCTGGTGCTCGGCGCGCTGTCACCCGAGGAAGCAGGGCCTGCAGCCGGTGTGACTGTCTGCCGTGATCGCCGCCGTACACGCCAGCTGGTGCTACTTTCCTGTGAGACTGACTCCAAGGGACCCAACAAAGGGCAACAGTGGTCATGTTAGACTGACAAGAAAACAGTTGTGCTTTTTTAACCCTCCTGATGGATGCGTCTTGTAACTCACTGCTGTAAAGCAGGCCCAGCTCAACCACTCGGGAGCCCAGGCGCCTCCAGCAGGGACCTCCCGCCCGGGCCCTCTCCCTGCCTGAGGCAGTGAGCAGAGAGGAGAGCAGACAGTGGCTGCTGAGTGTGTCACTCATCCTCTTTTCTGGCTGTCAAAGGTGCAGATAATTAATAAGAAGCTGGATCTTAGCAACGTCCAGTCCAAGTGTGGCTCAAAGGATAATATCAAACACGTGCCTGGAGGCGGCAGTGTGAGTACCGTCACACTTTCCCCGCGCCCCACGCGGTTGAGTGTCCGGGAGTGGCATGGGTGTCCACGCTGCGAGGCATTGCACAGAATAAACTGCTCGCAGGCTCAGGGTCCCCCGTGTCCCAAGAGACAGAGGCCTGGCTCCCACACCCCTGTCCACTGTGCTCAGAGGGCCCCCCTCCTGCACCGGCTACCTGTCAGGAGGGGAAGATGACTGGCCTCCGGGCAGGAGGCCCACATGACCCCCTCTGCCCAGCTCCCAGGAGCCCCACAGTCTTGCAGGCGGCTGAATGGGCACCTGAGCCTAACCCCTCAGGCCTGTGCATGGACACTTTGAGGGCTCCCCTTGGAGGGCTGTTTGTCCTGAGAGCGGACGAGAGGTCACACGTTGTGACTTCTGCTCTCCTCGTTTGTCTCCTGCAGCTGGGAGGCATGGGCCCCCAGGTTTCCAACTGCTGAGCCCTGGCAGAGACTCCAGAGGCCAGAGTGTGGGCATGGGACTGGGGAGCCCCGCCGGCCATGAGGGTCGGCAGAGGAAGGCGGCCTCAGGCCCTTTCAAAATGAACTCCTCCTTCCTCCCCGGTGCATTGTCCAGTGAGATCTGGCTTGGCATCCTCCCTTCTCACAGCTCCCGGGGTGCTCCTGGCAGATCCATGCTCGTCAACGGGGGTGCACACAGCACCCAGGGGCTCAGCTCCTCTCCTCCGCAGCCCCTCCCCACTCCCAGCCCATCCTGTCAGCTGTAAGCAAAGGCTTCCAAACACTCAGAGGACTGAGAGTCCCAGGCCCTTCGAGGGCCACCCTGGCTTCTCAGATGGCTCGCTCCTGGCTGCCAGCTCTGCAGCCCCTGCCAGGTGGGTTTCTTTCCCAAATGCCCAGCCTAGGCCCACGTCACCTGCGTGCAGCCCCGAGGGTTTATTCTTGCAATGCGCGGCTGCCTCCTGCCCCAGCACCTGGATCTGGCTTTGCCACCAAATCCTTCGTGCTCCCGGGCCGTGGGTGCTCACCTGCTGCTGCATGGCGCTTCATTAACGCTTCCTCGCCAGTGTCTGCTCAGTGTCTCCGCCCGTCCCCTCCCCTGTGCCCCTGCCCCCCTGCCGCCTGTCTTCTGCCAGAAGGAGGGAAGCGAAGGTGTGGGAGGCCCCAGCCCTGCCGCCTGGCTCACTGCTGGCTTGGCTCTGGCTTCTGGTTCTCTGGCTTCCCTGCAGGCATGGGACTGCCCGAGGAGGAAGGCCAGCCCTGTGCTTTCTGGTTTAACATGT
Organism: Galemys pyrenaicus; assembly: GCA_019455555.1. Lineage (NCBI taxonomy): Eukaryota > Metazoa > Chordata > Mammalia > Eulipotyphla > Talpidae > Galemys > Galemys pyrenaicus. The sequence continues at coordinate 2,144,082 of JAGFMF010012271.1, forward strand.
CTGGGCAACTCGTGGTGGGTTGTGCTCACTGGGGCCAGGATGGGGTCCAGGGGCTGCTGCAACAGGCCAGTTCCTCGGTTCCTGGGGTGGAAGTTGGGAGCAGAGAGAGGAGAGGACCTTCCCACCGGTGAAGGCCTTGGACCACCTCAAGTAACTGCAGTGCACAGGACCTCAAGGGACCTCTTGGGGTACTTCTCACTGTCCTGCACGCTGCCAGTCCGAGGGCTAGCCTGCGACCTGGCAGAGAGCCCCCGCTGTGCCAGGCTGACCTCGCGCTGCTCCCAGAGCTCTGCTGCCGGAAGGGGGCTGGGGTCACACGTCCCTGGACAGTGGCAGCCTCGGCACCTCTGGCCTGTTTTTCTGCTGCCCCAGGTGGCTCCCTGCAGGCAGACCCTGCTCCCTTGAAGCTCTAGATCCTCATCCAGGGAAGATCTGAACCTCTGACTCACACCAGGGCTCCCCCCAACCCCCCTGCCCTGGCCACCACCTGCTGTGCAGCCTCTCCCTGCCCAGCTCCTTTCCCCTCCTGCTTCTGTAAGCCCGTCCTTACTCTTGCTAACTGGTCACGGAAGGAGAAGGAGGCCTCACTCACACGACCACCACAACCACCACGGCGTTTACTCCGCCTCCCTCTCCTAGGACCTCCCAGGACCCCTTGCCCCGCCTCCTTCAGGTCCCACCCCAGGCCTGTTTCCAAAATGCTTCTCAGGCGGGGCTGCCGACTGCGCTCCCACAAGGCTCATCCGCTGCACACTCCCATCGGCCTCAGGTCGCTCCCCACCAGGACAGCAACTGCCACATGCCCTTGACTTAACTGACGTGCTCTGGACTGTCCTAGTGAGTCACACCCCAGTAGAACTCCCCTTTCCCTGGTGTCCTGTGAGTCCCACCTCTGCCGGGTGACTCAGGCTCCCGCCCTCCCCTTTCGAGGCCTCACACAAGGTCACCGTTGAAGGCCCCAGAGACTCTGGGAAGTGACCATCTCGAGGACACTGGCAGACACCTCCAGGGGACACACGTGGCATCCCCGTAGGGGTGGCCCCTGCAGCCTGTCGGCCACCGCGGGTGCCTCCTCTGGGAGCTGGTTCCTGGCTGAGCTCAGCGGGCAGCTCCTGGGCCGCCGTTCCCCTTGAAGGGTGGGTGGTGTGGCTCCTGAGGCCGGCCGGAGCCTGGGCCCTTGCCCGTGTGTGTGTGAGTCCAGCCCAGCCCGCAGCACTGAGCCTACAGCTGTCTGCTGTGTGCCTGCCTCCTGCTGGTGCCGCTTTGCTCCTTTCCACGAAGAGCCAAAACGCCTGGACCCTGCACCCAGGTGCCAGCCGCGGCCCCGGGGTCCTGCTTGCTGGGCCCTCGCTGTCTCAGGGAGGGGGGCTTCTGCAGGGGAGCAAGCCCATCTGTCAACCCCAGCTTCTCTCTCAAGGCCCAGCCATGGTGCCGCTGCTTTCCCCACGAGGTGCTCCTGGTCCCACAGGGTCTCCTCCGCACCCCCCATGTGACCCGTCATCTCCGGGCAGAAGAGCATGCAGGCCCGGCCGGTCACATGCCCCTGCGTGCCGCTGTCCTGTGGGCTGCAGGCTCCCAGCTCCGGGCAGGGCCGGCAGGGCTCCAGCGGCCCTTTCCCCACGGGGCCAGGCGTCCGCCCTGTGCCGCGGGGAAGCTGCCCAAGGGCACCCAGGTGCAGGCAGCTGCTCTGCCTCGTGTGGGCCCACAAAACAATCCTATTTTACTCTCTCGCTCGTCCTCTCTCCTCCAGGTGCAAATAGTCTACAAACCAGTGGACCTGAGCAAGGTGACCTCCAAGTGTGGCTCCCTGGGCAACATCCACCATAAGCCAGGTAACCCTTGTGTGGCTGGGCGCTCGAGGGACTGGGGCTGCGGGGCCCTGCGGGGTGTGGCTCCTGAGCCACTGCTCCTGAGCCGGCCCAGCGGGCCAGGCAAGGGAGGCCCTGAAACCTGACCCTTGCCTCACAGGGTGGCAGCACAGGGTATGTGGATGCCCCAATTTGGCCCCAGCTGACATAGGGTGCTCACTGCACCACTGGGGGCCCTGGACATTGCCATGTCTCCTTTAGCAGAACATGAGCCTTTGGGGGCTCCAAATGCCTCCACTTCCCTCCCCATCCACACTACACAGAAATCAATGCTTTCTGTGTGTCCTTCCGCCATGGACGTGGTCTGGCGTGGCCACTATACTAGCTGCTAACCGTGTGTGGCTCTTGAGCACTGCTTGGCCTGGCCGTGCAGTTGAGGGACTGAGCTGTGAAGTGTAGGCAGCTGCGTGGCTGTGGCTGCTGGGTTGGTGCAGTGTGGGGCCTGCCTCCCCGTGAGGCCAGACCAGGGCCTCTGCCCTCAGGCCCTTCACCTGAGCCACTGTCATGGCAGGCGAGGCCACCGGAGGCACAGCCCAGCTTGCTTGGGGTGTTTCTTGGCCTGGGCATTCTGTGGGAGTCCTGGTGTACCCGCAGCCCACACGTAGGCTCTCTGTCCTCCCAAGAGAACGTACAGGTGGCTGCTCGGGCGTCAGCCTCCAGCACGGAGGAGGAGGAGGGCCTGGCTCTTCTCCTTAGGGCGGACTTGGGTGTTCCATTTGATCCCAAGCTCTGGTGGGGCCACAGCTTACAGGACGCTGGCCTTGATAGACGTCAGTCTTTGGAAGCCAAACGGTTTAGAATAATTTTCCCTGGATAGAGCTGTCATTTACTTTTGCATCATCTAAGGAGAAGGAGTTTGCTGAGTAAATATTTGATGAGACACTTTTACTAGGGAGATGAAGCAAACAGTTTTCAAGCCCCTTGGCAGGACTTACCTGCATCCAAACCACTCTCTCCTGTGATGCCGCCATCTCTGCCCCTGGAGGCTGGTGCCTGCGTGAATCCTGTGAGCCTCGTTCAGACACAGTGTTCTGTGCGTGTTGTATTCCAGGAGGCGGCCAGGTGGAGGTGAAATCCGAGAAGCTGGACTTCAAGGACAGAGTCCAGTCCAAGATCGGGTCCCTGGATAACATCACCCATGTCCCTGGCGGAGGGAACAAGAAGGTACAGGGGGCAGGGCGGGACGGGGCCGCCTTCGAGTGTGGCTGTTAATCTAGTCGGGGCCAGGTGGGCCGGAGAGGGGAGCTGAGCATCCCGTGTGGACGGACTGGCGCCGGGTTCCTGACCTTGGCTGCCCGCAGTCCCCTGGGAGCTTGAACAAATTTGATGTTGGGGCCCCACCCTGGAGCGTGACTTACTGGTCTCAGGTGCAATGTGGACACCTGGAATTTTTAAAGCCTCCAGGTGATTCTAGAGTTGTCAAAGGTGAGAACTGTGGCTGCTGGGCATCCATATCAGGCAGAGCCGTGGGAAAGCCAGGTCCAGTGCATGAGAGGGAGTCACGGGGCAGCTGATTTGCTCAGAGGGTCGCTCAGTGGTGGGTGCAGAGGGTGCTGACGCCCAGTTCCGGCAGGGCCTCTGGCTGCTGTGGGTATGACCCAGGAGGCGGCCGCTGGACGGAGGACGCCCATGGGCCCTGCACTTTGTCGTCTTGAGTCCTCCTGTGGGCCTCTGTCTGTCTGTGGGGGCACGAGGGTGTGTGTGGCCCAGAGCCTGCTCCCTGCACACCCAGCAGAGACACCATCTTGTGGCTCACTTTTCTGCTTGAAGCACCTGTGTGCCCCCAGGGGCCCTGAGGGGGTGCAAGGGGCCCACCCTTCGCCTTCTGTACCTCCCAGCAGTTGAATGAGAAGGGGAGGGAGAGGGATGTTCCAGAATGAGTCTGGAATCTGGGTCCCCACCAGTGTGAGAACGTGAGCCACCCACGGTGGCTCAGCTGGGCCATCTTCCCACCACACCCCACTGGGCAGCAGCCAGGAGTCCCCACAGACGCCTCCCACAGCTACACTCACCACCCACCTCTGATACTGAACAGGCCGCCTTGCGGTGGATACCACCCGGCAGTGCTGTGGAGAAGCACCTGCTGGGACGATCTCTAACAAGAGAGGCTGCACAGGGACACTGACCAGACCTCCCACTCTGATAGGCCCCTAAGACTGAGTGGAGGCCCCGAGGGGGCAGCTACTGGCCCTCACACGGTCTCCACAGCGCCCCCCATGTGGATGCGCGTACATGGCTTCCCAAGGTGCAGGAAGAGTTGCACAGAGAGCAGAGATGGTGCCAGAGGCCTTGTGCCTCAGGGAAGGGGAGTGCTGGTGATTCCCGGGGTCTCCACACATCTCAGGAAGCTTCTGTGTCTGGGGGAAAGCGCTGGGCTTGTCTCTGGAGGTGTGACATGACAAGCTCTGAGGCACTCTCAGCCTCAGTTTCTCCTTCGGAAAGACCTACATATCCATGTCCCACGGCGCTGTGAGAGCCAAAGTGAGAATGTTCTGGAAGGTGCCTGGGAGGTCGTAGTTACCCAAGAAGAGTCTCGCCCCGGTCTGAGCTCCTGTCTTAGCTCACCTCTGTGATGGTGTGTCCAAGACCCCTGCCCTGCCCCTGCCCAGCAGGTCCCCAGTGGCCCAGAGACCCCTCTAATCAACCCCCCCCCCATTTCCTCCTGCGAGGAGCAGATTTGCTGACCAGCAGTCGCGCCCAGGCCCTGCCATCTGGTTTTCTTGGGTTTGAGGGACTTGGGGACATCCCTGGGACCATGTGACTTAAAAACAAAGTTTTCGAAAAACACACTCTTATCAGCACAGTCAAATGGCATTTCAGTCGGTCATGGGGGAGGGGCCTGTTTTCAAAGCCTTGCCCAAAAGTTAACAAAATAAACATCTGGAAGGGGAGCCTGGATTCTCTCTACCCTTACTGAAGCCCCCTGCACCTGGGGCTCCACCTGGGGTCGTGGGCCCCTGAAGCCACCTGTGAACACCGTGAAGTGTGGGGCTTGCCCACGTGTGCACGTGTGTTTTTTGGGTTTTACCAAAGGCCCAGTCAGAGGACTTAGGCCCCAGCCAGGTCGAGCAAGACTGTCCCCCAGCTCAGGGCTCTGCAGGAGAGACTGACTCCTTCCTCCTCACCTCTCCTGGTGCTCCCAGAGTTCCCCGGGCATCCCCTGGTGCTACAACCTCTGGACTCCCAGCTGGGCATCGGCTCTGCCTTTGAAGGACTTTATGGGCCCTGTACAGCAGCCAGCACGCTGCCCAGCCGCTCCATCTCCAGGCTCTGCGCGGGTCCTGGGCACAGCCTCTCCTTTAACACTTCCACCCGCACTTGGGCAACGTCTGTCCAAATAAAATGTGCATGCTTTCTGCCTGCTTCTAGCTGTACTCGGGCTGTGAGAAGCATGCGGTGTCACTTACATACAGCTGCATCTGTGCTAGCAAGGCTGGGGCGACCTCAGCACACTAAGTGGGGCGGGGGGAAGCAGCTGTGATGGAGCCCCTGCAGCCACCTGCTATTGTGAGGGGACTAGGCCTGAAAACAGAGGTGCTGAGTCCAGAGGTTTTAGCACCAAAGGGAAGCCAGAAAAACTCTGAAAACCGAGATGCCATGAGTGTGTGAATATTGTGCCTACACGCACGCACACGCACGCACACGCACGCTTCCATAGGTGTGGTCGCCCTCTGGAAGGAAACACACAGGACCTTACAGTGGGTCAGTACCTTCTGGGGGGATGAGGCAGCTGGGCGCAAGTAAGGTGAGGGCCCCCATAAAGCATTCTAGGCTGGACAAAGACATGGGGCCCACCCCCACCCTGCCCTTGGTTGGGACGCTAATCCCCTCGTCTCTCCTCCTCATCACCCCCCTGCCCGCCCCTGCTGCAGATTGAAACCCACAAGCTGACCTTCCGTGAGAATGCCAAAGCCAAGACGGACCACGGGGCGGAGATCGTGTACAAGTCGCCCGTGGTGTCGGGGGACACGTCTCCGCGGCACCTCAGCAACGTGTCCTCCACGGGCAGCATCGACATGGTAGACTCGCCCCAGCTCGCCACCCTCGCCGACGAGGTGTCTGCATCCCTGGCCAAGCAGGGTTTGTGATCAGGCCCCCGGGCGGTCAATAATCGTGGAGAGAAGAGAGTGAGAGTGTGGAAAAAAAAAGAATAATGACCTGGCCCTTCGCCCTCTGCCCTCCCTCAGCTGCTCCTCACAGATCTGGGCACCGGTTAGTCACTTAACCTGCTTTTGTGCTCGGCTTTGGCTCGGGACTTCAAAATCAGTGATGGGAATAAGAGTAAAAATTCCATCTTTCCAAATTGATGGGTGGGCTCAACAGAATAAAATATTTTTAACAACGTCTGAAAAGATGGCCACACCCAGCATTTCCTTGGGCAATAAGTTTGGATTCTTTTTTTTTCCCCCCTCTGAGAAGAAGAGGGAGAAGGAGAGGCTCTGAAAACTGCTTCTGGGGAATTTCAAGGGACTGGGGGTGCCCTCCTCTGGCCCCACCCTGGGGTGTCACAGAGGCAGCACAGCAACAAATGATTTGAAACTTGGTGCATCTGAAGCCACAGGCAGAGGCAACCTGGTGGGAGGGCCGGGGGCAGGGGTAGATCGGGGAGAGGCTGAGCAGAGGTGCCCGTGGTGGGTGGGGGCAGTGGGTGCTGCGGGAGAGTGTGGTTGAGTCAGTGCGATGGGCGAGGACCCTGCTCCCTGCCTGCAGGGACCTTGGCAAGGGCTGGCAGCCACCGCCCCCACAGCACTCTTGGACGACGGCCCCCTTCTGCTGGCCCCCCAGTCTGTGCGCCACCCTCTGCAGGGCAGCAGGGGCAGAAGGCGCCAGGCCTGCCCACACCGCGCAGGGACAGCGGGCTGGAGGAGGACGGCCGCGGGAGGGTGGCCATTCCATCCCCAGAGAAGACTGACTTGATGTCCTGAGTGCTGGCCTCATCCTCCCTCCCTGCAGGGAGGGGATTATGGGCCGTGGGGCCTCCCTCTGCCCCATGGAAACGAGAAACCCTGTTTTATTGAGTTCTGAAGGTTGGAACTGCAGCCACGATTTTGGCCATCTCACAGATCTGGGACTTTAGGGCTAACCAGTTCTCTTTGTAAGGACTTGTGCCTCTTGGGGGACATCGCCTGTTCCCAAGCCTGGGCCCTGGCATCTCTGGAGTGCGCGGGGTCCGGGAGGTGGGTCCTGAGCCTCCATCCCTCCCACGGCCGCTGCAGCCACCTGTCTGCCCCCTGCCATGCCTGTGTGTCTGCCGTGCGGAGCTCAGTCACTGCCTGTACCCTCATCGCGTCACACTGTCCCCGTACAAGGCCTCACCACCCGCATTCTCAGTAATGGACATTGTAAATCTAAAGGATGACAAGAAGGAAGGGCAGAGTCCGGTATAAGGTGGGCGCTCAGTCTAAGTTTCACTCATCCCACTGGCCTGTCCCTCATAATGAAGCTGAGGACTTAACTTAGTTCCCTGCCCCACCTCCCAGGGCAGGGTTCAGCAAAGGCCCAGGGTGTCTTGGCCTTGTTGATTTGGTGAGCCTTTCCCCCCTGAGGGCCCAGTCCCCTACCTGCGTTGAGCTGGCAACAGGATTGCTGGAGCAGCACCAACTTGGGCAGGCAAGGCCCCAGGGCTGGACTACACGCCTCTCTCCCCCAGTTCCACCCCAGCTTTTGACAGCCAGCCCCGCAGCCCAGTGCAGCGCAACTCCAAGTGCACAGTCAGCCCTCCACCCCCGACAGGGGGACGTGCCCCTTCGGAAATGGTTCTCCCCGTCCCAGCTGGAAGCAGTGCTGTCTGTCCCGCCGGAGCAGCTGAACGTATATACATAGATGTCGTCACCCTCCCTCCCCATCTGCACCCTGTTGCGTGGTCGTCAGATTTGTCTGTTTATGCTTGGAGTCACCAGAGTGACCATGATAGTGAAAAGAAAAAAAAAAAAAAAAAAAAGGGACGCATGTATCTTGAAATGCTTGTAAAGAGATATCTAACCGGCCCTCAAGGGGGCCCTAGGGGTCTCACACCCCATGCTGGGACTTGGCTCCAGGCGGCCAGTGTGGCTAACCCCGTGGGGCCTCCCAATTTTCGAAAGGCTTTCATCAGCATCTGGGACTGAACACAGACCAGATTCTGACATCTGAGAACCCTCAGCTTCAAAGAAGGCCCGAAACAGAAGCTCAGTGCCCTCCTCCCTGCCCCAGGGCTCACGCTCTGCAGAGTAGAGCATGCTGCTTTGTGGCTGGCCTGGTTTGCAGCACGAAGATGACCCCCTCTGGTTACACCCGGAGAATCCCCACAGCAGCCCTGAGAGAGGGTCTTACAACTCCCTGCATCATGAGAAAAGGGAAGCCAGCCAACTGGAGAAAAGCCTGCAGCCCCTACCCCATTCCATCTGCTCCACTCCCCCATCTCCCTGAGCCTCTAGGCAGCCACTCCTCAGCCTGGGGTCCCTCTCAAGCTCTCCCTCAGGAAGGACTTAGCTGCAGCACAGCCGGGGTTGGCATGGATTGCTTGCCCTGGACTCCCCCTGCCTAAGGAAGAGCAGCAAGTCAGGAGACCCCATTCCTGGAGCCGTGGCCAGAACTCCAGCTGACCTTGCAGGAGGCTCAGCTGCCCCCAGGGTAAGGAAAAGCCTTTGTAGAAAATGGGCTTAAAGAAATTCCTCAGCTTCTGGTCCAGTTCAGCTTCTGGTTTGGGTAAGTTTAAAGGCAACCCTGGGGGCTGGGTGCTTGGAGTCCGGTCTCCCCTTTGCTGTTGGAGGCTTCACTTGCAGCCAGAGCTTTCTGTACAGGGATTCATCTGGACCCAGAACTTTCCACCATAAGGGTCCCCACTGTCCTGAGTCGCAGCTGTTCTCAGAAGGTTCTAAGGAAGAGAAAGATGCAGTTTAAAGATTTGATGGCGGTCAGAGACTCAGCTCCTCGTCACCACCACTGATTTTGGCAGCATTTCTGTGTACGTCTGTTCTGGCCTCCTCTTCCTGCGCTTCAGCACTGTATTCCAAGGCCTTCTGCAGAGGGTCCTGTTACCCTCTCGTGGAGTGGCTACTGGGTGAGCCCAAAGGTCCTGGTTTAGGGTGACCAGGCCAGTGCTGGCAAAAATATGGCAAAGGGACGCTGTCTCGTGACCTTAAACGAGGACAATCCCCTGGGCTGGGTACTTGCCTGGCTGTGGGTTCCCACCTCCAGAGCCAGATCCCCCAGGTGGGATAGATAACTTACCCTGTCCGCCTGGTTCCTTCAAGCGCTCCACTCGCTCTATCAATAGTTCCATTTAAATTGACTTCGGTGGTGAGACTGTGTCCTGTTTGCGAATGCTTGTTGTGCTACTGGGGGGGAGGGGGGAGGACCTGTAATATAGTACCATGGGCAAAAAAGGGAAGTCTTGGGGTGCAGCAGATAAACCGCTTTGTAACCCGTTTCTTCACAATTTCAACTGCACTTGCTAGAGGCAGCGAGACAGGCAGAGTTACTTGGAGACTGGTGCTCTGGCCTGCTGCAGTTTGCGAGGCCCCAAGCCTATCGTGCTGGCATCCTCTCCTTTTAAGCTGTTTGCACCTGTGGCTCCAGACTCTGAGCCCAGACTTGTTAACGCTTGCCAAGATCTCTCCCTGTACTCCCCTTTATCTTTGTCCCCCAAGTAAATCCAGGAGGGGGCGAAGGTAGAGGTGGAGACCATCAGCTCGTCCCATCAGCAGATCTATGGCTTTCGAGGCTTCAGATTTCTTTTCACCTTAAAAAGGGTTGCCCTGGGCACACCTACTGGACTTCACCCTGTAAACCTGCAATGTTGGGCAGGAAAGTTTCTGGCACTTGCAAGTCCCATTATTTCTTAGGTAAATTTGAGGGTGGGGGGAGGGACACAAAACCATCTTAGCTTAGCTTCCTGTCTGTGAATGTCCATAATGGTGTATTGTGTTTTAACAAATGATTTACACTGACTGTTGCTGTAAAAGTGAGTTTGGAAATAAAGTTATTACTGATTCAGTAAGGTCTCTGTGCATGGATTCAAATGACAAGAAAACAGTATCAAGATGTATGATTTCCAAGTCCTTCACCAGCCTTCAAGAGCCTAACCTAGCACCTAGATGTCAGGACTTAACAGCTCGCTCTGGGGCCCTGAAGATGAAAGCCATTTTGAGACTAGTCCGTTTCCTGCTGATTCATTCTGGTCCCAGCAAACTATCCTGTTCCAACTCAGAGGGCAATACCCTTGTGACTGAGCTCACCAGGCTGCATTCTGTTTGCAGGATCCGCACCAGTGTATTCAAACTTAAGGCTGCGGGTGGGTGCATGACATCTTTTTGTGCCAGGACAACCCAGAGTGCCGGGGCTGGCTGAAGCAGAACAGAGGGACAATTTCCGCATGAATGGCTTAGATTCTTCCAGGCCTGCCTTCCTCTCTCCTTTGGCGTGGTGCCTTATTACAGATAGAGAATGTCTATTAAATTAAGGTGTAGGGATATTAGAAAGCATAACAAAACACTGTAACCCATCATATTGTTCCTTAGTAATTAGAAGCAGGTGCTAACACTGAACTCTTAGGTTTTCAACACTGTGTTTCAAAATAATACTTTTCTTAGTTTTTTTTCTGATGTGAGGTAGTCACTGTAGGCAAAAGCTTAAGCACAGCAGGTCTTAACTGCAACCATAAAGGCAGCAACAGAGCAACCAAAGAGAAATGCTACCTTAGAACATGCAACAGCAGGTCTGGCAGACTTACTGGTTGTTTCAACCTAACACCATGAAAGGAATAGTGTGGAGAATAGGTCTGCCCACTCAACTCGTACAAAGAAAAATCAAGCACTTATAGGCTTCTCAAAAGAAAGTAGCTCAGATGTCAAGTAGCAGGGTAGACCCAGCTCAGGCTCCATCCAAAGACTACATTCTCACCAGCCCCAACCCCAGAAACAGATGGTGAAAAGTGTGACTTCCACTAAAAAGCAATGCAGAATCAGAACTGATCTATGCAGACCACCCCCTGCTGTGAGGACTGCCTCTCCTATCTCTGCTTATCCTATCTCTGGCAACCAGCAGATGATCCTGTCAGGTCTTCAGAAGACTGAACCGAGATACCCCAAGGTTCAGAGCAAGTCAGAAGACGCCAGGGAGCTGCTCCGGCAGGGCGCGTGTCCCTAAGCCGGCACCTCAGCCACGTCCGTCCAAGGTCAAGAAAGGCCCAGCACACAACATTCTGTAACTTTTTTTTATTATTTTTTTCAATTTTTCCTTCCTTTTTTTTTTTTAAGCACTAGTCTGTGCTTTGCGAACAGAATCAAGACATTAACAAAGATCAGCTTCTCTGAAGAAAAGCATTTCTATAGAACAAAGACAGCTACATGTTTCGCTGCCAATACACAGCTCAAAGCAGGAAAAGAAAATATTTACAAAATACAAGGTTTTTTTTTCATTTTTGTTTTTGTCTTTTTTTTTTTTTTACAATGCTAAAAGGGTTATTCAGAATTTTCAACCTTATAAATAGAAGAAGCACTTTATGCATAGGGATATGGTGCATTATTGTTTTTTAAAGAAACAATGACAAACCCTTTAACTTGCAAACAGAATCAAAAATAATCACTAATGTTGAAAATTGTGAAAAAACCCCAACCATTAAGCAGTTTGTCTACTATTTTTTATATGATTACAAAATGGCCACAAAAAAAAAAAATGTCCTCATCGTGCCCCTTTTTGGTGATGTGATCATACATGAGACAGGCACACGGTTAACCAAGGGGGGAAGGGAGTGCAGGGTCGTGTGGGAACCACAGCTAGGACCAGACAATGTTCCACAGGCAAGGGGAGCTTGATAAAGGGTGGGCCTAACTGGCACCGGCAGGGCGCAGGATGTGGAGGATACCCGACTAAATGGGTCAGTCAGTGAAACAGAATCATACAGGGAAGATGCTGCTCATTTCCCAGACCTCCTAGTTTGCAGGGGAATGGGAACAGAGGTTAAGTAGTCCTAACCCTACCTTCATAGACAGGAGAGGTGCTAAAAAGTTCAGGGGGGCAGGGAGTGGATAGTATGGGGGACAGACAAGGGCACAAGAGGGCAGGATGGGGACCTGAGCAGCCGCAGCCAGTTTACTGCAGCTAAGGAGTAAGACAGATGACCAAATTAGAGGACATCCAAAATGGGTCTCCACAATCTGAGAAGGGAAAGCCATTCTGTTGGCTGAGAGCTCAATGGGCACAGCTGGCATCTATGACGAGGCTCTGGTATGGGTGCTAAGTGGGACCCAGTCAGGGGGCCAGGCTAAGTCAAGCCACAGATGGGCGGGTCTCCAGTCCAGGGCCGTGCTTTCCCACCCAAATGAGGTCACACTGAGCTGGAACTTTCCACTTTCTGCCCATTTGGTGTTTCCACCTGCCCACAGGTGCAAGGGGAAGGGGCGATCATCTAACATGGCTAAGTCCAGTGATTCAACAGTGCAGAGGAGGTGCCAGGACCAGGTCAGCGGGACTGAGCCCAAACTTCTGTTTGCCAACAAGAGGAAGTGCTCAGGTGTGTGACAACAAAACATGGAAACAAACAAAACAAAAATCAAAACAGAAAAATACCAAAGTAGAATCTAAATTCCTTAAATTCACTAAAAACTGTGAAAATTTCCGGCATATGATGTTTGAATATCAAACGCAGAGATTTCTGAAGCTTTAATGCCAATAGTTAGTGAGTCTGTTTAGATTCTTGTATCCCGCTCATCTGTGAGTTGGACGCTGAGCTGTGACTGCTGCTGCCAGATGCCGACTCTTGAGGGGGACAACAGGAGGCGAGGTGGGTGCCACCTCTGTCTCCCGGCCAGTCTTGCTGCCTGAGGTGCGCCGAGTGCAGCGGGCTGCCCGTTCCTGCGCATCTAGCTGGTCCTCACACTCCGCCTGAGGACTATACGCCAGAGGGAAGGTTCGCCGCTCCCATGGTTGCACAGACTGTGGGCAGACAAGATGCCTTCGTGAGGACCTAGTACCTGCCTGCCTTGACCCCAAGGCCCAACTCCAAATGTCTGGACTGAAATAGTGAACAATCCCTCTAGGGCTGCTGGGATGGTGTGGAAAGCCTCCTCACTAAGTGGGCACCTTTTAATAATGGTAAGTTTCAGGATACTTTCAGAAGGTGAATTTCAAGTGCACCCCTTTCATCTCCTTCAAAATGAGGAGCCGGTCCTAAGATGAAGATTCATCTTTAGCAGATGTTCTTTCCCATTTTCACCCCTCCTCCTGCTAAGTGCACGCAAAGGCAGTACGCTTACCTGTTCGTCCAGCCCCAGCTCTGGTGTGGAACAACGGGTGTCTTCACTGGCTAGGTGTCGTAGAGTGTCCCGAGTCACAGGGGTGAGAGGGGCAGAGTGCAGTTCTGGGCTTATGGGGCTCCTTGGGGACTGACTGTGGGAGAACTCTGACAAAGAATGGCTACTACTGACATCGGGGGAGGCGGGCTGGGGGGTGGAGGGGTTGGCACTACCCAGCTGGGGGGTTGTCCGGCCGTCCGATGACCTGTAAGACCTGTACACCAAGGAGTGCAAATCTAAGTGTCGGGATAGAGAAATGTCCCGTATGCTTAATTTGGGGGGTTGGGATGAAGTCTCAGTGAGAAGTCATCCCAACTGTAAGAGCTGAGGTAGACTAACAGCAGTGGTTCTTTCCCCACCTTCTCCCACACCTGCAGAGGGTAGGTCCACAATGTGACAATGTATGTATATATACCTATCATCCCAAGAGCAAGCAGTGGCCAAACAATGCCAGGGATTAGATAATCTCTGGCACAGTGCCCTGCAAATTCACAGGGTAAGATTCTGAAAAGTGTAGTCAGGAAAGTTAAAAGCGTTCTACTTGAGGATCCTGAAGGTACTGTCACTGTTAACGAGTGGAGAAAGGGCGGTGATGTCTAAGTGGAATAGACAAGTGGTCTTTTTAAGCAGGACCACAAAACCACACTCCACTGTCCAAAGGAAGGTTAGCTTGTGGTAAGGCCTCCAAATGCCATAGACAGCCTGTTTCCGGAGCCCAGGAGATCACGAGAGTTTGTCAGAATTGGGTAAGTGGCTACGCAGCAAGAAGCTGGTATTTGATTACTTATACCCTTTGCTTCTGCAAACACCCAGAAGCCTCTGCATTTTAGCCACTGACACTGGATAAATATGAAAAAAAAAAACTGAGACCAGTAGCAATTTATGGACACACAGTTGGGATCCCAACTCCCTGCCCACCCGCCCTCATCACCTGCTGCCGCGCCGTTGGGGTGGCACACTTGTGGTCCAGAGCCACCGAGCCCTCTCCATCTCCTCACATTTGGCATGCAGGGCGGCGAAGGCTGCGTCAGATAGATCCTCGATCTGCAACAAAGCAGCTTTATTGATCCCTGTTTTTCTCCAGGAAGCAAGTTTAAGTATGGGTAAGTCACTTCCAGAGCCTGCCACCCCACCCCCGGCTCTTTCCCTGCCAGCACAAGAATATGCTTGCACTTGACACCTACAGAAGAGCGTGGAATGTGTGTACCATGCATGTCCTTCTGAGAAAGAAGGCCATGACATTACCTCTTCATTCTCCTCATCAGGACTCCCTTTCAGAGACTGAAGGTCGACCTCCCGCCAGCTGTAAACCAAGAGGGACAATGGTGAGATGGCAGGCAGGTGAGCAGTCTGGGTGGATCTGTCCACGCAAGAGCAAGAGTCCTCTACCAGTGCCACTCTGCTGGGCAGCTCTGCCACAGCAGGCTTAGCCCTGAGGCCTTTTAAAGAGAGATTCCACCCCCCCCCCCACAAAAAAAACAAATAAAATAAAATAAAAAGAGATCCCACACAGGAAGAAACAGCAAGCATGTTGGGAGTCTGTGCAGACTCAAGTAAAAGGAATCCACTTAAAGGAGACCTCCACCATTCAGCACCAGCCACGACTACATATGGAAATGCAGGTGCTGGGGTGCCCGACCTTCTAATTTGTTAACAAAAGCTGAACAACAGATTCATGAGAAATCCTGCTTTGATGTTGACAATAAATTCAATTATTTTAAAACACATTGTATGTGTCAAAAAAACAGGTCTACAGATTAGCAACGGCCAGTGGCTTGCCAGTTTGGAGCCTGTGGACAGATTGGTGCGTTCATAGAACGAGAGAGAACTATATACAGGAATAATTTTACAGGAAAGATTTTCTCTTAGAGAACACAAACTCAAGCCTAGGGTCCAAACCTCAGTGAGGAGAGAGAAAGGATAATAATTGAAATAAAGGGGAAAAGAGCCAAGTATCTAAGGGCCTCTACCTGGGAGTAAGGATCTCCTTGTATTGCAGTTTTTCTACACGAGTTGTTGCAGCAACAGACATCGGGATGACAATGTTGTTAATATCGAATGAGCTCTCTCCCCTTCTCCTCCTTACTGGTTGCTGTAAGATAAGAATATGCTTAAATGGGAGGCACAAGTCTACAAACATCAAATATTATACTGGAGACTTCAGATAAGATCTCCAATAAACAAGCATTTTGGTTGTTGGGTTGCATCTAGGATGCATCTTAGAGATGGTCTCCCGTAACAAAGTCCCCAAAAGAAACACTATGTAGCCCCAAGGAGTCACCCCACTTCAGAAGTTCCATGGGCTCCCCTCTTCCTTCACAGGCTAACACGAAAAGATTTCTGTTGAATTTTACGGCGGTGAGGATGCTGGGGCCATGAGTCAATTGTTGTGGTACCTAGTCCTCTATATAGACCTTTATTAGCCCCCTTATGAATTCTTCTTGCTTCCCCTCTTAATCTTTATCTATGATTTAGACCAACAGTGGCTCCTAATAGCAATGCTTACTGCTAGCAGTGACTCTGAGTTGAAAAGATGAATTCCCTTATCCTGAAAGATGCCCAAACGACACACATAGATCAACAGATCATCTAACCTTGGTTGACATGAAAACACCTTCTTCTTGTAGATCTGCACTCTTCAGCTAAACCTATACCCACCACCTGCTTAGGTGATTTCCCCTCTTTCTGGTTATTATTATTGAGGAAAGAGCTCAGCGTTTTCTAGTTCCATTGACAAAGATGAGCGAAGGGAAACCGAAGAGGAAGATCTGGCTATATAGCTCACAATTCTGGAGATTTGCTCCTATGGGAAAGTTGAGAAAATCAAACTTTTAGGAAATAAGACTAGGAAGGACCCATTATCAGAGGGTGTGTGTGTGGGCATCTATAGCATTTAGGAGACCAAAGGAACTTGGTTTCTTAGATGGAAGAAAAAGTCCTCTAGCTGCTACTGCCCAGTTAGCAGGTATCCTACCCTGAAACAGACTGACAACTGAGCTGTGAAGAGCTGAGGAAAACAGTGATATGACAAACATATTGCCATGGTGACAATATAGCTGGACACACCTAAGAGGAGGTGCTCAAACCCAAACCACCAAGTGTGGTTGGCCCACAGGGAACAGATTGGTAAAGGAAGAACAGCCACCTACAACTAAATATTACTCTGTTCCTGCAGGGTAATATATGACTGAGTCATCTTCTCATTTCAGGACAATCTCTCAGATGAGAATGTTGAAAGGCAGTGCCTTCTGGGCCAGGATTTTAGTTGTCGTCACCCATGATGTTAGGTCATTACGATGTCTTTTCCACCTCAACTTCCTTCTCCATCAAATGAGCATAGACAGACATTGACATCATAGATTTAGGCTAGCTGTTAACCAAAATGGTTGAAGAGACTTTGTAAATCTTGCCTGGATGAACACCACAGCTAAGGATTAGTGATTTCATACCCAAAGGCCCCTGCTTTTGTCACATCTGAAGAAATTATACATTCCACAACAACAAGTGAAGCTCCCTCAAAGAGCTAGCTTTCCTTGTGTCTTGGTCAAGAATGGATGTGAAACTGCCAGCAGAAATAGGTACTTATTTTCCCTTAAGGGTTAGCATATATCTACATACAAGATTTACATTCAATAACAAAAATTTTAAATCGACTAAGTCTGCTTTAACATTAGATAGGTGGGCTGGCAAGTGAGAAAATATTGGTCTCACCATGCCCTGGATCTCAAGCTCCATTTTTTTCTACCAGAATTATACTCTCTTTGAAATCCTTTGGTTATCTAAGATCCTTTGCTGATGGATAACTGATTTTGTGAAAGACACTGTATACCAATTATTACTATTATTACTACTGTGGGTGTGGGAGGTGCGTAAGGGAGAGGAACACGGAAGTCATCTGGAAGACTGATTTTTAAAAACAAAGAGAGGGCAATGTGAATTCCTCCCTATCACAAATGCCAGTAAGCACATTTTGTGGGCTTAAAGGTTTCTTGCTATAAGCTGTGAAGGGACTTCCAAGCATTTGCATAAGTCTCTTCTGCAATGCCCCACCACAGGCTCACTGGGCAGTGTAATGGTTAGGAGAACAGCCTCTGCAGCCATATTGCCTAGGTTTGAATCATCATCACAGCGCTCACAAGTTTATTTGCCTGATACAAAAACTGGGGAAACTCAGTTTCTCTGCCTACAAAATAGTAATTCTAAATACTGCCTCTACCTCAAAGGACACTATGGTGATGAAAGAGAAAATACTGAAAATAAACCTAACAGTTGCAGTATTTTATTATTACTATTATAAATGATATACATAGGACTTCTCGTGGGCATAAAGCAGCTAAAGGTTTATTTTCAAGAAAGTTTAACTGTTTAACTGAGTAATTAAAATATTAGAATGAAATTAATGTGGATGTCTGAAATGGCCGTGCACTCAGCTTGCTTTCTGTAGACAGGGTGGTACTGTAAAAGCTGATAGGGGTCAGAGAGTACACCATTATGAGTGTACACATATGTAAGTAATGCCAAAGTAGACTGCTGAATCTATAATTCTGCTCTGCATACCTAAAAGCTTGGGCTCTAGCTTTCTTCCTTCCCTTCCAGGTTCCCTCACACCCAGTGTTTAATTTCAGTATTCCAGCATCACTCACTACAAGAAATCAAAAGTCTCTCTTTTGTGCACAATTCTCTCTCCTCTACCTCTTCTCATGCTGGAGTAACAGGACTAGGTGTTTGCTTCCGCAAACTTTCTATGGATGGTTCAGTATAGATCCATCTCTACTATGAAAAGCAACTAAAAAAAAAAACAAAAAACCACCACCACTTTGACTAAAAATAACATTATCAACATGGTGAGCTGAGTCCCTATTGACTGTCCCTGGGCATTACAGCCCAACTCCATGCAGGTACTTACAGACGTGCTGGCGGTGACCTGTGAGCTAGAGCTGGTAGGTGCCGAGGTGTCTGATGAGGTGGAGAGCTGTCGCACCAAAGGACTGTGTGGTGGATGGTGGGCAGCTGCCAAGTAGCTCGAACTGCTCATGTCTGTATGATGCTTCAACACTGCAGAAGTCAACAGAAAAGAATATGTGGCTACATCAACTAGCTCTACTTCTAGCACGAGCTAGAAATGCCAACAATACACAGTAAAGGCAAAAATGTTTTTTAAGCCTAGAGGATAAAAAGGTAAAGCAAACTGGTTGATGGCAGGTAGGGGGCTGGGCAGAGGTTGCTGCAGCAGTAAGAAGTGACCTGCATTTAGAAGCCGTAGTTGCCTCTACTCGGCCTCCCTAGAAAGTGAAGGACAAAGCTGGGGCAATTAAGAGAAGCCTAGGCTGCTCCAGAGAGCTCTGAGCAGTTGCAAATGCAGGTAGAGGTGCCGGGCCTGGCCCTACCTTCACTTCTCTCAGATGAATGGTCTCGCAATCTCATTTTGCTGTGGTTTGGGTCATGCACAGGTGGCGGTGGGTTGAGCAAGCGCTCTGCTTTTGGCGCTGTCACTCGCTCCACCATAGGCACGGCCCCCACATCGTCTAAGTGCTGCCTGTGGGTCCTGTCAGGCCGGGTTTGGTGATGGGACAGCTCTGAAGAGGGGAACAGAAAAAGAGCTGTGAAATACCTTTTCTTAATCTTTCCTTATGTATGAGTTCCAAGCTCCTGAGTGATCTCTAGGTCAATGATAGACACCCAGAGCAGAAAGACAGTCCTCTGGGACTAAAGCTTCTAGCAAATAGCACAGTGGCCAGGACAGGCATAGGGAGCCAACAGAGTCCTCAACCAGAGAAATGTGACACTGGGCTACACAGTTTGCCCAACAGATGGACCAATGCCACACCACGGTCAGCTTTTAACCCATCACTGAGTCTTGCCCCAAGATCCATCAAAGTTCATCCGAGGCACCCAAGGCATACTTATAAGAAGTGGACCGTGAGTTGAATTTACATCAGTTTTTTCTCCTAATGCGGACATAATGCCACAGTAAAATCTTAACAGGAATAGAAAAATAACCAGAGAACTCCCTAGTCCTCTGGAACTTACTGGCTGTTGTGAGGAAGGAGCTGACCAGCTTGTGCCTGTCTTTACTACGAGTTGGATCTGGCAGACTGCCTGGCATGGGTGCTCTGTGCTTAAGTGAAAACTTTTTGGGAGGTTTGATTTTGTCAAAAGGCTTGTTCTGCCACTGAGATTTCAGCATGCTCTGGAAGTGCAGGCTTGTGGGAACATCTGCAAAGAACACAAAAAACTGCAAGTTAGTCCAGACACCTGGCCTCTGGCCTCTGGGCTCATGAAGAGAGGTAGGCACACCAATACCTCTGGCTCTGCTGCATGGCACCTTTCTTTGGTTTCTACAGTGGCATAATAACCTAATAGGGCAAGTACTATCACATGGAAGAGCAGCTTGTCTAAAACTTACTGAAGGTGAGTCACAAGTCACTTTTGCAATTTACTTTAGAAGTTAAAAAAAGTACAGCCAACACACTTGTTAGATCGTTTTGTGTGTTCCAGTAAGTTAACTTTATTGAATTCAATGACTGATAAACATCTTGTTTCTCAAGAGAATGAGGAGAGAAGGGCACTCTTGTACACTGCTGGTGGGAATGTAAATTCATGGAAAGCAGTGTGGAGATTACTTATAATCCAGTTATCTCACTTCTGGGAATATGCCAAAAAAATGCATAAGCATCGATTTGAAGAGATAGATGCAACCCCATGTTTATTGTAGCACTATTCACGATAGCCAGGAATGGAAAACAATCTATGTGGCTAATGACAGATGACTAAAGATAATATAGTACATATATACAACAGAGTACTCTTCAGCTACAAAAATATGAAATCCTGCCATTTGAGTAACATGGATGGATCAAGAGGGAATTATGTTTGGTAAAGTAAGAGAAAGACAAATAACGACATGATTTCACTCAAATGTGACATATAAAGAAAGCCAATAGATGAACTAAATAAAACAAAAACAAAACTTTTGGACTATAGATCAGTTAGTAGTAACCAGAAGAGGCAAAGGGGGTGAATAGGTTCAAAGGGGGCCTCCCCGGTGGCGCAGTGGGTTAAGCAATGCACTATGAAGCAAACCACAGCCACTGCAGCATGAGTTTGATCCCTGCCTGTGGCCAGGGATCATGTGGAAGGGAGCCACATGGTGCAGAACTCTCCTGCCTTACTCGATGCTCCCCTCAGCAGTGTATTTCACTAGATCTGCCTGTTCTGCACCCTACTCTGTCTCTGGTGACTCCTCTCACCTCCCGTGACTCTGGCCTGTACCCCAGCTCTTGTATACATGAATAAATCTTTTTTAAAAAAATTATTCCATTGCTAGTATATAGAAATACAATTGATTTTTTATATACTGATCTTGTGTGTACGCCTATGATCTTGCTAAACGCATTACTAATAAGCTTTCTTTCTGGTTGCTATAAATTTCTTTACAATTTCCTACATACACAACTATGTCATCTACAAAGAGATCACTGTGTGCTACACTTTCACTCTAGCCTAAAAGATCTAGAGGTGGTCTTTTGCAGGGTATAAAATGTTTTCCAGGGTCCTTTTAATCTTAAGACCAGCACATCATTAGTCATCTGGGACATACTCAAAAGTTCTAGCCCCAGAATCCTTATATCCAAGCCCAACATAAAACAAAACACTACTACCTGATAGAAGCAGGTACTGGTGGGATATACATGAGGCGAAAATCCACCCTAGCTATTCCAAATTTATCACCCAGACAAATGCCCAGGTCACATCCTTACTTCTTTGGTCCTTTCTAATTGTAGGTGAACTGCCCCACTGTTTACTCCTCTACGTGCTCTCAACTACTATTTTCTCATTTTATGTCTCCACATTTAACCTGTTTTCCATCATCCCCCCCCCCAAATTTATTTATGCATACAAGAACTGAGATGCAGGTAAGGAGGTGTGGGGTGGGGGTGAGAGGATTTATCAGAGATAGAGTGGGGAGCAAGCAGGCAAGAGGAGAGGTCTGCTCAGCCATGTGGGGCATCTCCATGGCCAGGGATCAAACTTATGCTGCAGTGGCTGCAGCTAGCTACAAAGTGCTGTGACTTAACCCCTTGCACCACCAGGAGGCCCCACCTGTTTTCCATCTTTTAAAAATCACTCCAAACTCTTGTCAATGACAGCATGCCTTCCTTTATCAGAGCTCTTAGAGAATCCACTTAACATGTTTTTTAAAAACATTTATGTGACTTTGTGTCCCAGCACTACCTGTTAGAAACAGGCAGGGGGAAGGCAGAGAAGACAGGACTAAATGAACATTTACTGACCCCTTCATTAGGTGGCAGTTATTGTGTGTGTTCATCACCATGTGTTTATCACTTAATAATTTTAATAATCTCATGACATAAGCATCAGTATGTTCCCTTTAAAGATAGAAAACAGGTTCAGAGAGAGGAACTGTCCAAAGTTACACAGTAAGTAACAACCAACTTACTCAAACACAGCTTTCTATAAGCCTGACGTCTAAGAGTCCTTACTCCTAGTCACAAAATTATTCTTTGGCTCCGAGAATGGAGAAGTTTAACTCTGAGAGGTGGACTCTGAATGATATTTTCAAGTTACTCTCCGGAACTGGAAATTAAAGGCTACTTTTCAAGGGAATTCTATAATGTGAAACAATTTACTCTTTCCTATAATGGACAACTTCTCAACATTTTAAAGATTAAGTTTGTTGCCCTTAAGGCAGCAAAACAAATTTGAAAACTGGTAATAAAATTCTGTTCTACACTTGTTTTCTTATTAATCAAAAATAAAGAACTGGGTTTAATGTATTGATTAAAATTCTCAGCTCTAATTCAGAGTGACAGGAGAAAAAGGTGTATAGGAAATAAAGTGCTGTCTAGGGACATTCTGAAAGCTGGGCTGAGTTGAAATGTATAAAAGGCTGAAGGAAAGTGAGAACATTGCACGATATGCAAAGACACCCTTTTCTCAGCAGAAAAGTTACTCCCACTTGGCAAAGGTGAGTATGTATGTAATGAGACTATAAAAGCACAGTGATTTAATTTTTCCCCTCCCTACTTTCCCAAAACTGAGAATTAAGCCAGGGAAAAAGGAGACAGGGACATCAGAAGACCTGGTTATAGTGAAAACAGCTATCAACAAGAAATAAATAGGTTGGCATTTGGGTCCTGGCTCCCTCACTGAACTGTAGGAAAAACCCAGAACAAACCACTTTTCTGGGTCTTATTTTCTTCATGTGTGAAAACAGGCAGCAGAACTAGGTCATGACTGGTAACAGCCTGGCACACAGGCTCTTCTAGTGTGGCACTTCTCAGCCTGCGGAAGACATAGGCCAAGTGAACATAATACTCTTTCCTGTTGTACACCAAGACCTCTGGTTCTTCTCAAAATTTAACTGAAATGAACTAGCTACTATTAATTTGAGTAAACTTAAAGAGAGGACAGCTATTTGTTTTTGCTAGACTAGATGACTGGTGAGTTTCTCAACTATAAAATATGAATCAATGACTCAACTAAAATCCCACTTCTAATCCCCTTCCTTTCATTTAAATGCTCTGAAATGGAAACTGGCACAATTGTAAACCACCACCTTGTATCCTGGAGTTCAGACAGAATCAGGAGCGAATCCCCTATAAACTCACTGAATCATCAGTCAGTTAGGGATAACAAACCATTCCAGGGATCCAGGATACTAGAATTTGTGCGAAACTAGCTTTTTTACAAACTGCTTTCATATAAAAGAAAATAAACTCAGTTAACGTGCCCAGTCAGTGAATAAAAGTGATCTGTGAAGAACTGCTGGCCTGAGTTCATGAACTGAGTATGTAATAATACCTGAGATATGCATACAGGTAAAACTCTGGAACAGACACACAACAGAAACCCATTTGGCCAGGAGACTTCACATGTTCTGTATGTGGTACAAGCAATGAAGTTCAAATAATATCAGAGAAAAGGATGCAAAATCTTGATCAGGTAAATAAAATGAAAATGGAAGTGATCCCTACTAACACCGCAAGTTACTATTTTTTCAAACAAAATGAAGAGACCTGGACATCAGCCCTATGACATTCCATGATTCACTAGACTATTCTGCCCATTACTTTCCACCATTTTCTCATTAGCACACATCTTAAGTGTTTTGTAATGCTCACTTCTTCCTCCTTCTGGTAAGTTGTGGTAACTCCACATACACAGATAATTATCTTAACTTGTTCTCTCAAAACAGCACAGATGGCCATGGCCAGCAGGCGGTGCTCTTATGCAGCTGAAACCTAAATTCACATTCTTTCCTCCACAGTGATACACACACACACACACACACACCTATCTCTATAGCTCTCTCTATATCCTATATATATACATAGGATATATAGTCTATATATCTATATATCTATCTATATATAGATAAATATATATCCTCTACATTTCCAGCTAAGAACTGGCTTGATTAAGTGAGCTTGAGCTTATAAGTAGACAAGTCCCTCCTTCAAGAGCACTAAATGGTTATCACTTTCTAATGCCTACACATTCTAGTCAGCCTCAAATTCTACCATCACCAAATTTTCTCAGTTTTCGTAGTCTTACTAGAAGTAATGTGGCCGGATTATAAAATGCCTTTTCTTGCAGTGAAGAAAGTTTTGGTAACAAGGCATGAGTAGGGTTTACTAAGTGATCAAGAAAGAATTCAGTGATTTAAAGAACAGATAGATGAAAAGGGGATACTGCCATTCAGTGTTTGATTAACTGACAATTACAAGAAGAGATTCTCTAGCATAAACAGCAGCAATAAAATTTTACTGGACATACTACTTTTGGCTGCTTTTGTAGTATGGTTAGCAAAATCTAAACTACTTAGTATAGGCCCTTTAAAGAAAAAGTTTATAGTACCAGCCAAGCTAAAAACATTTTTTTTCCTCATACCACCAAGTAAATCTTGTATCCCACACATAATTCTCATTCCTCAGACTTCTATTTCAGTAATCCCTTCAAAAATTTGGAAAAAGACTATCAATAAGGTGTTAGGAAGGACAGATTAGAAGTAAAAATACAATCCCTTTTCAGGAAACTTAAAATTTAAGTAATGGAAAGAAAATACATGCATCCATAGCCATGATGTACAGATAAAATGCCACAGTGATTTCAGAGGAAATGCTCAGTTTGCAGATTGGGCTTTTTGTAAGTATATATCCAGAGCAGTGGTTTCAACATTTTTGCTCATGCACCCCACCATTTAAAATCGAATCTGTAAAAAGAAAAAATAACCACCTCCTATAGCTGTGGATGTTGCATTTTCTAAAAGAGTAAATATACTTTAAAAATATTTTTATCAATATCTTGGCTGGTATGTTTAGCTTAAATGAAGAAAAAATATTTTTAATTAATCACACTTTACAGTAAAATCTAACTTGTTTTTAATTCTCTTAAATACATATTCTAAAATGACAGACAAAACACAGAATCTTGATACAAGCTATATTCTAAACAAAATAAATTATCTCCATCTTTTTTTCCCCAAAAAACCTTTTTTACTGAACTTTCACAGGACATTCCTTTAGGAGTCATAAACTGTTGGAAATGATCCCATTGTTTTGCCTCCCACTGCCTAAACTTCTGTAGTCCATGGGGTAAGATCTATAGTATTACTCAACCTGGGAAAGAATGACTATCTTGTGAAAGAAGAATAATTATAAAAAGAAGGGTAAAACAGAAAAACTTGCAGGCACAGAGACTTACCAGGTAGATTAACTTAGAAATACAGTACAAGCATTTTTGCTTAGCTATAGACCCCTCCCATGGAAAGCAGTCATCTAACCACAGTAATATGTACACCCTAATAAGACTTTTCTTCAGAGCAGTAATACTCACCCTATCACATTTTAAAAGATATACCTGGAATGTAATGGTCCAGGTTATTTATGGCTGGAGGTAACTGTCCCTGAGCTTTAGCTAGTCACCTCTGGTTAGGGGGAAATCTGGTCTGGTAGATCTGTGGTACTGTAGACAAATTTCAAAGGTTAGACTTTGCTATGGAAAAGTGATACCTTCATAGTACCTGGGTTGCAATAGGGTCTTTACTGTTTTTCACTTTGAACTCTTTAATTCTCAATTTATTAAGACCTCACATTCTGTGGTCTTTCTTACCATCTGGAAATGCTAGAACTGGGTGAACACAAGAATCCAGCTGAGAAAGACGTTCCAATAGAGGGGCTTCATAATGGATTTCTGGAGGCATGGTGTTGGTGCTGCCTGAGCCACAGAGTGCACAGGAGGGGTTCACATCACAGCCAGAGCGCATGTTGTTGTTTCGATGAACCTGTGAAAAGTTAGGGAAAACTGACAATTCATTATCTGACAAAACTTGTATCTTTTACTAGTTCATTTTTTTGTGAACACTAAGACTGTATTTGAAAATCAAATGGAATCAATAATTAATGTTGCAAATAGTTTATATTTTTACTTTAGGACATTTGAAAACATCTATCACATTCATTCATAATTTTAGAATGAGATTTTAACTGGAAAATGTTGGTGCATAAAGATTTCTTTCATTTCTTTTTTTGACAGATTCTGCATCAAGTTATTTGTACAAATAGCACAGGAAGATAAAGAGGAGGAAATGGATAGTATAAAAATAAGAGGAGAAACGTAAAACAAATTCACTTATCTAAATTTCTTTAGACTGCAAAACATAAAAACCAAAAATACAGATGGGGAACTTGGAAGTTACCAGAGACAAGATATAGACAACCTATAAAGGAATGACAACTTGACAAGAGAATTTTCATTAGCAATATAAGATGGCGATATCTTCAAAGTGCTAACTATAAGATTTTACCATCAAACTATTACTCAAAAATAAAATCAATCTACATGTATTTTATTTTTTTATTTTTTATAAGATTTATTTATTTATGCATACATGCACTGGGGTACAGGCCAGAGGTGGGGGGGGGGGTGAGAGGATTCACCACAGAGAGCTGGGAGCAGAACAGGCAGATCAACAGAAGTACACTGCTGAGGGGAGCAGCGGGCACAGCAGGA
>JAGFMF010012271.1:2181739-2294641 GCA_019455555.1 Galemys pyrenaicus
GAGGTGATGGTGCACTGGTGAGATGGTGATGGGGAATACATGGGGATTACAATTAATGGCAAGTATATGTAAATTTTTAAATATTTTAATAAAAAAAGGGGAAAAAATAGAGTAAATCAATATTTCCTTCCCCACCTCACAAAGCAGCACCCTAGGGATTACCATGTGTGGAATGAGATGGGCAGCAAATCTTACAGTTAAGATAGCAAGAAGCGTTGCTGAACTAACTTTTCCTGATTGAAAGGGTTAGATGTTCAGACTAAACTGATTAGTATAGCAAATTATTCAAATTTGTTATTCATATAAAGCATGCATGTGCCTGATTGATCAATCCACTTTTCCAGACCAATCAAGTGTGACAGAGTACTTAAAAAACAACAAAAACTAGTAAATTAAGAGTTCACAGGTGGTAGAATTTTTTAGGTTCTACAAACCCATGACTACTGAACTGACTTTATAAAAAAGCAAATACTTAGATTTTCTTTTTTTTAAAGCCCCTCATTTGTTTAGAAAAACTAACAGTTCATTTCTGGTTATTGTGCCTTTCTAACAAACATTATCAAAAAGGAGAGAAAGCTAACTAGATATAAGGAATTCATACTTGGTCAAAAAAAAATCAGTTTTTGATTTTATGTGGATTATTTCATGTTTCAAGCTCCTCATCTCAATACTTAGCACAGTCTTACTTAAAGCCACCAAAATACTGCCGGCTAATAAATAGTACACTAGCCAGACCAATCAAGTGTGACTAACATGGCCAGGAAATTGTCAAATATTTTCAGAATACTTACATAGTATTTCAATTTCTGTATATGTAAAATAGAACTGTTCACAACTCACTTTCCTATGTCTCTTTGTTGGGGTTAAAAGAAAATCTACACAATTATATGAAAAATCATTTTGGATTATTCATGCTTTAGGAATTTCAACCAACATAATACTGTTATAAATCCAAAGACTATTAACTTAAGATTTATAGAATCTAAAGTAATAATCGTAAACAGTCTTACAAATTCCTACTGCTCAACTTACCCACAGACCCAATCTATTTTAAAAGTACTAATTGGTCACTATTTTTAATACCATGGATTAAATGTTCTCCAGACAGTATCTATCCCTCAACTCTTAGTCAGTTTACCATTTGTAATCCCTTATGACCACAAAACTTCAAGGTAAAGATTGTTTCCCCCACTACCGCCACCAAAGAAAGAAAACTGCTCCTGTTAAAGCAATGGCAGGAAGATACCTTGGACTGCTTAAAAAGAAAAAGCAAGAGTTTACATTTTTAGCATGCCTTTCTTCTGAGAAAGCATTAGTGTTTCTTTTAATAGGGTCACTTGTTATCCCCATCATTCCCAGAAAGCAAAAGATAAAAGAATAAATGCTCATTTTACAAATAGAATAAATGAAGACAGTTGTCAAAAAAGCACAAAGCCAATGTTTTTGCAAAAAATCAAAACAAAAAACTGTCAATTGCAAATGTAGTCTTTGAAAAAATACTGATCCTGTAAATGACCTTTATTCTTAGAAAGGAGAGCACATAAGAAAATACTCATATATCTAAATAGAAGAGATGATTAAAAACAAATGAAGCTGGCTACCAACAGGGGGTGGGTAGGAACAAGATATAAAGAGGAAAAGGAAAGAGGGCAGTAGTGAGCACATCCCTTTCATATAGTTTGACTTTTGGAATTTCATGTTTTACATGCTCGAATAATAAAGATCAACTACCGTGTGTGTGGGAGAGCAAGAAGTGGAATACTGCAGGGACAAGAGAACTGTTACTGAATTATAATTGAACTACAAAACAATTATATGCTCACTGAAAAGTTTCAGGAACAACAAGTAGCTTTAGGAAAATAGCATGACTGTATATTATAGGACTAATATACTGTATATAGTATTATACTTACCCCTCCTGCCTCGCCCACTGCTCTCTTCAGCAGTATATTTCAATCTACCTGCCTGTTCTGTCCCCCACTCTGTCTCTGGTGAAACTTCTCACCCTCCACACCTCTGGCCTGTACCCTAGTTCTTGTATGCATAAATAAACCTTTTTAAAAAAAATGTATTTCCCACAGTGCTATGAGTTGGCAATTATGAGACTTTATGTAGTACACTAGAACAATTAAGTATCACCAAGAAAGAAGGAAAGCTGATACTAGATATTAGTATTAACTCATGGTTTTCAGTATATATACAACAGATGAGAAAATAACATAAATATAGCTGAGTATATGTGTGTGATAGCACGCACACATGTATTTTCTTGCTTCACCTGTTAAAAAGTCCTAGAATCAATGAGCACATCTAGCAGTCAATCTTGTTTTCTAAATACTGTTTTCCAATAAAAAGAACCAGAACTGGATGGGGAAGAGGAGAAAAAAATAAAAAGAACCAGAACCAGAATTGAAGTTAATAAAATACAGGATGAACTTGGAACATCTAGTGGTGTTATAAAGTGAATGCTCAAAAAAAGAGGGGTGTATGTTGAAAGGATACAGGAGCCAATCTGAAGACGGTACCAATGTCAAAAGTTCAAACAGCTGGATTAACTGAATGAGTAGCAGTAACAGATCATAATCCATTAAATAAGCAGCCATGAATCTACTCTGAATATAAATGACTAAATAAAAAACCAATTAGGGTAGAAAAGACAGTTCTTTCTAATAAAATTCCAATCCACTAGTGTAGGAAATAAAGAAATCACCATTAAAAACTCCACAGTAACTGTTGCAGGTAAAAAACTACCAGGGGTTGATAAAATGTGGATTAAAGTATAAAGAGCAAAGGAACACTGTATAGTTTCTCTCCATGAGATAGTCATTCATCACAAAGGGAAAAACACAGCAGAGAAACCTGGCAGGCATCACTTTAATCAAGATCAAAAAGCTATCACTACCAAAGTCATGTACCTCTAATATGGTACACTGAGAAGGACATGGTATTATTTCCAAGGTATTCCTATAAAAAACTGCCTAACTTCTACTAGTAAGAAAACATCAGGTAACTACAATATAACTGACCAGTGTGTCAGGTCTTTAAAGACAAAGACTAAGGCTCTTCTCATAGATTGGAGATTTTTTAAAAAGTGACAACCAAATGTAATGTGGGGTTTTGGACCAAATATGCAGCAACAAGAAAATGAGTAAAACTCAAATAAAATCTGTGTAGTACTACATATTAGTACTACATATTAGATTGGTTCAATCACTGTACAATGATTACTCAAGGTGTTAATATTAGTGGTGGTTGAGTGATGGGTACTGGGGATTCTCTGTACTATTTTTGCAACTTTAAAATAGTTTAATTTTATAAAAGAATAGAGAAAAAATTACCCAGCAAAATAAATTTCAACCATTTGAAAATCTGATATCAGCCTATAGCCTCCTGGCCCCTATAGGGTAAAGTATAAGCTCATTTAAGATAAATACAAAATCCATTGTAAATTGCCCCAATCATCTAACATTACATCACAGAAACGTATTTGGACTTCTTTAATACCACCAGGCCCTCTGAAGCCGCTGTTATGCTACGTTGTGTTATATAAGCAGTATAGTCCTGGCTGGAACTCAATCCTCTTACCATCTTTGAGCAAGTCCGTAAGACTCAGTATTAAGTACATCCTTCCCTGCGAAGCTACCTTTCCTGACCATCTTAAAAGTGAGATTGAAGTTAAGATGGGAGACTGTAGCATGCATTTTTTTAAGAGTTTTTTATTTCCCCCCTTCAGATTTTCCTCACCCCTACCCCACTACTCTATGGTATAAAAACAGAACCCACTTCCCCATCTCAGGGAATATTTCTTGCTTGTCTCCAGGGCTCAAAAAAGGCTTGCTTACCCATGCACATTAATTTCTAGCATTTCTGATCATAGGTTAGGTCTTAGAACAACTTAGTTTCAGGAATAACTGTATCGTGCTTATAACTGAAGCAAAGATACAATGACCCTGTCAGGAAACAGTTGTTCAATTTGGAAATAAAGCAAAAAGATAATGATGCAGTCTTACAGTATAATACTGGAATACTACCTAACAAGACCACCTCAGTATCACAGAACTACACAAACAAAGTAAAACTTTGTTTTACTATCTGTAATTGATTATGGTCTAGATGCCTTGTGTCCCATATTTAAGTTGGATATCTTTAACAAGTTAAAATTGATTTGTATCAATTTTAGCAAGTTAAAATTGATTTGTATCTAAAGAAAAACAATTCCAAAATTATGGCTGCTGGTATTCTATAGGATATTAATAAATTCTGTTTTGCTACTAAATAGCCACATCCCAGCACTGTCCTCTTTAATAACCACATATACAAAGCAGTATCTGGTATCGAGATGTTGTTACCAGTTTTGCTACCATCAGTAAAGGACTCCTTAATCAGTAAAGGACTACATATTTCCTGGAGAACTATGACTAACTTCTTTTTTTTCCTTTTTAAAGATTTATTATTATTATTTTTTTATTCATACAAGAACTGGGGTACAGGCCAGAAGTGCGGAGGGTGAGAGGATCTACCAGAAACAGAGTAGGGAACAGAACAGGCAGACTGAAACACACTGATGAGGGGAGCAGCAGGCGACGCAGGAGAGGTCTGCCGCACCATGTGGGCCGCCTCCCTGGCCAGCAGCAGGGATTGAACTCGTGCTGCAGTGGTTGTGGTTTGCTTCATAGTGCATTGCTTAATCCACTGCGCTGCCAGGGTGAGCCCTATGCCTAACTTCTTGAAAACATATTTGGAATTTTTAAAATTCAGTTTTTATGGTTAATACTTACAAGTTTCAGAAATAAAAATATGAAAGTAAACAATACCAAAAAATTGGCAAACAATCCTTCCATGGGGGAGGAGAGAGAGGGAAATCAACAAAAATGGTGAATAGGGTGGTTACAAATGCAAGTATGAAAATTTATCATTGCCCTGTGTCAAGTGTGACCTAAGAATTACACAAAAGCAAAACTGAAAAGGACAAGGTATAAATCACATTCCAAAAAAAGTAGCAAAAAGACAAAGTTAAAGTTTCTTATGACAACAAAAACCTTGGTTGGCAGGTGATGCTCCAGGCACAACTTTGCAAGTATTAGGCATTTTTTAATGGTGAAGTTCCTTAAAAGTTGCTTAATAGTCTAAGGAATATACACTTTGCAGCACAGTTCAACAATACAAAAATCAATGGAAATTTATTGTCTTCTGTCTGCTTTTCTGTTTCCTTAAAAGTAAGGCATTTTCTGAAAATTCTTTAGAAAGCATGTACAATTATAATTCACAAGAAAGGCCATGGTTAACCTCTCCATGAAGACATAGAGTGACAATGTATACCTTTCTTGGCTCTTTTCACATTACTTATTCAATCAAAAAAGCATTCTATTGTATTGTGTAGAACCTACTGTGGATAAACAAAGGTCTTTTAACTGTCCAGAACCTTACAATTTAATAAGACAGACACACACAACTTCCTGATTCCCAGTATTCCTTAATGACACACTTGTGTTGGCTATGCTATCTTGAGAATGAGAAGCTGTTTTTAAATTCTAAGGCTGGCTACCTGCAGATGGAACCCTGTGCTGCCCTACTGGAAAATTCAAATCTTGAAATGTTAGAAGTGGTGTAAATTTAGGCCAATTTAGGGATCTTCATCAATTTAGGGATCTTTGCATAGAGACTGATCATGCTGCCATTCTACCCTAAGTTCTCATGCACCCCTTTTTCTGTCTCCTGTACTTACCAATTTATCATTCCCATGATCTGTCTTCACCTCAGTATTAAGTGGAAGAAATAACTCTGTTGTTACATGTTCTGGGGGAGGTGCCTCCGCAAGAACTACCGACCCCTGCAGAAGAGAGAGAAAAATAGTGTAAGTGAATGGCATAAATTATAATTTTGATTTTGGTGCTGATCTCAAGAGGGTTAAGGACAGGGGACTGGCTTTCCAGGGGTTTTTTCCCCTTATGGTTTACAGTTCTGAAAAAAACGAAATATACTACTAATACCTTTTTTCTTCCCAAGAATTATTTCAACAGAAGTTTCATAAGGCCTAAGCCTCAAACCCAAGCTTCCCTCTTCTTCCACTTGAACATGCTGACATATTTAGCATGTTACCATTTAGCATTTTTATTCACATCTGCAGATCTGGAATTTTTATCATAGTATGGTATTTTATACTGTGTTTACCAACTATACTACACCATACCTATAGTGCTAATGCAATAAAATTCATGGCAGGAATGAAAGCAGAGGCAGTATAGGGGGGAGGAGGGAAAATCTTGCAGGGTTTTTTAACTTATTGTATCTAAGCTTTTATTCAGAGATGGAAAATCACTGGGAGAATTTCAAGCATATGAGGGCAACAATCTGACTTACGGTTTAAAAGGCCTGAACTAGCTATTGTGTTGAAGACTAGTGAGCGGCAAATAGAGTACTTGTAGAAAGAACAGTTGTGCATGGACCACAGTGGTTAGATTCTGAATATACAGACTGAGAACAGATGAATTAACTATGTAACTGTACTTCTTGGGATATGAGGCTAGGACTTTTATAACAAGACTGGCGCTCTCATTAGCTAATTGAGGTCTTTTCATTGTACATTACTTTTGTGCATCAAAAGTCAAATCTTGGCCCCCATGGTGGCACAGCAGGTCGAGTGCCGCATTCGCAGCATAGCAGCGCAAGTTCAATCCCTGAGCAGGGAGGGGACCCATGTGGCGCAGCAGGCCTCTCCTGTCTCACCTGCTGCTCCCCTCAGCAGTGTATTTCAGTCCATCTGCCTGTTCTGTTCCCCACTCTGTCTCTGGTGAATCCTCTCACCTCTCATGCCTCTCGCCTGTACCCCAGCTCTTGTATACATACATACATACATAAATCTTTTAAAAAAGAGTCAAATCTATTTTTGCAAATGTGCTCGAATACTACACTGTGCAGCTAATATTCATCTACACATCGTTTTTCTGCTCCATAAAGAGATAAGCAAATGAAAAATATCCAAACACCTAAAATTCATTTAGGTGTTATTTAGTCTATCATGTGCTGGGGAGTGTAAAACCTTAAGAATAAAAAAATAAGACATGTTGTGCTTAAAGAATTTATCTTGATCTAGCTCTGGATAGACAGGTAGAGCATTACTGTGACACTGCTCACAGAAGTTTGAGAAGGTGGCATAAGAGCAGAAAAACAGTAGGGTTTAACTGAAAAAGCTGATGGAAATAAGGCTTTGCAGGGGAAGTTCACATGGTTATTTTAACAATTCTCCAAAATATACTTAATATATAGTTAATAGCCATGAAAGGAGAGGCTATTATTAGCAAAGAAAACATCTTGAGTTGCACTGCACACCCGTTAAAGCAACCCCAAGCTGGGCTTCCCTAGCATTCTGGGTCTGTGCTGTGTGGCCATAAACTCAGCTGTTGCACTCTAAAAGCAGACGGGAACTGGCAGAGACCAAAGTAGAAGGATCTGAATCTCCCCAACCTTCAGGACAGCACCCAGAGTCAGAACCAGGATCATCCCAGGGCTCCCCAAGGATAGAGAATTCCTACATAAAGAGCAAGGACCAGAGGTGGCAGGGATGGGTCACAATTAATTGTATGCAGTGCTATAGCTTTACAAACTACTCCTCCATGGAAACTCAGAGTTCTCCTACGTTTAAAAAGAGAAAGAAATGATGGGGTGAAGGGGAAGAAGGGGAGAAAATAACAGGAATAAAAGTAAAAAAGGAAGAAATGGTTGGAAAGAATTGTGCTAAACCTTATGATAAAACAGGACTGAGGAAAAAAAGAAATTGAGCTGTATGCATGAGTTAATTGCTCTCCCTTTACCAATTCCAGATAAGAAATGGAGACAAAATACAAGACAATAAATACCAAATTAAGAGATATTTTCACACATTCTCTCCCCTATTTTGTACTAAGTAGGTCAATCTTCCCTACCAGTCAATATAAACTGGTGACCTTACTGTAGAGCAATTTCACAAGAATCTTTCTAGGCTGTCTAGACAAGAGAACACCATCCATAATGCCTTAGAACTCTATTAAGATGGGTGCTTCAACTGTTTTACATCAATTTTGAAGACAAGTGTGTTCCAGGATTCCCACTTAGCTCCTCTTTTATATAAAAGTTTCAATGCTCTTCCCTTCTCCTTCCCACTACTACTCTGTCCATAGTCAGCATTCTTGTATAATATCTCATGAGGGATTAAAAACAGTATGTCTTATACTAGAACCTGCTTTCCCTCCCCCACTTAGCTTTACTTACCAGGTACGAAATTTCAATAAATATGCTTGAGAGAGATGATGAAAAGGATATAAGAGCACAGTTTGTTAGAAATACTTTGGAGTCCTGCTTTCATATTTAGCTCTATCTCTTACAAGCTTGTGATACAAGACTTACTCTGTGCATTAAACATGCACACTTACTGTATAAAGTACACACCCAAAATATACATTGTTTTCCTTTCTCCTAAGGCACTAAAGCATTATCTTTTTCTTAAAGAAGCTGACAAAATAAGAAATCGCAGTAAATAGAGAAGGGTAGGGAAGAGATCCTAAAAACTGTATCCTTTCTCCAAAAACAGGAACCATTATTCCTGAAAAGGATTCCAAAAAGTCATTACTCATTTGAAAGGAAGTAACTTTAGACAGAACAGAAACTGATAATCACTTAGTGGAAGATCTCAACACCCCTTCTTAGAAAACGCCACTTAAAAGAAATTAATGTGAGGGGAGGAGAGGGGCAGATTCTATACTATTGAATGGAAACGAGACTTTTGGTGGTGACCATAAGGTAGCACATAAAATGTAAAATATAAAGCTGTACACACCTGAAACTACACAATACTATAAACAAATGTTACCTCAATTTAAAAAATGAAGCCAATATTTAAATCTTCAAGAAGTCTTACCTTCCAATTAGCCATTCAAAGACATATAGATTAATCTACAGTTGACCACCAAACCTAGATTCATGCCAAGGGCAATGTAATATACAACCACAGGCAACCCTGGCAAATCTTGGGAAATGGGGAACACCAACCCATTTTACTAACATGCAGGGGATTAAAAACCTCCTATTTCAATAATAAAAACAAGGTTAAATAAGCACTGAAAGCAGCTGTTAGCTTGAGCAAAACAGCTTTGGGGTCAGATACTCAAATCTCAGCTCTATACTCACTGGGCTGTATGACCAAGAACCAAGTACCTGACCTATTTGGTCCTTAGTTTACCTTTAAATTTGTGGATAATAATAAAATGTTTAGCACAGTATCTGGTGCATATTAAATGCCCAGACTTCTATTATAATGATGATGATGCATAAAGACCAAAGAAATGTTAGTATATCTTCTAGGGGAATTCTCGTTGTTTTTTTGTTATATAGGGTTGAATAGTGTCTGCTTCAAATTTGTGACCTTACTAGAAACCGAATCATTGCATATGTAATCAAGGCAAGATGAGCCCTTTATGGTTGAGTCCTAGGTACCAATGTGATTGGTGTTCTTTTAAGAGGGAAACTGTGAAAAGAGACACAAGAAAGAGCATAGCCATGTTAAGACCAACACAGACATTGGAAAGAAAGAGCATAGCCATGTGAAGACCAACACAACCTCTATTTCCTCTCCAAAATGAGTTTATGTATCAGTCTCCAACATTGTCATAAAACTAGGGACACCAAGAATTGCAGGCAACCAAAAGGATAAAGAAACAAGGAAGGATTCATCCCTAAAATCTTCAGAGGAGCATGGTCCTGCCTAGCTGTTAACTTCAGGATTTTAACTCTCAGTCAGAACTGTGAGAAAATTTCTGTTTTAAGTTTGTAACAGGATGACCCCCAGAAAAGGAGAAAGTTCCAGAATCCTGGTTCTGCCCTAAGTGGGTGGAGCTAAACAGGGATAAAAAGATATTGAAAAGAGGAAATAGGAGGACAGAGGAAGGGAGGGAATAAAAAACAAAATAAAAAACAGCAAAAAAAAAAAGGTAACTTAAAGGAGGCACGTGGAGCAAAGACATGTAGAAAAACTGCGCTTACTTTTTAATCTTAAACTAGTTAAAATAGATGTGGGTAAAAAAAACCGTAAAAAAGTTAACAATAGCAGGGACCTCCCTGGTAGCACAGTGGGTTAAGCAAAGCACTATGAAGCAAACCGCAGACACTGCAGCACGAGTTCGATCCCTGCTGCTGGCCAGGGAGGGGCCCCACATGGCACAGCAGATCTCTCCTGCCTCACCCACTGCTCCCCTCAGCAGTGTACCTCTGTTGATCTGCCTGTTCTGCTCCCTGCTCTGTCTGTGGTGAATCCTCTCACCCCCGCCCCCTCAGGCCTGTATCCATAAATAAATAAATCTTTAAAATAAATAAATAAATAAATCTTACTTTAAGCCAATCCTATTTAACTAAACTTTTACTCTCAAGAAGATGGATAACTTTAAAAACTTATTAACTATATTCTTTATCCTTTCTATATTATACCCTAATTGTATCAAATTCCTTTCCATTAAAAATGTTATATATTTATCTTAATGCAGCAAATAACAAAACCCATTCAAAAAAAGCAAGTTTAGGGGTTCTGGGGTGCTCCTCTTCCTGCCCTGTAACAAGCTAACCATTCCATTTGTGCCATACTTTGTAACAGCAACCTCAGTAAATGGATACAACTGTTTTAAAATAACATTGTATAAACATAAATATTTAATATAGTTGCAAATTTTTTGACATATCACTTAATTGGGATTATTATTCTACTTTTACTCTTCCTTCAGAATTCTCTAACGGCATTGTATATTCAAATTATAAAGAAAATGTATTACACAAGATTATCTTAAACACCTTATTTTAGAGACCATGAAATAGAGGCTCAGAAAAGGAAGTTTTCTTCTTCATACAGATATATGGCAGCAAAGTACAATAAAATCAAAGATTACCAAGTCCAAGTTTGCTGTTTCTTTTATATGTTACTCCCTGAGTGATTAAACACTCAGTAATCTATATACACAGAATTTCAGATTAACTACTTTTCAAATATTGAGAAACATCTACAACTGGAAAGTTTCTCAAAACTACTTTGAGATTACTGCTGAGTTATGAGCTAAAGAATGAAGAAACCAAAACTGAGTTAAAATATCTTCTCTCACATAGGTAGTAAGCTTTAAACTGAGGCATACTGCACCAAAATATGCCTCTCAAGTATGCATTAAGAACATAAAAGTATCCACACTTTGACTTATGTAAAGGTATTTATTATGGTATGTTTACTAATTTCAGTAAAGAGCATAATTAAAATAGACAACAATGACTAGGTACAGGATAGAGCCAATAAAAAAAAGTCCCAACTTTTCACCTCTCCACTGCTCCTAAAGAAAGATAGGAAAAACATTCAGGGATCATTTAACATGATTATGTTTAAACTATATGCATGCACACTTAAAAGGTGGATAAAAATACACTCAAATGTTTACAGTTAGTTAACTTTCAGTTTGGGATTTTTTTTAAAGAGCAGTTCTAAATTCACAGTAAAATTGACATTTATACTTCTCTGTATTTTCTGTTTCCTAAAAAAATTGATACACAATATTTCATCAATTCTAAGACTCTCCCCCCCCTCACACTTCAATATCCTTGTTATCAGGGTACATCTAATAACTGATGGTGTCTCTTAGTTTAATTGAGAAACTTAGTTTTTCTCAGTGGAACATAAAATAAGGGTGCATCTTACAATCAACAGCATCTTCAAATCTATGATACATGACAATTTTATATTGGGAAAAGTAAACTCATATATGTAGAACTATATATATATAAAATAGACAAAGCAACAAATTTAACCACCATGGTACTAATCTCAGTTGTTACTGAGACTATTTCTCAAATATGGACATTTCAATTTAACCACTGGCTATAAAAACCTAGGAACAGACACAGAAGATGTTTTCCTGGCAGAGTAAGAGTGATTTTTCTCTTCAGGATGGGAGTACTCCATCATTCCTAGCTATTCTTACCATTCCCGCTCATATTCCACAAATCTCAAAAATTCTCATTCTGAAGAAGAGTTAAGGAGAGTAATATTCATGATCTTTGGTGAATACTTTTACTTTTCATTTCTTATTTGCTCTAGCTAACTTTTAAACAAGTTAACATTTTATTTGCTCCCTACTGTCAGGGAACAAGTTATTTAAAATAACAAATAAAAATTAAAAGCCTAAGTCCTCTGGACTCTGCCCTAAATATGATATATTCTACTGCATTGTTGGAGACTGATACGTAAACTCATTTTGGAGAGGAAATAGAGGTTGTAAAATTTTTACTTCAAATCTCATCACTTTGTCCATCTGATCAGAGACTTAACCCTTTAACTTTTAGCCTACTCACTGATGTAATGCATGCAGCTCACAGTACAGCAATTTTCTTAAAAGTAGGATTTTTATTCACCATTGTGATCGCACTAAGGGTGCCTAGGTACCATAAGAGGCATTCAGTTATCTGTTTAGAGTATTTTTTTTTTTCCACGCATACTTACTACTCTGTCAAACCAAAATTGAACAGAGGAGTTTTTTTTTCTAAGCTGATTTTTAGGAAGAAAAACTACAGCATCACTGTCCAAGTTAAGAATTGGTCCTCTGTAGACAGGCGGGTACAGGAAATAAAAAACCTAACCATCAATATCTAATTTTGCCTCAAAAATCTTTCAGGAAAAACTTAGCAAGATGAAAATCCTCACTCAGCACAACTTTTCTATAAATACAACATTACAGTTATAGTCAATGGTTTACATTATATAATTTCATTTTATGTTTTCTGATAGCTCATATGCAATAACTGCTTTGTTCTAAATACACATTCAATTTAACATCCTATAATAACTGTTATTTGCACTGTACTAAGTAACATCAGGCACTTAAAACAAATTAAACCACTCTATCAGATCATATTAAACCATTCTCTTTGACACAGTTAAGAGCTATTGTGGGATGGGGAAAAAAGGATAATGGTAGTTCTACCAGGGCTGAAAAAGACCAGACACTTGCCCCTACCTTATTAGCACGTATCTGTTTGTAAATATCTGTTTGTTGCCGAATTCGATATTCCAAGTCAGAAACATGAGCCTGAAGCCAGTTCCAGCGGCTGACGATAGCTGCTCGATCTGCAGCCCATCTCCATTCTGACCTGCGCCTCCTAAAAGGAAATAAACTTAGTGAAATTCAAGAGCAGCAGTAACATACATAACTAATGCAGGTGGGTAGGTTTTAACATATAATGGTCCAATAAATTTCACATCTAAACATCTAAATTTCAGTAACATTCTTTAATGGGATTTTTAATGGAAGCCAAAGAGCAGATCCAAAAATTCACATGGAAAAAAGGACCAACAATTCAAAACTAAAGAAATATGGCAGAAACTATACAGCTTACAGACTTATTGTAAAGCTATAATAATTATAGTAGTGTAGAAAAACAGAAGATCAATGAAACATAATACAGAGCCCAGAAACCTAGAACTGGATATATTTGGGAAACACTGAGCCATTCAACAAATGGTAAAATTACTTCTCTTCCTTAATGATATTAATTACATTATTTTGGAATTCTCAAGTCTTGAAACACCAAACCTAAAGAATAATTATCTTTATTTTAAATTTCAGAACAGAGAAAGATTTCTTAAATAGACATAAAAAAATTAGTGCTCAATGTACAAGAAAATATTACTAGATCTTTTCAAGTCAAAAGGTTGTAAAACAGTTGCAAAAACGTCTGTAAAACATCTAACTAAAGATTAAATGTCTGTATAAGGGAGTCCAACAAACAAATTAAAAATGAAAATAAAAGATGAAAAGGAAATTCATGTAAAAGAAATCCAAATGCCCAATAAATACATAAAAATATGTATTTTTATACATATTTTATAAAAAATACGTATTTTTTATACATGCCTCATTATATTGTTTCCCAAATATATCCAGTTCTAGGTTTCTGGGCTCTGTATTATGTTTCATACAAATCAGCACTAGTTAAAATATTAATTAAGTCATTTCAAAACCAGATTGTTAAAAACAATGTGTTGGTCAAATGTGGAAAACTCATACTTTGGTGGCAACAATAAAACAAGGACTAATATTGTTGAAGAGTAATTTGGGGATACTTGACTAGGTGGAAAAAGTGTATCCTCAACCTTTATGACATTTCTGCGAATATAACCCTCACATATACATGAACAAGCAGGGTCTTTAATAGCTAAAAATTAGTGACAATCTGATTTCCTCAAGTAGGAAATCAAATAAACTATGATTTACTTTAGTGGATTTTTCTATAGCAATAAAAACAAAGTAATTAGAACTATTTGTATCAACATGATTAAATCTCAGAAGACAATGTTTAAAAAACAAAAAACTAAACATAAATTGAACAAAAATAAGTATTATTATACACATACGTAAGTTGTAAAGGGATTAAATGGAATTCCTTAATCAATTTAATTATCACTACTGAAACAACTACATCACAACAATGTTGGAGAAACTATATGAAAAATATTTAAAAAGCAGGCACACAATGATTGTTACCAACATATAAAAAATAAATGTACAAAAAACTGGAAACCGTATCAGCATTGGGGTCCTTATTATCTTTGAGAAAAACAAAGGAGAAGTTGGATTTTAGCTCTGCCTATAATGTTTGGCTAAGTTGAACACTGTGATAAAGTATTAGTAAAGATATAAAGATAACCTCTTTTTAAAGTACCATTATCTGCTTTACTGCTGGCTAGTTCTAGCCCAAGTTCAGGAAAGGACATCAAGAGATCAAGTATAACTTGGATCATTCTCCAACTATAAAAACACCCAACCCTTCTAAAAATGCAGCTACTTAACCCTCATTTCCCAGTTCCAACTTTCATTACGCTTCAATGTTCACCACTTTCTTATCCTGCAAATTCTCTTAGTTGTAGAGAATTATTTCATTTTTGAAGTTACTGTAGTCCCCCCCATCTATCACCACTGGGCTATTCCAGTAACTTCCTTAGCTATTACTCCCAACATAAGTTACGCTCTATTTTTCCTAAATAAATTCCCTTCAAACCACAAAGGAGTCAGATACTGTAATAGACAAATTATAGTTAAAAAGTGATTAATAACACATCTATTTAATGACACTTTATTGATAATGTTTTTCTAGGGATCCAAGAATATAGCTTATTGTATTTACATGAAAAATCATTTCTTCCAAAATAGCTCATATATTAATACAGAGACTTAAGAGATTTAACTTCTCTTAATTACTCCTATTTTTATTACAGTATTAGAAAATTATACTTGGAATATTCAAAGGTGTCACTGATATATAAAACTTTTTCTTTTCTATTACACTATATAATGACAATCACTTACCTCAGATGTGGTCACTACTGATTTTACTAAAATAATAGCACTAAGAAATCTAATTTTCTACTAACAGAGAACAGTTTGTAGCACTGCATTACCACAATGTCAACGTAACTGAAGAAAAGGTTCTTTTTACTGTCAATTCATTAATGAGTTCAACAAGAGATTATATACAAATTTAATATATCAACTCCTTGTTTTTGATAAATCCTATCTTACCTACAGCACTATCACAGACAACAGAGCAATGATAGATTTGTTTCTTCCTCAAAGATAAACTACAGTAAAATCTGACTTATCTAAAAGCAACACAATAAAAGGCACTGAACTGTTCAAACGTCTGACCTAGCACTGTCTGTAATTAAGTCACCTGGTTCTATTCCAACCCGAAACATCTAAGTCCAGAACAGTGCTGGTAGACTTTGAGGAATCTCCAGTTCTTTCCTTTTATGCAAATAAAGATCTGATCAAACTTCAGTAAAATTCCACAGCAAGTTCTACAGTACTATGTTAACCAAAATCTGATAAACTATTTGCCAGAGTTCTGACTTCCAGATGTACTAGAAAGTCTGAGACACCTAAATTTTGAAAACTTCAATTCTTTAGATGACTTATAAAACTTAAAGAAAAAAGTAGAACAACTATTTAATAACTATAACCTTGGATTTGGTTTTCATATTATAAAAGATATGAAAGAGGAAGGGAGAAAGGAGTGACAAATCTCTAAGGAGAAATTCAAGAAATAGTATTTTCAGTTGGCAACATAATTTTGAGTTTGTTAAGCACTGGACTTCATAGTACAAGTTCCACTCTAAAGAGAAAAACTTAAGTACAGGGGAAAAAATAGACACAAATCATCCAACATTAAATATCTCAGGCATTTTAGCTATAAAGTAAATCCCAGAAAAAAAATTTTGAGAATTGGTTAAAAGAACATTTATATCAGGTCTCTCTATGTTACATCAGCATTTTAGAGAGTTTGTAGTAACAGGAAACAAAAGGTACCAGAGTCAATTCTAAATTGCCAGTTCACTCCTGGGGTTGAACACATAACCTTTTTTGTCTTGCAGTTAAAACCAAATCACCCATGAAACCTAGTATTTTACGAGATCATTTCAGCCAGGCTTTTAACCCACCACGAATGCTTCTTCCTTTCCCACTTAACAAATACTTAAAGATCTACTATTTACCAGGGTTATAACTAAATGCTAAGCATACAAACATAAAAACTGTAGCTCATTAGTTTATTAATGGGAAGACAAATGTTAAGTTAATAAATAAACAGTCATGTGAAATATAAGAGGTCAAATTATGACATCAGACTGAGGTTAGGGGATTTGGAGGACTCTTTTGTGGTATAAACATTTAAACTGAGATCCAGAAAATAAATTGGGACATCGAAAGGCAAATTTGCCAGTGATAGTCACAAGGGGATACGGAGAGGCATAGAAGATACTAGTGGTTGTGTGTCAGAAAGGAACTTGTAGGCATGTTATATGCTGGAGCTCAGAGACTAAACAAAGGGAGCTTGTGTTGAAATTGACAGTAAGTATAGGTAGGCAGGAAGGATCAGGTCACACAGAAGTCTATTATCATGTTAACTTTATGAACAATATAAGCAAGCCCTAATCTTGGCTCATCTTCTTTCATTTATCTCATTCTTCTTTAAATGAAAAATTTCAAATACAAATTAAAGGATCATGAGCTACCACACATCCATCAACTGACTTCAAAATTTATCAGCCCACTAGCCAAAGCTATTTCATCTATAAAATCTATCCACACATGCCCATGGGTTAATTTTGAATTACAATTGTATTTTCATATGTTTCTATAAAAGACAGATTTACATCAATTTCCTGCACTATATCAATTGGTTTGTTCCAATCAAAGCCAAGTAAGAGCCACACAAAGCACTTAGTTAATACATCAAGTTCATCTTTTTTTCCTTTGCAATTCATTTGTGCAAGAGACAGCTATCTTTCCTTTATGATTTCCACATTGTAGATTTTGCTTACACCCTTGTCACTAAGACTATACTTTTAAAGTTTAAACTATCTTTAGTTTGACATATAGTATTCTGCAGGTCAATTGAGTTGTAATCAAAAATGCAGCATGACAAAGAAGAATGGAAGTGGCTTATAGTTCCTGGCTGGCTGTAAGATCAGAAAGGGAATCTGAGCCTGAGATTTAGACCAAAACACTCGCCTAGTTACAGTGTCATTTTTAGAGAACAGGACTGTTATGTTTCAAGAATAAAGCAAAACGATGAAGCTAGTAACTGAGCGGCTCTATGTTATTCAAAGAGCAATCCAATATTCTA
This sequence comes from Galemys pyrenaicus, assembly GCA_019455555.1. Lineage (NCBI taxonomy): Eukaryota > Metazoa > Chordata > Mammalia > Eulipotyphla > Talpidae > Galemys > Galemys pyrenaicus. The sequence continues at coordinate 2,199,419 of JAGFMF010012271.1, forward strand.
TCTACTTTTCTGCCTGAAGAGTCCATCCTTTTAGAGTAGACTTCACTTTAGAACCTTTCAAAGATCAAACTGAGGTGCCTCCCTGGTGGCACAAGGGGTTGGGCACCATACTATGCACAACCACTGCAGCACGAGTTCAATCCCTGGCCAAGGATCTGATGCACATGGCGTGGCAGACCTCTCTTGCCTCGCCTGCTGCAGTGTATTTCAGTCCACAGTGTATTTCAGTAGATCCACCTTTTCTGCTCCCCACTCTATCTCTGGTGAATCCTCTCATACCCTGTGCCTCTGGCCTGTACCCCAGCTGTTGTATACGTAAATAATCTTTAAAAAAAAAATCAAACTGAAGTAAGAGCATTCAATTACTAATTTCTCTTTCAAAAACACTGAATAACAATCCCAAATATTCAAAAGCTATAAATTAAGAGCAGTTCTATTTGACTCAGCCCACTCACCTAAACAAGATAGTGTCAAGGATCATACCTTACAATACAAAGTACCTATTGTTAACAGCAGGGGAATTAGAAGAGTCCCACAAACATCACAACTAAGATTGAATGAAAAAACAATCCTCTTTTAATTATTCCCCAACTTTCCAGCCTTGGGCTTCTTAAAGGAATGATGGAATAGGAAAATGCAATGTACTGGACAGGGAGGAGGAAGAGCGAGGGAAGATGCCAGCACTTTTTATTTCAACGAGAGGGAGAGAACTTGCTTCTGGTTATATCTACATCAAACATTTGCATTTAGTCCAATAGGTTCAATGCATGATAACAGAATTCCTATAGAGACACATTTTTCTTCTCACTTTAAAAATAAAATACAGCTCATTGGGCTAAGTACCAAATCCTAACCCCATCACTAACTAGTTAACACCACTAAGTCAGTTACCAAAAGATGAAAGAACAAACATTCTTATCAATGCTCAGCCACCAGGAGTGATGTTCCAGCTTCAGTATTTGAGTTACCTGAGAGATAAGTCAAGGGACCTGGATCACTAAGAAGCCTGTCATATGCAAGAAACATACACAGCTATTGTTTCAGAAATATACTCAGTGCTACTAAGGTTTAGGAACAAAGGATATATCTTTAAGAAAATGCCGTTAAATCAAAGATCAATTTATTAATTTATCAGTTCTTAAAAATAAGTAGAAGAATTTCTGGCTCAGACAAGATGGTGTACACTCCTTTCTCCCAATTCCTCCCACTAACCACAACTGTACAACCATGAAATAGCACAAGAGGCAGCCAAACTAAGGTGGAAAGAGGAACTAGTTAAGGACCTCTGGACTTGGACCGGAAGAATATAAGAATTCCATGTAGGGGCTCCCTAATGGCACAAGGGATTAAATCTTAGCACTACGAAGCAGTTGACAGCCACCGCAGCACAAGTTCAATTCTTGGCCAACGAGGTGACCCACATGGTGCAGCAGACCTCTTCTGTCTCACCTGCTGCTCCCTTCAGCAGTGTATTTCAGTATTCTGCCTGTTCTGCTCCCCACTCTGTTTCTGGTAAATCCTCACACACACACCCACACCTCTGGCCTGTACCTCAGTTCTTGTATGCAAGATAGATACACCTTAAAAACACACACACACACACACACACACACACACAAAATATTCCCATGCAGCAGTAACCAAATCTGGTGTTTGCTGACTTACAATTTAGCAACAAAATTAGGTCTAGACAGATTCATTGTTCCCACAGAGGGACCAGGAATAATTCCCACAATACCAGGTTAGCCCTGCAGCAAAGTAAAAGGGATGGATAAAAAAGTCATCTAGCATTTAAAGGCCAGGGGAATTTTCTACCCTGTTTCTTCTTTTTACAGCAAATACTCATTATGTCTATGTCTTCTTCTCCTATTATCTCTTTAAGTTTTCAACACATAGCTACAACCAAAACTGCTTAAGGATGGAAGGATAGAAATGAGGTTGGAGTAAATAGCAGGAAAAGCAAGTCAAGCAGTGGTAAGAATGTATGTTAAAATGCAAAGGCAAACAAGAAAAGCTATATCCTAGACACACAAAGTAAGACTAGATGGTGGTAATAAAAAAAAAAAAGCAGTGCCACTTAAGTCTCAGACTGAATCCCAAACTGAGAAGCATACAAATATAATTAAAGTGTTCAGATATAATAATACAAGGTAAAAATACAAAGAATGAACTTGCAAATACAAAGAACATTTTACATGTTTTTTATTTTTAAAAAAGATTTATTTTTATTTATTTATGCACACAAGAACTGGGGTGTAGGCCAGAGGTGTGTGTATGCTGCAGTGGTGGTGAAGATTCACCAGAATGGGGACCAGAACAGGCAGATCTACTGAAATGCACTGCTGAGGGGATGCGTTTTTTAAGGGTTCTTTTTTTTTTGAGACTATGTAATATATAGAAATGTGAAGAATCTAGCAAAATAACTTTCAAGTTCATATGGATAAATTTCAAAACTTTCCAATAATTTAAAACAGAGTATTAGAGAGATCTGCCCTACCAATTATTATGCCACATTTATAGGACTAATATAATAAAGACATCATGGCAATACTCTGGTATTGCCCACCAGAATAAGCAAATAGATCTGTAGCCTACAAAAACAGTATCTGGCAATCTAGTAACAATAAAAATTCAATGCTCAGTGAAAAAAGTGGTAGATATATCACAAATGGTACTGACATAATGTACTATGCATGTAGGGGGAAGACAGAATCTAATATAGCCACTACATTTGGGAGGTATTCTTAAACAGAAGAGAATCCAGAAACTAGTTTTTCTAAAGTGATCTGATATTATCTAAGAATTCTCATATCCTCTGATCTAGTTCTACCACTTTTCAAGATTCCATACCAATATAATGACATTTACAACTGGGGAAGCTAAAAAGAATCACACTCTGAAGGGTGAATAAACTACAGCACACCTATCATAAATAATGTTACATAATCATCAAGAATAGATTAGCTCTTTACAAATTAACTTGAAATGATATAAAAATATATTGTTAATTTTTAACAAGAAAAATTCAAAGCATGTTCTATTTTTGCTTTAAAAAAGGAAAAATGAAAGCAAAAGCATATGAGTGTAAAAAAAGTAGAAGGAAATACAAAGTGCTGACATTTGTTAGAAATGAAGTTTTTCTTTATAAAGACCTATGCTGTATGTTCTGAGCATATCCTATTTTTATAATTATGACCAAAAAAACTGAAGGTAAACTGACAATTTTAAAAAAGATGAGTACCTAGGAAAGAATATGAGAGAGACAAATTGAAGCCCCCGAATGCCAAGAATGAACTCCTATTTTTCTGTGGCATCTAAAGATGAGAATTCTAGCTAAGGAAGATAATCTCCCTTCAAAACATGGGATAACTTCCCCCAACAACAAAATATCAATAGAGCTGAAGTAGGAATAAATCTGAATAAATCATTAAGTATAAACTCCTATCTTTCCCAAATTAATCCTTCCTTTTAGCTCCATCATGGCCCCCACACTGATCAGCAAAATCTAAGATTATTTCATAATCAGATGAATGGCAAGGGGGAAGTTTAGGCTGTGGCCCATCATTTAGAAAAAGAAAAAAAAAAAAAAACAACAGAATACAACAGAAAATATAAGCATATATAAAATGTAGACTATCTGTGTTAAGGACAAGGAATTCTTGTTTCAGTTAGGTGTATGAAAACCGGTGGGTCTCTCCAGATTCACCTTGTAAGTACAAGGAACCACTTGAACTGTCTTACTATATAAGTCATGCTTAATCTGGTCCTTAATGCCACTACTCAGTCCTCTTACCTATACTGTAAATTAAGTGAGCTGGACTATAAAAGCTACAAAGTGCATTCTTTATAAAAATGTGGTGAACCTTTGACCATTACCATGAAATACATCCTGTATGTAGAATTGTAATTCATTTAGGAATGGGAGTATTATTTACACCTAGACCAAGATCTGTAAGGCTCAACTCACTCCAGATTCTTCACAAAATTCTTTCTAAAATTATAAGACTCATAAGACACTAGGACCTTAATCAAGCTGTGATGTCAAATCCAAATCCAGTCAATCTCAGAATATGCCAAAAATTTCAACCCGAAAAGAAACCTTAGAGATGACCTCTAAGCATCTCAATTTTTAAAAGATCAAAATGCCCCCCAAGAGTAAATTACATCCTCAGAGTCATAAGTGATTCACAAACTTCTGGAAGCAAACATCAGAAAATTATGCCCAGATGAGTCTGGCAGGCCACATGAGCTAAAAGCTACATTCTGATTTCAAAATTACTTTGGTTCTTTAATTTACACAGATTAACTGTGACTCAAATGTTGTCTTTTAAAAAATTAACAACAAAAATTAACTATTTTATAGACTCAGACCTGTTTGGTCAGTACTGCAATGTTTGACATTTTCTCCTAGTAAAAATAAAGCCTAGTGCTCTATTCTTAGAAATAAAGCATAAAAATAGAAAAACACATACTTATTCAAATGATAACATCTATAGTGAGTAAAGGATTCCACTATTAAAGGAAATCAAGTCCCCAGTCTAATTTTATATATTTGCATGGCCTTCAAATTTCCTCACTTGGAAAATTCATCTGTAGGGTTCTGCTAGCGCTAAAATTCTACTCATATTTGGTCCGAAGTGTCACTATTTTATAAACAAGAGACTCAACATTTGCTTACAGTTTAAGGCATGTTTCTCCAAACACAGAGCCTACTAATTAATACACACACACACCCCCCATGTCTACATACACTACACAGAGCCTACTAATATGTGCGCGCACACACACACCTGTGTCTACATATACTTTTTTTTTAGTTAAAAGCTTTTATGAAATTATTTGTCTTTAAGTCAAGGAGTTTCTAAGCCACAAACTATCAATTTGTTTACTATTGAGTACAGAATCAGCTTAACAAATCACCTAAACAACTTAATATTTTAAAAGTAGAACATCTACCTGAATCAGACTAGTTAAGTAGCAAAACAATCTTATTCTTAAATATTCTAAAGGAAGAAGAAGGAAACAGACTTCCAAATTTGCTAACTAGGCCTAGAAAACTTTATCCCAATGCTTTTTTTAAAAAAAAGATTTATTTATGCATATAAGAATTGGAGTACAGGCCAGAGACGAGTGGGGTGAGAGGATCTACCAGAGACAGAGTGGAGAACAGAACAGGCAGACAGACTGAAATACACTGCTGAGGAGAGCAGCAGGCAACGCAGGAGAGGTCTGTTATGCAATGTGGGTCACCTCCCCGGCAGAGGGGAGGGATCGAACTCATAGTGCACTGTGTTTTAACACACTGCGCCACCAGGGAGGACCCTATCCCAATGCTCTTAAGCAGACTTGATATCAAGTAAGATACCACCAAGAGAGCTACACAATAATTATTCTCAGACAGTTTAGTCATGACCATATGTCAACATTTTTTTACAATCTTATAAAAAGTTTCCAATATGCTAATTCAGTAATTCCTGTATAAGTGTCTTAAAGGAAAAGGAAATAGCAAATCAATTCTTAAACTAGAAAATGAAATGAAAACAGTTTAATTAAAACTGAATTAAGACTCTTGACTGACAGTTAACAATCAACTGAAAAGGTAGCTAAAGTCTCCCTATCTCCCCCCCTAAAAGAAAAATAAATCTTAATCCCATTGAAGTTCATCTGACAATAGTTTCAGCATTTTAACAGAAATGCTAAATTCTTCCCAGTGGGATTTTATTAATTATACCACAAGGAAAATACTCTGCCTGGAGGTATTGTGAGACAACGTTTCCTTTAAAGTATCTCCTCCTTTAGACTTAGACCTCTCTAAAGATTTGTCCAGGAAAGAGTCCACTGGAAATTTGTGCTGAAGAGCACAAACTTGCTCCAATCTTTCTTTTATAATACATATCTGTTTTTGTAATTAAGGTAATAATTGCTATTTTAAAAGAACAAAAAGATGCTACAACAGTTTTTCTTTTCCCCTATCTACAGAAATGAAAACAGCATAAAGCTATAGAAATTAGGAATAGTTTTATATCACTACCCCTCAAACACAAAAACCATTGTATAGTTCCCGAAAACTAAACAAATTCTAGAAAAGTTCTTCTATCTTAAAATCTTAAGAGGAAAACAAAGTAACAGACAAAAAGCAGAAGTAATCCACCAGAAATAATCTTTTAATCCACCAGAAACCCCTTTAGCTCTACCTTCAAAATACATACAACTTCACACCACTCTTGCACACCTCAACCAAACATTATCTCTCAACCTGGAAATGACATCAGCCTTCTAAGTGGTTCTCCTATCTCAGCAATACCTGTCATGTCTCTGTATTTACTCTGAGTAAAACCCAAAATTCCTGTACATTTCCTGACTTTTTCTCATCTTTCAGTCTATCTTAAATGGTATGAACTGGTTCACTTTCTTCTCCCAAATATCCTTGGGCAATGTTTCCTTATTTCCTAGATGTCATCTCATCAGAGAAAACTTCTCTAACACAAAATGTAGGCACAGTTGCCATTACCCCACAAGTCGACTTTTTAATTGTTTTCCACAACACTTAGCACTTGACATACAATTGTTTGCTTACTAACTCTGTTCTTTCAGTAATGTAAGTTGCTAGAGGGTAGGAATCCTTTTTTTTTTTTATTCATTACTGTAACACCTTAAGAGGTCTCCTTCATATATAGTATGCACTCAATAAATGCATGTGAAATGAATGAATACTGGTGGAGATAGAGGGGAGGGAATATCCTATCCACCATGGTTGACAAGAGCAACCATGTGCATGTCTGGGAAATAAGCCAAAAATATTTACCAAGGATTATTGGTTTATAGATTTAATCCAATTTAAATAAAAATCCAGTGAGATTTTTTTTAAAGGCAATTTGACAGACTGGTAGATTTGACTGCACATACAAATGAGTAGTCTGTAATTACAAAAAAAAAGTCAACAAATTAAAGGCAAAAGGCTGAAGAAAATAATTTGCACTTAAAATCAATGCAAAAAAGATGTAAGCAAATGATGACAGATTTATAAAAAAAAATATAAATGGCTAATAAATCCCAAGCAAGGATTAAATTACATTAGTAAATCAAAGAAAAAGTTTAAAGGATGTCTTTTGGTTTATCAAATTAAAAAGGCCTTTTAAAAAAACTCTATCTAATTCTAACACCTGCTCTCTTTCAGGCAAACAGTGCTGACCAGACAGAGTTTCACTGTAGAGAACATTTATCAACTTAAAATTGCCCTCTCCCATGACCAAAAACAAGTCCTTATCTAGAAACTTAACCTAATATGATAACCTGTGCTATGAGGCAAGCTCTAATAATAATTATTTTTCAACTCCTATATAAGGAATCACAACCTTGGTTTTATTACCTTGTTTTGATTTTTTCCCCCTTTTTAAATGGACAGGTTTATTAGGGAAAGGGGTGGGGGGGAGACAAGTGCCTAGTCACTGCTGGACCAGAGAAATGCCTTGTTTTTTCTTTGGCCTCCATAAATTTTTTCAATTGGTTGCCAGCACTTCAAAATCAATTACATACAAAGATCTGTCAATGCTAAGTTCTGCAAGTCTCTCAATCAATGACCACTGCTGAGCCACCAGACGTGTTAATGATACACAGTTCACAATTATCGTCATCCTGAAAGTTTGGTTCATTTTTATTATATATTGTACCTTTTGAAATTATCCGAATTGGAAACCCTACACTATAAATCAAACTTTAAGTCTACGGGGCTTTCTAAATATTATTTGTTGGGTTCCCAAATTTGCAAGTTCCTAGTTAATGCTAGTGCTGCTGGTCTGCTGGTGAAAACCTTGCACTGTGAAACTTCATCATTAGAGCCACCCATGAATTCCTCAATTACAGGATTCTTGAACACTAGGAATTATATTGGGGAAGGGAGTAGAGGGAGGAAAGAAGAGAATGGAGGCTGCTATATACTTTACAGAGTTGTCATCATTTAATCATTGTAACAACCAATTAAGACAACACCTACTATCCCCCATATTGCAGATGAAGAATATAAGGCAACAAAGGATTCTAGGTCATTTATTTGTCCAAAGAACAGGAAAGATCTGTATCTGAGCTCAGGTAATCTGGCTCCCGAGCCTTAAATTTTAACCACTGCACTATACTTATTTCACAATCTAAAATTCAACATATCCAAATTCCAACCTTTCACCCAAAACAATTCTTCCTCTAAGCTTACCAAATATTCCTTAAACATTTCCCATTTGTCTCTTTTTATTTCAACTAACCTAAAGTTCCACTGTTCACTTGATCTCAAAAATAACCAATCTTTCTACCCCCAGTCTTCCCCCACTACACTCTATTGCCTTTGGGTCAAAGAGCAGCTTATTTTACAAGAAATTCAACTCAAGGTCTTTCATCTACCTCATGAACCCATTTTTCTGTTTCTACAAATAAGGCCTGTATTTAAAATACACCAAACCACAAGCAGAATTTTCCTTATTTCCGGGGGAAAAGGAGAATTTCAAGGAGAAATTAAAGCATAATGCCACACTTTGAAACCAGAATATTCAAACATCAAACCCTTTTCACAGAGCCATTAAAAACTTACAAGAATCATACTTTTGGAGTAGTGCTATTTCTCAATTATAGACAGGCGCATTGACGTCCCCATTAACATTAATGTTGTGTGACTCTGAGATAAATAAAATAAAAATATACTAGAGGATACATCACTCAGAACAAAATAACCAGCTCATCCTCAACACAGCCTCCAAATATAAAGGCATAAAAATGTAAAATCAAGATCCTGCTGGTTAAAACCCATTCAGGAATTGGTCAAGACTGGCCTACAAAGCCCAGCAGCAAGATCCTAGGAATGTGTAAAGGACTTCAAAGCAAAAGTAAACAGCAAATAATCAACTGAACAGAACAAAAAAAGAATTAGTGAAATCATGTTTTTTCCAGCCTGCTGCCACACATGGTTCTGCCTTTTTTTTTTTTTTAAAGACTTAGTTATTTATGCATACAAGAGCTGAGGTACAGGCCAGAGTCCAGGGAAGTGAGAGAATTCACCAGAGATGACAGAGTGGGGAACAGAACAGGCAGATCAACTGAAACACACTACTGAGGGGAGCAGCAGGCGAGACAGTAGAGGTCTGCTGCGCCATGTGGGTCCCCTTCCCGGCTGACAGCAGAGATAGCAGGGATCAAACTCGTGCTGCAGTGGCTGCAGTTTGCTTCAAAGTGCGGTGCTTAACCCACTGCGCCACCAGGGAGGCCCGATTCTGCTCTTTCTTACATATATCATTTACTATTACAAACTGCTTCTTGAACTGTAATGTATTAGTGATACTGAAGACAAAAAATGGCAAGAATTCCTAAGTGATTTAGCAACTAAAAGAGGGCTACTCAACATCCAACTGCTATGAAATTATGTTAAATCCCTCATCCCTTTTAAACACCTATTGGTGCAACATTTGTTATAATTAATGAGTCAATACATACACTCTTATGAAAGTACAGTTTTATGCTGGGACGCACTCTTAGATTTTGACAAATGTATCCACCATTATGTATGTAATATGTGATACCAAATTCAAAGAGTGATGTTTTAGCATCTCAGTATCTTCTTTTAAAAATAAATCTATCTATCTATCTATCTATCTATCTATCTATCTATCTATCTATCTATCTATCTATCTATCTATCTATCTATCTATCTATCTATGCATGCATGCATGCATGCAGGCAAGCAAGCAAGCACTGGGGCACAGGCCAGAGTTGTGGGGCACAGGCCAGAGTTGTGGGGGGGTGAGAGAATCCACCAGACAGAGTGGGGAACAGAACAGGCAGATCAACTGAAAAACACTGCTGAGGGGAGCAGTGGGCGAGGCAGGAGAGGTCTGCCTGCGCCATGTGGGTCACCTCCCCAGGTGGCAGCAGGGATTGAACTTGTGCTGCAGTGGCTGCGGTTTGCTTCATAGTGCGTCGCTAAACCCACTACGCCACCAGGGAGGACCCCATCTCAGTATCTTTATCACAGTAATTTAAACTGAACTTTTGATCTGTCCTCTCCTCACCTACTTTTCCATCTTATTTTAGTAAAGAGCAACATCTTTATACTTGCTAACATGAAAAATCTCTCACAACCCACACATCCAAGGCCACATCCAAGGCCACCTGCTCTGCTTTCAAAATATATTCACAATTACTTTACACAAACTATCACCAACACCATCACCCTCTCTCATTAGGTTATCACCATGGCCACAAGTTTAATGCGTTCCCACAGGTCAAACTGGACAAGCTCATGACACTCCTCTGGCTCAAAGTTACAAACTGGTATTGATCTACAACCTATTTCCACCTACGTGGATTTTACCTCTGGAATTTCACCTCCCACTATTTCCTGCTCGTTGGATTGATGCTACAATAGCTTCCTTGCAATCAACACTCCAAGTAGGTTTTGAGCCATGAAGACTGAGTTCTGCTGTTCCCCTTGCCAAAATGTTTTCACAGATCCTTATGCCTGATTGTACTAATAATGTATCTCCATCCCCCTTCTCCTCACTCCTTTATCGCTACTATTTCTTTATAGCATTTACTGCCATTTAACATAATATATATTTCAGGGGCCTCCCTGGTGGCACATGGGTTAAAGTCTCAAGCTACTGCCAGTCACTGCAGCATGAGTCCCATCCCTGGCCAGGGAGCTGACCCACATGGTGCAGTAGACTGCTCCTGTCTCACCTACTGCTCCCCTCAGCCTGTTCTGCTCTCAGCTCTGTCTCTGGTGAATCCTCTACCCAGGTCTTGTATGTATAAATAAAAAATAAATCTTGGGGGGGAAAAAAGGGAAAGATTACAGCGGCTAGTACTAAATAGTCTAAGTAGACAAAGCCCCAATTCTCAACCTTTCAGTGACTGATTCTAGAAATACCAACATTTCTTTACTCTCTTAAAGGTCTCAAGTTTCTCTATCAAGGAGAAATCATCCATGGTCTGAGAGACTGGTCCTCTCCCTTATGGCACCAGCCACCACCTTTACACAGCCATTAAGTATACCAGACAGGAAGAGATTTGTGGGTATGTAAAACAAACCATTACTATTATAAAGACAAAGATACATTTTACCTTAAGTACTTAAAGACAAACCAATATTCACATTGTAAAACATAAAATGTTCCTAATCATATTGATGACAAAAGAACATCAAGGTTAACTGAGAAAAATGGAAAGAATACTAATCAACTATAAGGAATGTTAAGACACTGATTAAGCAACTCACAACCTTTAATCACAAGAAAAGTACTCCTCTTAAATCTAGATGCCAAATAAATCTGTCTATGTAGGGGTGCCGCTCAAGGCCCTGGGAAAGAAGTGTAAATATTATGTAATCCCCATAGAAAGGGGAGGTTGCAGGTTCCCTGCACCACCTAAGGAAGGGTGGAGCTGAACAGTGCAAGGAAGCTAAAAAGGTCTGGGAAGAGAAGGAAGAAGATTGGGAAGATGACTTGGTGGAGGCACATGTAGCAGAGAGACATATAAAGCAGCTGTGCTTGCTTCTCAGCCTTGGACTTGTACCTGGATTTGAAGAGATGTGGATCAGAGACCCGTGAGGAGGCTGACATTGGCAGCCTTTATCTTGACTTTTATTTTGATTTTGATCTTTTTCTTTCAGGCTTGCCCTGTTTTTTCTGCCCTTTCCCCCACCAGAAGGTGCCTTAAACTTGTGGCAAGCTTTCAGGCTTCAGCAGCCCTGCTTTAAGCCAAACCTGTTTGGCTGGGCATTTACCCAGGAGGGAATGGGTAATTTTGGGTGTTTAATTTGGTAACTATTTTGACTATATGTTTTCTCTTCTCACCTCTATGGCACACTAATTGTATTAAAGTTCCTTTCTATTGACGGTCTTATGCAATAAGTATGCTTTGTCTTTATGCCATGGATGACAGAAACCATTATAGAAAAGACATTTGGGGGTCCAGGGGTACTCCTCACTTTGCCCACTAACGTAAGGGTGATGGTAGTCCATACATGTATAGTACCATACACATACACATACATTAACACCTGTTTACTTCTTGTTTTCTGTAAGACAGTTACACTCAGTGGAAAACTATAAAGTGGGTAGAATAAGCAAACTATGCACATTTATACAATAAAACGAACTCTCATTAGAGTACCCAAATTAGGAAAAGACAGGTTAAAGAATAGGGAAGCTACTGAACCAACAATTTCAATCTTTCATATCTATTTGTGGCTGCGTTCAGGTATATCACATTACACCATCACTACTAACCATTTCATTTGTTTCCTGGCTTTCAAGTCCCAAAGGTTGAAAAGAGGTGAGACCACTACATATTGGTATTAGTAATATGGCTTGAAGGGCCTTTTACTTCACATATTTTCATTTTCCAATCTTAACAGCAACCTAAAGAAAAGTAAACTTTTATTACAGGTTTACAGAGACTGAATATTTTGGGCAAAGTCACACAACCGATCTGTGCCATTAAGAATTCAAAGTCAGGATTCTCAAATGTCGGCATTCTAAAATACTCATCAATAAGGCAGTTTTTAAAAGTCTGCATTCTTTCCACTAGACCACTCTGCTTTTCTTAGTAAAAACTGAAATCCCTGTGACAGATGTATTATACTGGGGTCTGGAAAATATCAAGGAGTGCTAATGGTTGAAAATTTTAGCAAATAAAGAAAAAGTGCTTAAAATCTGAAAGTATTTTCTCTGTAAGAACTGTAATACTGTCTCCCAACTTCAAATTAAATGAGTTTTAGTCTTCAGAATGCCTTAGCCCTTGCCGCTAAGATATATGCATATTTTAAATACAAGTCATAAATAGTTTTAGATGTTTGTCTCCTTTGGTAAATGGGAAAAAGTAATGTGAAAATGTTTCTGGCTGTACCACTCAACAAAAACTACCTACCAATATGGAATACTTTCAAAATTTGGTCACGGTCACTGGGCAACCTCTAAGCAATACATCCAGTTAGATTATCATGCTAGTAAAGGAGAACTGAGGGAAGCCATAGGAAATTCAAGAGGTAATTTACTACTGGCTCTCATCAAACTCACAGAGGAGTTTGATGAAACTAATCAGAGATCACATGACATGTAGGCTAATGGAAGCCAGCAGCAACCATATTTAACAAAATGTCTTTTAGTTTTCCATTTATTTTTTACATTTCCGAAGCCAGTTACTACACCACCACTTTTACCTTCAGAGTTCAGAAGTTTATTTTCACTCGACAGTTACATTAGGAAAAGGTCAATCACAGCTCAGAGTAACCATATTTTCTGAAAAGGAATTCAAAATTGTGCTCTCTTCAGAATCATCTTTTCCAAATAATGGTGACACTAAATTTCATACATGGCTCAAACTGAGAAAAAAGCAAATACATAAGTTGTAAAATCTATGCTCAACATTTTCAAAATGGCATCACAAAAAGGTAAATTAAGGGGCCTTCCTGGTGGCCTAGTGGTTAAGTCTCAGTGCTACCATCTGGAAAGCCTGAGTTTGATTCTCTCTGCCAGGGAGCTAAACCACATGGCGCAGCAGACCTCTCCTATTTTGCCCACTGCTCCCCTAAGCGGTGTATTTCAGTAGATCTGTCTGTTGTTTACCACTCTGTCTCTGGTGAATTCTCTCACACCCTGCACCTCTGACCTACACCCCTATTCTATGCAAAATAAATAAAATGAATAACACTCTTACAATAAAGGAATAATTCTAAAAAAAAAAGAAAGGCAATGTAAAATATTTAAGACTGAATGCAGCAAATCACTGTAAATTCTTGATTGTGTGGCATTTCCCAAGCCAGTTACTAATGGAAGTTATCTGTTAAGAGTCAATTTAACACTTCACCTTCATCTAACTACAATATAAACAAAACAGTACACAATACCTGTAACAACAACATCAAAGAAACACACACAAACTCGTGTGCCCACAGCCTTTCCCCAATTCTTAACAAGGATTAAAGGATTCTGCTTGATGTGGTATCACCAGAGTGTCTAAGGAACTACCCTTCAAAGCCTTTCCTTCCTTATGTGCTAGTCACATTTGCAGAGACCAAAGGAGAATTTCCTGGCAGTCTGTCTCACAAAACTGTCCTTTGGTATCATCATCAATAATTTGAATCATTTCATTCAAGCTTTTTATTTTGCCTATTATCTTTAAAGATACTTCTTAATAGTGGTGAACAGGACAAAGTTCCTAAATGAGGAAATTTACATTCTTGAGGTACAAAAAGTAAATTAGTAAGCAGAAATGTACGTAAGTAAAACGTCAATTGTGATGTGATGATGTCCTTTTATAGCTGATGGTCAAGAACATCCCATAAAAAGTGACAGAGAGGGTGTCTCCCTAGTGGCACAGGTCTTAAAGTTTCAGTGCTATCAAGCTATTGCCAGCCACTGCAACACAAGTTCAATCCCAGGCCAGGTAGCTGGCCCACACTGGGCAGCAGACCTCTCCTGTCTATCAACTGCTCCCCTCAGCAGTGTATTTCAGCAAATGCGCCCGCTCTGCACTCCCCACTCTGTCTCTGGTGAATCGCCTCAGCCACCTCTGACCTACACTCCAGTTCTTCTACACCAAAAAAAGGGAAGTTTGGTCTAGTTTTTACACTAATTTATACTTCTATAATAAATTGACAGTTCAAACTGAGAGGTGGAATGGGATACAAATAAAATAAACATCTTAAGGTATATGAGGCTGAAAGGCTCTACACAAATTCCCTTCCATATGTGGCTTCTAAAGTTGGAACACAGGATTTTTTTGTTTCACATTTATATTAAAAGGTCAGTAGTCAATTAAGGACTGTAGTTCCACAATAAAATTACAAGTTAATGCCCTACTAAAATATGATAAAAACAGCAAAGCAGTAAGGAACTTAAATGTCATGACACGAATATTCAAAACTAACTGGTACACAATGCACCAAACCTGAATGTCTAATAGGTACCTGGCCAAAATGATTACAAATAATAATTCATCTTCATCATTTGAAACATTACAACACTCAAACACCAATACAATACTTCTAATTAATTTGAAGCATTCTGCTGAGCATTACACAGTGATTCAACAACAGGGTACATATCCTCAAGAAGCTTAAAATAAAATACAGAATATGAGGAATATGGGCTTAAATCAAGTTTTGTATAGCCTGGAGTTTCAGACATAGCAAAACCAACAAAATCAGTGAGGTAAATAATTAAGAAGTGAAACTGTAGTGATAATCCTAAAAACTAGGGAAGCCAAAACTGGAAGCTATCCATCTATATAGTCAACAGAAAAGTTGTTTATGTCTATAGAAGAAGACCAGGGCAATCTCACTTTGCCATTAGTAGCTGTGACAATTTACCTAGGCCTTTAAAAGGGAATGACTGTCTATGAATTACCATGAGAACCAAACAATATCATACACATAAAGTGCTTTGCACAATGCCTGGCAATTATCATCACTATTGTTAGACAACAGTAAAATCCAAGAGCTGGCAAGGATCTTCAAAATTATCTGATCATCCAGTCCAGTGGTTTTCATGTGTGGATCCCAGAGCTACAATACCAGCACCACCTGGAGACTTTTCAGAACCAACATTCCTGGGCTCCACCCCAGGACACACTGCATCAAACCCTGAAGTTTGGGCCCAGCAATCTGTGTTTTAATATCCTCTACATAGTTCCAATGAATGGTTAAGTTGGAGAATCACTGCTCTTGTCATATTCATATCTCCTAATTTTATACATAAAGAAATAGATACCTAAAGAGATTTTAAAAGTTGCCCAAATTATATGCTAGGCATTACATTGGCCATTTTACAGTTGTTACCTCAGGTCCTAAACTACCCAGGAAAACACCTATTTAACAGAAGGAAAACTATGGTTTGGAGAGCTAAAGTAATTGTTGAACATTTTTCAATAATTAAATGGTAAGGCCAACATTTAAAACCAAGTGATCCAGAAATCCTTACTAAAACTATGACTACTGACTGTTGTGAAGGGGCAGTATTGAAAGCACCTAAGACTTATTCACTCAAGGACATTTGGTCTTTTCACTCCACCACACATCAGGTCCAACACTTTTACCACGAAACATAATCAGAAATTACTACTGTAGGACCTCCCTGTTGGTGCAGTGGGTTAAGCAATGCACTATGAAGCAAACTGCAGCCACTGCAGCATGAGTTTGATCCCTGCTGCCGGCCAGGAAGGGGACCCGCATGGCACAGGCAGACCTCTCCTGCCTCGCCCGCTGCTGCCCTCGGCAGTGTGTTTCAGTCAGTCTGCCTGTTCTGCTCCCCATTCTGTCTGGCGGATTCTCTCACCTCCCCGCACCTCTGGCCTGTACCCCAGCTCTTGTATGCATAAATAAATAAATCTTTAAAAAAAAATTCTACTGTTTTAAGCAACTCTCAGAACAGCGGTACTAAAATGTTCTTCACTCTTAACAGAAGAAGGAAAATGACGCACTACAAAAACAGGTATGAAATAGGAAAAGGCAGAGGTCAGATCACGGAGAAACAGGTACGGGGGACTTTTTGCAGACAAAAAAGTGCAGTCACTTAAGTATGAGAAAACAATGTTATTCAATTTTCCTGTTCTCCCTGTTGCCAGGAGCCCAGTACTTTTACATAGTTATTGGCTCACTAATAAGGAGGCTACATGCTTATAATAGTCTTTTTCTTCTAAATAATTGTTAGAAATTTTACTTCTAAAAAATTTATCATGGTATGTCTATTGGTGGTGTCTACTGTGCTAATGATGATAACACCTGGGGGGCAGGGCACATACTGTACTTCCAAAATACCAACAATAATATAAGCCCATGGTATCTCATTAAAAACATTAAAAAAAAAACCCAAAACATGGTATGTCTTTTTCACCCTTTAATTAATATCATTTTAATAAGTTGAAGAATGTTCCATCTTCTTCATCTTCCCATATCACTGAGCCAGAAGAAAGAGAAAAATCTAGACTCATCATTTCTACCTTCTCTATTAATCTTCATTCATATGATAATAATCAAGTTTGCCAGTCTTATGTTGGGAGCTACCTAGTACAGACTAAGTGTTATCATAATGTTTACACTGTAGTGGGTGAGAGACAAAAATTTAAGTGACATAGTTATGACTTATGATTAGTGCTGTCAGGGAAGGTGAGTGATAGGACTAAGTAATTGGGGAAAGTCATTCTGGAAAAGGTAGTTTAGATTTTATTCTAAAAACAAGCAATGGAAAATTCATGAAGTTTTAAAAATCAAACGTAACAATCCATTTTTAAATGACTGTTTCAGTTGCAAAATCGAGAACAGATATAGGAGGAAAAAATAAATACGACCTCAGCGGGGAGATTACTGCAGTGGCTCTGAGATAATGCAGGCTGTGAAATAGTGAAATCAGCAGACCCAGGATGTATTCTGAAGACAAAAACACACAGTAGGAGTGACCAAAAAAGAATCAAGGTTTTCATGGACTGAATGTTTTGGTCTCCTCTCAAATTCACATGTTGAAGTTCCAACACCCAGTGATGCAGTATCAGGAGGTGTGGCCTTTTGGAAGTGACTAGGTCATGGGATAGAGCCCTTATGAAAGGGTTAATAAGAAGAGAACCCCAAAGAGCTCTATAGTCATCTTTCCTGTTACAAGAAATGTGAAGTCTACCACCTTGCTGGTGGCATCCTGATCTCAAATCTCCAGCTTCCAAACTGTGAAAAATAAAAGTCTATGGTTTATAAGTCTCTCAGTCTATGGTACTATTATAGTGGCCCAAGATAAAACATACATGGACTTCTTAGACTTTACATATTGTAATATGGTGTGTGATAAGGGTGTTTATCACAGTGGAATAGGCTGGATTTTATGAAGAGGAAACAAGAACATTTTAAACATATACATGCAACTGTATTTGAGTCTGAACTCCAAAAAGGATAGATATAATGTGGCTGGGAATCTAAATTTAGAATCACTGATATATGGGTAATACTTAAAGGACAGGACAAAAACCTATACTCCAAAATACATACACATACACACCCCAGTTCATTTTCTGAAATACCTACCTTTCATGAACTATTAATATCCAACCTGGGGCCCTCCCTGGTGGCGCAGTGGGTTTAGCGACGCACTATGAAGCAAACCGAAGCCACTGCAGCACGAGTTTGATCTCTGCTGCCGGCTGGGGAGGTGACCCGCATGGCACAGGCAGACCTCTCCTGCCTGGCCCGCTGCTCCCCTCAGCACTGTGTTTCGGTCCATCTCTCTGTTCTGCCCCCTGCTCTGTCTGGCGGATTCTCTCACCTCCCCGCACCTCTGGCCTGTACCCCAGTGCTTGTATGCATAAATCTTTAAAAATATAAAAAAATTTAAAAAAAATCCAACCAGAGCATTCAAATCACTGTTTTCCTACTTTGAAATCTAAGTGTTGAGTGAAAAAGCTCAATCAGCTGTGAGAACCATAAGAGACTTATCTTTGAAAAGCTGTTAAAATCTGATGAGTATCACAACAACAGTTATAGTCTAAATCCCTATTAATTTTTGTGTTAAAATATTAGGGACATTTATAGGACAGAAATTCAGGTACAGCATTCCCAGGAGAGTGACTGGTTCTCCATGTTTGCAAAAATAGACAATGTATGCAAAGATTAACTAAAGCACATGTATTTTCCATTATAAGACTTAATTGTGTGAGTACTATAGACATCTTAAAATTGAAAACTGTTTTCTTTGGTTCTCTGTTTTGAAAATCTTTATATTTCCACCTGTGCATTAAATAATAGATTTTAAGACAGGGAGTATCCACATTTAAACTCTGATATTATCTTATGGAAAAAAATTCAAAATGAAGTTTGCCACTAAGAATCATTTCACCTAATCCTAGATGTAGCAGATGTTAGACACGAAAACAGTCAAAAGTGCCCTTCTCTTCTTTCAAGGTTGTCAACACAGTGAAGTTCAGTAGAGGGAGTAAGGAACTACTTATAGGTCTAAGAGAAATAAAAACTTCCAGGCAATATCTTGAGTTTACAGAATGTCTATCTTCTATTGTATGCTGAAAAAACATTCTACTGGACTGCAATGGAAACACTAGGTACAAAATGAAAAAGGCAATTTCAGTTTAGATTCCAAACAAATGGAATCTTATTACAATGGTGGCTCTTTGATGTTACATTTTTCTTTTTTCTCTTTAAATTGTGGTTTAGAAGTACATGCAAGTGTCAACAAGAGCAAGGTTTTAAAAGTCAAACAGTATTCTCCAAACACTCCTTGGCCCCTATACAACTATTATCCCAATTAAATTAAAATTTGAAGAAAGAAATGCAAGATCTTCAGATTATCAAGCTAAAGGGTTTCACATTCTACCCTCTTAGGAAGATAATGCTACGTGGTTTTCCAAACATTTGAGTTTGTCATGGGAAGACATTTTATGATGTGGTTTTCCAAACATTTGAGTTTGTCATGGGAAGACATTTTATGACAAAGGAAAAGGTACAGAACTAGCCTTATCAAGTTGTAGGGAGGAACATCTTTCCCTATAGATGTGTTCCTTGTTGTCTCAGAAAGCAGAGAATTCTTCACTCAACCCAAGTACAGACAACCCTTTGAGATTTACTATAAATGGACATGAGTGAATGTATACTATATTCATGATTTCAGTTCCTACTCTGCCACTAACAATCTGTGAGATCACAGGCCAGTTAAGTTTATCTAGAACTTACTTTTCCTTTCTACAAAATTGAGGGTGGTCCAAGGCTTCCTGAAATGACTAACAAAATTCCATTGACTCTAAATGTTTGATGAATGAATAAAACCTGAAAATTCCACATTTCCATTTCAGTACAAGAGGTCTGCAACTACAAACTTCTAGATTATCTGTGGACTGCTAATTGCGTATTTAAATTTAAACCAGACACACCGAATCAGCTATGCCAATTTCTTGTGGCTCTCTAAGAGAACTCAGAAGTTCTCTAATTCAACTCTAATTCAGAACTCTTTGTAATCATTTATGAAAATAAACATACATAAGAACAGGGTCCAGTCAACCTGTATACACAAGCCATAAATTACAGGTATCTACTGATTTATGCAACAACCAATTCCATAATGTAGTATCTGGAAATACTGGTAAATTACCCAAATCATCTTCATCAAGAGTTTTAAAAAGAAAAAGAGTTTTAAAAAGATAGGTGCTACCTAGACAAGTTATCTTTCAGAACTACGAAGCTGTGTGAGCTAAAAGCCAGTTATATTTTCAGGGCTAAGCAACTACTTAGTTCTGAATTTTCAATAAAATGCTCTGTAAGATTTTTTTTTCCACCAAAAAAAAAAAAAAAGCATAAACTGTCAAGCTATGATAACTTGCAAAACCCCTTCTAGGAAATCAAACTTCAAAAAACTAATGTGTGTCTAAATATAACATAAGCTCTAAGTGAAATTATGAGTATGGAGGTGCACCATCCATAATAACTTCTCTAAGGCCTTTCTGTTCTCCATTCTAGATAGTTAATAATATCTTCTAAGAGGTAATTAGTGCACCTCCAGATAACCTCCAGCGAATTCTCATTATTTAGAGACTAAGTTGTAAAAAAGCACTAAAATACCATTCAACCAAAAACTTTTGAAAATACAACCACCTAACATTTGAAAAGCTTTAAGAGTTTACACAGGAACTTTCACATACTCATTTGATCCTCCTTTAAGACAACAGGAAATAGGGCAAGTCACCAATGCACGCATGTTTATTTTACACAGAAAAAATGATTAAGAAATGTGAGGTAGAATAATCAAGGTCATAAAGTCACTGGCAGAGATTTTGACAGTCTGTGGCTTTCTTATATACCAATCCTAAGTGTAAAGTAGAAAAATATTTACCACAGGAACTTGATAGGCTTAATATTTTCATATCTAGGTGGTGTTTCTCCCAATAATATACAATCAACTGACTAAGAAATATGTTTGACCTGGAAAAGTAGAGGTACACCTGGGTGCAAAAATGTTATCCAATTAAAATATATGTTCACAATTTAAAAAAGAAGAAATCAGTGTGCATTTTGTAATATTAGTTTTAAAATTCAATGTTTTAGAAATTTAAATAAACAAAATAAAAATAAACTCAAGATTGTGAGAGAGAACTGTGGTTACCAGTAGGCAAGGGGGACATGGGGGTTTAGTGTGGCAATCGAGTAAAGTGAGTTGATTCTATTATAGTGGACAGAAACAAGCCTTTTGGTGGAGATCATAATGTAGCGCAATGCACAGATGTGAACTATAAAACTGTATTTCTAAAACCTATATAGCACTATAAACCATACTCCTGTAAAAATTTAAAATTTTAACATGTTTTAAAGAGGGCAAAAAACCTCAAATGATAGTACATAATGACATTATTTCTTGCTAAACTGACTTAACAAATGCTTCCAAATGTTCTTTAAAAAAAAAAAAAAAAGCAAAAATTCTGGCCAGCATGCAAACAGGCTTAAAGTAAAATTTAGGTTGTTCTTTTTTGTTTTTCTCCCCACTCAAGGCAATATCTGATAATAGAAAACTGTATGGCAGGGTTTTTTTTTTTCCAAGTTTGGTCTAAGGATCACAAATATTACAATTACCTGTGAGGCAAAATTCTTGGCAGGAAAGACTCAGGTATGTGTTTTTGTTTTTTTTAAGTGCTATGGTGATTCCAAATGAACATAAAAATTTTTAAGAACCACCAGAGTACAAACAGATTAGGTTTAGGGCAAAAATAACCTTGGCCTTAATAGCTTTATAACTTGAGCAATTACTTATCCTGAGTCCTGGTTTTCTCAATGCTAAAATATAGGTGGGTAGGGATACAATCTTCCTACATAATAGAAAATTCTAAATCATTAAAGGAGATGGTTCACAGAAATCACTTAACATACAGTTTTGACATATGATGAGCAAATATCATCTGTGGTGGAAAATTTCCTATATTTATAAATATTCATTCAACAATTCTGACATTAGCAAAGCGTATCACCAAGTTTTATACATTGCTAGACACATCCTGAACCTTCCCCTACACTTCCCAAAAGAAAGCAGCATATTGCTGCTGATCTGAAGAGGGTGTCTGTCACCTGATCTGAAGAGGGTGAGGAGTATAAATCAACATTCTTTCATGTTTTAAATAAAAGAGAAGAATTCTATCACATTATGGATTCAAATATAAATATTACACACAATTTGTTTCATATTTAACTATATAACCATCACCTAGCAGACAATGAGAACACCCAATTCGTAAACAGAGAGGAAGCATTTATTGTTCAGAAGCTGCAAGTAAAAGTCTAACTTCCAAAACCAGAGCTCTAAACCAATAATTAACATAAGGTCTTTGTAAAGACCATAACACACAGATTGGCTTATAAATTCTATCCCAAAACACCAACCTCAATCACTCACACTGTAAAAATAAGTTTTGATTCTTCTCACCAAAATTCCATAATCTAATCAACTACCAAATTCAATAAATTCTTCTGGGTCATCCACTTTTGTCTTGCCTTTTCTAGGAGGTATTGCATTCTGACCATTATTTCATTTGACATAAAGGCGCAGTTTTAGACCCTACCTAGAATAATGCTAACTATAATTTCTGCCTCCACTTCTCTAGTCCAGGGATTGGTAAATATTTTCTTTATTGGATCAGACAGTAAATACTTAAGAATTTGCAGGTCATAAAGTCTGTCTCAAGTACTCAACTTTGTCACTGTATAACTAAAGCAACCACAGACAATATGCAGCAAGTGAATTAGCATGGTTGTATTCCAAAAAGCTTCTTTCTAAAAACTAACTGTAGGTAGCTTTTGGTCACAGGCAAATTTGCTCATCTCTGCTAATCCAATCAATTAACGCCTTTCCTAAATTCCATAGTGAATCATGCCATTTTTGATCAAAAAATACTTGAAATAAAGGGGAAAAATGAAAACATCTGAAATAAGAAACAATGGTTGTTTCAAAGAAAATATCCCTACAACTAAAGTCTTTTGTGTAACTTTTGAGGAAATAAGCCTGAAGTCCTCTTGCCTGTTACTTAATGAAAACTAATGCCACTAGATCAACAAATTATACCTTCAAAAATCATTCTCAATCTCATTACTTACAAGATAGAATGCCAAAAGTGCAAAGTGATGAAAAGGCCTGGAATACAAACCCCAATCTATTATTTTCTTGAACCTGTTTCCTATATTAAAACATATATATTAACACTACCTTACCTAAAGGGACTAGGAGTAACTATAAGCACATAGCAGGCATCTGGTAAATTATGCAGTATGACTTTCATATAAATTTAAGAACATCTAAGTTGACTGCTAGGTCCCTGTTCTGTCAACTAAAGTTGTTGACCACCTCCTGTGCCCAACAACATGAATATAAAGAATAAAGACAAGGACGACCACCTATGACCACCTCACAGATAAATTCATCAATAACAACTGTTAAACATCTACAGCCATTAACTCATCATCTGACTCCCATACTAGGGTAAACCCTCAGAAATTTCAGCAGGAATTTCTTACTGGCAGTTATAATTTTAAATAACAGGATACTCAGATACTGATGAACTCATTCCAGCTACCCTATGTCTTGATTCTTGACTGTATGGAGTTAGCTGATGAAACAGAAACACCAGGTCGGAGCTCAGAGATCAACTGATACAGAACACCAAAAACTTAAACCAACAGTTTTTAAATATAAAAGAACTCTAGGGAAGAAACTCTTGATTCTTAACTATCAAACCTAGTCCTTCCTGGCTGAACTTTCTGATCATATCGCGAAGATATTTTGTCAAAAGCATTGTTCCGTTCCCTTGTCAAGTTTAGTGAGACAGTACAAAAACAAAGAATCACAGTAGAACAAATCTCATCAACCAATTTTAGTTGAAGAGACTGGGGAAGAGTGGGACTTAAAATACACAAGAATCGCTAACAGTTGTAGAGTAGATATCCACCTAAAAAAAGCTAACAAGAGACAAGGATGAACACTATATAGTTATTATGGGAACAATACATCAAAATGACACAGTATTCAATATATATTAACCAAATGAAGGCACATCAAGGCATAAGACAATTATTATCACCCATACTGTTGGTGGGACTGTATACTGGTCCAGGCCCGATGGAGAACAGTATGGAGAGTTCTCAAAATATTAAAAAATAAAAGATCTACCACATGATCTAGCAATTTCACTCCTGAAGAATGCAAAAACAGTATTAGGAAGGGATATCTACATTCTTATGTTCATTGTAGCACTATTTACAACAGTCACTGTTGTAAAAGAAAACAATCTAAATCCACAAAGATGAGTGGATTAGTAAAATGTGGTATGTAGACACAATGGAATACTACTCAGCTATTTAAAAAAGGAAAAACTCTTGACTTTTGTGACAACATGGATGGAACTGGAGGGGGATTATGCTAAATAAATCAGGAGAAAAGACAAATACCTGATGGTGTCACTTATCTGTAGAATGTAGTGAAACATGAGTCAGATTAAAATCAAACTAATAACAGACCCTAGAAAAATGACTGCAGAACTGAGGCTACCAGAGTGGAGAAAAGTGGGAGGAGAGCAAAAAGGGGAGGGAGCACTGTAGAGGGCACACTGTTATAAACCAATGTTACTACAACTAAAAAAAAAAAAAGAAAAGAAAGAATAGAAACATTAAGAGACCAGGTCACTTATTCAGTGGTAGGTTACCAACTCAGGAAGTTTGCACTATCACTGCTTTTAATTTGGTGAAGTTAGTGAGACAAAAATAAACTAAGAAAGTATCAGTGGAAAGCGGAGCTAAGAAAATCAGATCCAAAATGACATGAAAGGTAGGAGAAAACCCAAATGCAGGAGTTTATATTCCTAAGGGAAGGCAAGCGAGCACAAAAAACTGAACAGGACTATAGACTTTCATGAATAGCTTCAAATGCCACAATATGCTAGGACTTTAAAGAGAGAACTCCCCTCTCTCTGGTCCTGCTTCAGTGCTCTTTTCTTCTTGCAATCAGGTAATAGTGCACTTGACTCTGTTCCTTCTAAATCAGATGCAACATTTTGAAAGTTGTCTACTTCCCTTAATTCTTGACTTTTGAGGTAAAGGCTAATGAACCCATCTAAATAAAAACATTTAGGAAACAAGATATTACAGTGATGAGGAAAAGACACTAGAAAAGGAAATGTAAGAATAGAAAGAAGAAAGTAGGGGCTCACATTCTGTTCCTCAGCCTAACGGTTTGAATCATACTTAGTTCGAAATGGGGAAAGAGAGAGAGGCTAACTGGTATGCTTTGCTCCTCAGGAGAATGAATGCTCCTCATGATTGTTCTTTAATAAGTTCTACTTTAAAAGTGCAGCTGGCAGTAGGAAAAGACCATTCACCAAGGATGGTATCCAGAAGGCCAACAGGTAATGAAAAACAATGCTTGCCATGACTGTTAGTAAGGGAGATGCAACTCAAAACCATAATGAAGTATCATTTATCACCTGTGAGAATGTCACATATTAAAAAGTCCCCAACCAGTGCTGGGAAGGATGGGAAGGTGGAGAAAAAAAACCATTACACCGCTGGCAGGAATGTAAACTGGGAGAATCATTTTAGGAATGATCTGTATTTACCTTAAAAAACTAAAAATGGAATACATGACCTAGGACTCTCTTGGGCATTTATCCAAAGAACGTGAAACCCAAAATGCTATGTTCTACAATATTTATTTCTGCAGCATTATTTACAAAAGCTAGTACATGGAAACAACCTAAGTGCCTACTGAAAGGGTGGATCAAGAAGATGTGGTGTAATGCATACAATGGAATAGGATTCAGCCATCAAACAAGATGCTGCCATTTACAACAAAATGAAAGGCGTACAAGGGAATTGTGTGTAGTAAACCAAGTCAAAATGACAAATACTGGACATTTATAGAGCAGATGATTCAAAAAAGCAAAATACTTATAAAAACTAGAGGACACTAGCCTCCCTGGTGGCGCAGTGGGTTAAGCAACACACTATGAAGCTAACCGCAGCCACTGCAGCACGAGTTCAATCCCTGCCGCCGGCCAGGGAAGGGACCACATGGCACAGCAGACCTCTCCTGCCTTGCCCGCTACTCCCCTCAGCAGTGTGTTTCAGTCTGCCTGTTCTGCTCCCCGCTGTGTCTGGTGAATCCTCTCACCTCCCTGGACCCTGGCCTGTACCTAGCTCTTGTATGCATAAATAAATAAATCTTTAAAACAACAACAACAACAAAACACTAGAGGACACTAACAAATGAAGCATTTCCCCCCATATATGTATCAATGTAGTCTTAGGGTTGGTGACAGAAATGTGAGGGTGGGATGGGGAAATAAGTAAACAGAGCAAAAAACCCACCTTATATAATTTATAAGAGGCCTTCTCAAGATTTAATTTTAATTTTCATCTATCTATGAAATATATGTAGCTTACTATGTAACTAGCAATCATTAGGAAACATGGAGTAACTATGTAGAAGGTATTCTGGCATGAAAACATTCCAAATAAAAGCTGACATTAGTGCCCTTTCCCTTTTCATGATAAAAACTAATCCAATGGTTCTCAAACATGTTAACTTTCAATCCTCAGGACATTTTATTTTTGTTCCTCATGGCATAAGGGGCATTTTCTGGAAACATTTTGCTGTTACAAGGTGGGGTGACAATGGGGGGGGAAGAACATTACTAGTATTTAATGGGTAGAGCTCAGAGATGCTGTTATACATCTCTGGTTCACAACAACAATGAATTAACTGGCCCAAAATGTCTATAGTGTCTTTGTTGGAAAATCCCACCCATGTAAATATCTGGGAACCAGATGGGACAGAAAGATAGTATTCCTACATTCTATAAGGAATCTATTTTAGAAGGTATTCTAAAAACAATTCTATCTTACTGAGTTACTACTCAAATGACAGTGTCATGAAAAAGCCTTGCTGATGTTGGGCGAAAGGTCTGCTTCTCAAGTAATATTTAAAAATGCTGATAAAGTATCACTGAGACCCTATTCTTTTTTTTTTTTGAAGTATCAATAGTAAACATTCAAGCCTAAACAAACTAGTATGCTCAAATGTCACTTAGAACAGAATAAAATGACACAACTCTTTCAGAAAGCAATCTGGGGGTAAAGAAAGTGATGATATCCTTAAACTTCAGAACCCAGTATAAAGAAAGAACACAATGCCTAAAAGTATTTACTGTATGTTACAATTATGAAAACTGACAAAAGTCTCTGACAACAGATATATCTTCAAAATCTAAGTATCATTCCTATTATTTATGTGGCAGACACTGTAAGAAACAGGCATTTTACATACATTATTTCCTCTAGCCTAACACCTCCTAAAATAAGTGTTAAGATCAAAGTAGCAGGCCTCCCTGGTGGTATTGCGGGTTTAGTGCCTCACGGTGAAGCACCTGCCACCCAACAGTGCCAGTTCAATCCCAGGCCAGGAAGGGGGTGCACATGGCACAGCAGACCTCTCCTGTGTCACCTGCTGTTCCCCTCAGCAATGTATTTCAGTGGACCTGCCTGTTCTGTTCCCCACTCTGTCTCTGGTGAATCCTCTCACCTCTGGCGACTCTAGCCTGTATCCCCACTGTTGTATGCATAAATAAATCTTTAAAAAAAAAAAAAAAAGATCCAGCAGCAGATGACACTAAGGTGCTAAGATCCCAGAAGTCAGAGAGCACAGATTCAAATCCAGGTGGACTAGATTCCAAAGCTTCACCCACTGTGTTTCACTGAGGTAAAAATTTGATAGAGCATTATAAATCTAGTAAAAAGAATCACAATTGCTTGAAACCTACAGAATATCTAAGCTGAGCACATACACTTTCAAATACACATAAAAGGTTTAACAACTAAACATGCACAGGGTCACAAAGCTCAAATTCCAAAAATCACACAGATCTTTCCCAAGACGCCTGACTATGTCTATGCAGGCATCACTTTTAATAAATCTGTTCCTTTAAAATCTCTATTTTTAGAGTGCCTATTTTTCCTTTTTCTTAATAAATCCACCCTTTTTTAAAAAAATCCTAATTATTAAAGTTGTGTATGCTTTACTTATCAAATTAGGCACAGTTTTTAATGCTAAAAAAAATTCCCAAGTCAGAAAGCATACAAGCTACCTTCTTTGAACACAATGCAACAAAACTAGCAATCAACAATTTTTTTTGAAAGGTTAGCAAAAAAAATTAAGAATTAGACAAGAAAATTTAACATATCACTCTTAATATGCTTAAGATACTAGAAATGAACATCAATGGAAATGCAACACTTAGAATTTGGCAAAAGATGTGACTGAGAAAATGTTACAAACTTCACTGATTATTTAAAAAAAAACACAAATAAAATTAAAACATGTAACCTAACTGATATAGCTAGCTTTAAAATGTAAAGAAAGTAGAAGAAATGAATAAAGATAAAAACAAAACCAATGAAATAAAACTTGTAAAAGGTCAAGTCAATCAATATAGTCAAAAATTGTTTATTGGTAAGACTGATAAAGCAGAAAACTGTGTCCAAGATGAGGAGGAAGAACCATTAGAAATAAAAGAGCAGATACAGAAGAGCAAAGCAACACAAATAATATAGTTCTACAGGAAAGTTACAAGGGATTATACAGGCAGAATTCTGTGCCAAAGAAATGAAAATCTAGGCAAAATTAGTGATTTTCTAAGAAAATGTATTGTCAAAATCAAATGATGAAGAAATTGAAAACCTTACCCAATAACCATAGAAGCTTAAAAGCAAAGACACAATCATGAAAATGAAAGGATAACTAGTTCAAGACATTTTTAACTATAGAACTGAAATAAAACATCAGTGAACAGAAAAATTAACTATTCCAACCACAGAAAAAGATGGGAAGATTTATCAATACAATCTATCAGCCATACCACACCATACCACAATCAGCCAAGTAGTATAGACCATCCAAAATTATGAACATGCTATCTACCATAAAGGAAAAAAATCACATTTGACATGTTAAAAGATAATCCCTATCGAATGTGAACTCCAGACAGCAGAAGTTTCTATTTCCATTACTGGTCTATCTCTCAGGTCTTAAAGAGCTCCTGGCACTCAATAAATCTTTACTGAATGAATTCAGGGGTCAGTCAGCATCAGGAAATAATTTAAAGGCACTAGAGAAAATATGAAGAACTACCTCCCCAGATACTGAAAAGCACGGATACTCAGGTATACAGTTTTAACAAAAACACCGAATTAGAAATTAAAAGAACTGTGCCTGGCCTAACAAAGGGAAATTATTTAGAAATCCATACTACAAATCACAAATCACACTCAATGACAAAGTATAATTTCTATTATTAAAATCACAACTTTAATAAATAATAATGAAATCACCTAATTTTGGTACTATTCAACCAAGTGCTGGAGGCAGTTCTAGTCTATGCAATCAGATAAGGAACAGAAAAACAAAAAAACAAAGTCTAACAACTGAAAAAAAGAAGAGAAAAAATGTCATCATCAGTCACTTGGTGACTACCCATCCAGTAAAATCGAATAGAAATAGAAGAATTGCTGAGTGGGAAAATTCTGTAAGACACAAAAAAACAACAACAACAAACAAACACTCTAGTCAGGATTGGTAACACCAGGTTCTTTCAGGTAGACATAACTGGGCACCAGGCCTGGGTAGTATAGGAGTCAAAGTGTAAAACACGGCAACTTTGAAACATACTACCAGGTGACTAAAACTGATGAAAATCATTACCAAGTCTATGAAAATGGAAGTTAGAAGCAGCAAAATACACCCAAGCGAGGAGGTGGGGTGAGGTGGGGTTTGGGACAGGAGGAGAGGAGGAACAGCTCCAGTGTACAGAATAGGATCTTTGGCTCTGTATGAAAAAGCCAGTATTAGAGCACCTGGAAATTGGAGGAAACAACTCCTTATTGATGTGTTCTCCAACAGCACCTTTGTGGTGTTATTCACTCCTTAGTTGCTAAACAGATAAAAGTGAGGTGTCACACTCTCAGCTGTGGGTAAAGAAGTTATGCCTGTTGAACTTGGTGATAAAATCAGGTATATACCTCATAGGACTCATCCTGAACAGTTCCTGGTGACATTCAAAGAAGAGGAAGAAGTCCCCTATAATTTTGGAGATGTGTCTAACAATGCCCTGAATTATTAAATCCTGGTAATGAATTTGATGAAGCAGTTACCATTTTTAATCAATTCAGGTTTGTCACCTCCTAAAAAACAGCAGTGTATCTTTTTCTTGAAACCACTGCAAGTGTTGAGAGCATGAGCATCTATAATAATACTGATGCTGAGGTGCTGCAGAATTACCAAAAATCTGGACAACAAATCTACTATTCTCTACAAGAAACCACAAGCAATGCGCAAAGTGCCAGGATAACATCCATCGACAAGAGCAACAAGAATACTTCTAAAATGACTGACAATTTGATTTTCAATTGCACCTCCGAGTTGTTAGCATAAAAATGTTGACTGAGATCATCTCCAGTGCTGCAGTTCTGGGTAAATGAAAATTAAATGTCATACTCAGACAGAAGATAAAGGAAGGAAAATTCAGCCAAATGACTTTGCTTTTAGAGCCTGTTGTCCAAAGTACTAGTCCACTAAGCAAATCACTAAAGACAGTAAGATATTTGTAAATTATCTTACAATAAAGTTTTCCCACACACCCAGATACCTCATTCTTAGCAGCATTAAAATTATATAAAATACAGAGAAATAAGTTAGTAGAAATGTGTAAGAGCTATAAAGTATAGATTTTACTCTAGTGGTAAAGGACCTCAATGCGGGGGTGGGGATGAATCACAACTTTAGAAGACCTAAAGTCCTGTTCTCCAAATCAGTGCACAATCACAAAGCTATCCCAATCCCAGAATGACTGAAAGGAAGCAGATAAAATAATTCTAAAACTCAAAGAAGATGATAATGAACAAAAATAACACCTCAATAAAGTTTTAAGTACAATTAACAGATATTTAGAGCAAAAGTGTATGTTACACGTAGTATGTAGAATCCATTGTTTCATTTAAAGCTTTGGAAATCCAGTGTGATACTGATCAGGAACTGACAGAATCAATGAAACAGAAGACAATACATTAAAAACAACATGTATATATTAAATTTAGTTTTGATTTCTCATCATTGAAAAAAAATGGTGTACTCAATATACTGTTTTAGGACAGATGGTTATCAAAGGGGAGTCAAGAAAATAATTAAAATCTTACTTCAGGACATACACAGTAAATTTTAAAGAGCTAAGCATAAAAAGGTAACACACCTCTTAAAGAAACTCTTCTTTAACAAAAAAGCCTTTCACTTCAATTCCTTACCTCTCCAAACACTGACATCTCTTTCTACCCACCCTACTTTCAGTGTTCTGCCAGTTTTCTACCATCAAAATCCAGACATGTCACCAAGTTTCAATTTTTGTAAAGTGTGAAATCACTAAAAGATGCTAGCTTTGGAGCCAGGACCTCTACTACAACCTTGACTCTTATGTTAACAATCTTTAGCATGTCACTTGACCTCTTCTGTTCTGATTTCTCACATAAATAAAATCTTTGTTCTTATTTCCAAAGTGAGCTTTAAAATTCTCTAATTCTTCAGTCTGGACCTTTCCATTCTATATCCATATCCATCACCCTGGTTCAAAAGACATTTTATAAGCTAGGCTACTTGCTTTAAAAAAAAAAAAAAAGATTAATTTATGCATACAAGAGCTGTGGCCAGAGTACAGGCCAGAATCATGGGAGGTGAGAGGATTCACCAGAGACAGAGTGGGGAGCAGTACAGGCAGATGGACTGAAACACACTGCTGAAGAGAGCAGCAGGCAAGGCAGGAGAGGTCTGCTGTGCCACATGGATCACCCCGTGGCTGGCAGCAGGGATCAAACTCATGCTACTGTGGCTGCGATTTGCTTCATAGTGTGTTGCTTAACCCACTGCACCACCAGGGAGGCCCAGGCTACTTGCTTTTAAGTCTTGTCTTGCTCTAAACCATCCCACACCTCCAATCCAGCCAGTGGGATGGAGTCCATTCAGTACAGAGACATCTTTTATGAACACTTTTATTAATCATGGCATTTCACATTAGTGCTTCTCTCTCCACTGTTCTTAGGATAAAATCCAAATGCACTAGCCCAGCATTTAAAAACAATGTAATCCCTCAACGTAATTTTCTAACCCCATCTTCTTTCTTAAACCCTTTTTGAACCTTTTATTTCTGGAAGATAGCGCTCTCCTGTTATCCAACATAACATCCTCACCTGAGGTCCTTCAACCTTAGATCTGAAAGACCCTAGTTCAACTCTTGGAAACACCCTTGATTCACATTAAACTCCCATCTCTTCTCAGGACTTCTGATTATCTTAACCCAGAGAAACCACTCCTTCAACCCCTTAAATGTCATGTATGTAGTATCAAACAGACACTCTAATTTTAATACTGACTTTTACTTCAGGTGTGTCTGTGCAATCAGTCACATAAACATTGCGTGAAGGCAAGAACCAAGTTCTCAATTCTTCCTAAATGTTTTCATCATTTCTTATTTCACTAACAGAAGTGCTTCCTTCCCTATCAAGGTTAATCTTGATCCCAAAAAGGCTAGTCTCCAAATAATTAAACAGAAAACTTTTACATTTATCAATCTTTGCTCAGAGAATTCTGGATTTCATTTTCTAGAATTGGCACAGGAACTCCTTTGACTGTTCTCAATGATGACATCTTAGTTTCTAACTCAGTTTCTCAACAATAGTTAATTTCTCTGATCACTGTTTAAGAACAATCTAGTAAAAGAATATATACTAAAGCTCTTTGAAAGTTGTAGGAAACACCCAAGGAATTCTCTACCTTACACTCCCATAAATTTATCAGTCAATCTTAATGTTCATGGGTGAAATTAAGAAAATTCACCTCATTCTTTTAACACCATCACACTATTTAGAGCAAACATTAGAAGCATAAATAATCTAACATTGCTTTAGACTTTAGCAGAAATAATATACTTCCATACTTAATAAATATATAGCCAAGTTCATCACCTCAACATCTTGGAACGAAAACTTGCAAATGTCAAAAACACCTCACATCTCTCAATTCTTGGGTTTGAGAGCTACTACTTATTAAGTTAATTTAGAACAAATGACAGGAATTCTCAATTGGGAGGACAGTCATTGCACCAAGCAATGGTTGCCAACAACTCAGCTGAAAACTCTCAAGATCTGAGGAACTTTAAAAAGAAAAACTCTAGACATTTCGGTTCTGAGTAAAGGTCTATGAAAAGCAACTAAATGAATCAATGAAGGATACAATCACATTAACTTTATGCATCTGAAAAAGCAGTAGCTAAAATTCTGCCTTTTGTATCTGTAAATATCAAAAGGCAAGCAGTTCCTTAATTATTCTAAATAAATGAACTTAACAATCTGTAATAGTTTTTAATCAAATTTACCTGGGAACAAAACAGAAATGAGGACTTTTGATTGTTTAAAAAAAAAAAGCCAAGAATGAAAATTTTTTTGTCATGCTTATTTAGGGGAGATGCTTGTTTTTCACTAGTGGTATTTACTTCCAAAATATTAACATTCCAGTAACAGCTTTACTAAGTGAAAAGAATAACCAGTGGGTAGAGAAAGGATTTTTTCTTTACTCTCACTACACTCACCCCCAGCGTCCATGTTTTGTAACCTTACTTTCAGATTTTTTTCAATCCCGTAAGTGGAACACTGCCACACCAACCAAAAAACAACAACAAAAACCAAAAAGATCCCCTTACTGCAGGCACACCATGTTGCCTGGTGAAAGAAACAAGTGAGCAGACTGCTACACTCTGCCATTAACTCCAATGGGATCCAGACAGTAGATTCCCTACAGAAAAGTAGGTAGTCTGAGCTACTGAGGGTCACATGGCCCATAAGCACAACTCAGTAAAACACACACTATGCCTAAGAGTGAGAAAGCCTTTCTTTCCATTTCAGCCTGGGTGCCATAACATTATAAAGCAAGCAACATTTTTCAGAAAGGTACAATACAGATTTGGTTTTTTTTTAAAGATTTATTTATTTATGCATACAAGCACTGGGGTACAGGTCAGAGGTGCAGAGGGTGAGAGGATTCACCACAGAGAGCGGGGAGCAGAACAGGCAGATCAATGGAAGTACACTGCTGAGGGGAGCAGTGGGCACAGCAGGAGAGGTCTGCTGCGCCACGTGGGTACCCTCCCTGGCCAGCAGCAGGGATAGAACTCTGACTGCGATTTGCTTCATAGTGTGTTGCTTAACCCACTGCACCACCAGGGAGGCCCACGATACAGATTTGTAAGTGAGGAACTTAAGCCCAGAACAATCAAGAGAGAAAATGAAAATTAAAAATTCTCAGTATTAGTCCATAATTCTTTCAACTATGTTGCCCCCTCTTCAGTACTAATCCCATAAATACTAGAAAGACTTTACCTCCAATTTATCTTCAGGTTTTCAAATCAATAAAAATATCAAACACTTAAAAGACATAAATTATCAAATATTAATCATAAATCTTATATTCAAGACACTGAAGACTCAAATTTATGAGTGGCTAAAAACTAATCAGGGCACTGTTTAATAATTGCTATTACCTTTCAAGTTCACAGAGTAACCAGATTTTATCAAATCTTAAGGAAAATACTTCAATGAACATTAGGTATATGGTTACAAGACATAAATCCACCATATGTAAACACAAGGAAAAACTTGAGAAAGAAAATAAAAACATACTTTCACATCTGAGAAGATTTTTCTCTAGCAACAGGGGAAAAGAATTTTTCCACGTAAGTTAAAAAATATATTAATATTTTAGAATGTCAAAAATGCTTATTTTACCCATTATAAAATAGGTTATCTCCCTGGGTCATTTATTATGGTAGAGAAAAACTATTTAACCTTCCCATCATGCCTCAAGGATGCACACCAGTGCATCTAAAGGGGTTTTGCAAACAGCAAAGCTATGAACCTTCAGGTTGCTCCATTCCTTAAAACAACATCTTTCTGCTCCTTCCCAACCAATTCTAGGAGAAAAATAGTAGGAAAAAACCAGTAAAAAAATAAAAAAACCAACTGTCTTTACCATATTTTCAGTAGATTTAACACAGCTCTTAGTCTTGGGTGTCAACTGTAAAATGGGACTATCACCTTCACCTATTTGATTTAAAATATATACCAAATGTAAACTTCCTAACATAGAAGTTCTTATAATTTAATACACACTAATTCCCTTTTTAAAAACTTTATCACTCCAGCCACTTCCTAGATGCTATGTCTGCCACAGGAAAATGCCCCATTCACCTTCCACAGAAGAAATGTACAGGGATTAATGCTAAAGGGTACAATACATTGAAATACAGACCAGTTTTCCTCTATCATCAAATTACTATTATAAAGTCTCTTTAATACCACATTTTACATGATATGTGACAGATCAACTAATTTTTTTTAAGATTTATTTTTGTGCAAGAAATAGGGTACAGGCAAGGAGGTGGGGGTGAGAGGATTCACCAGAGACAGAGTGGGGAGCAGAATAGGCAGACTGACTGAAGTACACTGCTGAGGGGAGCAGCAGAAGTCTGCCTGCGTCACATGGTTCACCTCCCTGGCCAGGGATTGAACTCATGCTGCAGTGGCTGCAGATGTTTCATAGTGTGGTGCTTAACCCTTTGGGCCACCAGGGAGGTCCCCAAGGACAAACTAATTATTTCACTAATACAGAGTTTATGCCCAGGCTGTGGGTGAAACAGGCTAGATTATTCATTTCTTATTAGCTGGCAAATTACTTAAATTTCTGTTCTTCAGTCTGTCTATAAAGCTAAGCTAAGATAATATTTAAACCTCACTACTACCACAAGTACTGAATATGTTAATGTGTATAAAGCACTTGTAACACTAGCTAGCTCAAAAAATTAAATGTAAATTATCTTTTTCCCCTATTAGTGTGTCTCAACTCTTTTCTGATTAGATAAAGTTGGTTTAAAATGTTGTTTCCTAGCTCAACCAAATTAGTTCAGTCAAAATTCCTTGGGGGTTCTGCGACTGCCCAGGTTTTGGACTAATTTAGTCCCAACTGTCCTATGCTGTCTCCTTCAGTTTTTATGTTCCTTGGATGCATCTCTCAAGTTACCAGAAGGAACAAGTAGGAACAGGAATGAAAGGGTGAGCAAGAACATGGTCATTACACATATTCAATATAATTCCATTTCCTTATGCCCATTATTCTACTAGGCACAAGTAAAACAAACATAAGAAAATAATTCAAAATGGAATATAACTTCTCCTTTTGGGTTGCCATTCCTCAATCTCTACTTCCTGTTACCCCAAAATAATTTTCTCCACAAATTCTCTCACCTGAGTTCTAAATATAATCTACATATAGTCACTACAATGCTTCTGAATAGGTTGCCAGAGCAACCCACAACATTTATAAAGTTAACAGCTTTACAGTATATTCTGTTTGAGGAATAGAATCTATTGCACTGAAATAGATTTCAAAGTAATTTTGTTTACCACTTTGGTGCAAAAATAAAAAATCATACAAATGAAAACTGAACAGGCTAAAGTTACCACAAAGTCTTAATTATTGGGTCTAAATTAATGGGATTTTTAAAAAAACCCTCCCTTGGGTGAAGAGTAAATCGACTTACTCAAATTTATAGCAATGTATAGCTCTCTTTACATTGAATATATGAGCACAATTTTCCTAAATACATGATGAAAACACAAAAAGATAACGAACTGGTAGACATGAAAGGAGATGACCTCAGGCAAGAATTTCTAAAGTGGCCCTTCCTGGTGGCGCAGTGGGTTAAGCAACACACTATGAAACAGATCGCAGTCACACTGCAGCATGAGTTCGATTCCTGCTGCCGGCCAAGGAAGTGATCCACATGGCGTGGCAGACCTCTCCTGCCTTGCCCGCTGCTGCCCTCGCAGTGTGTTTCAGTCCGTCTGCCTGTTCTGATCCCCGTTCTGTCTCTGGTGAATCCTCTCACCCCCCCTCACCTCTGGCCTGTACCCCAGTTCTTGTATGCATAAATAAATCTTAAAAAAAAAAAAGAATTTCTAAAGTGAAAAATAATCTAGTCCATTTTGGTCTTTGTTTAGAAAGGGTGGAGAAACTAAATACTATCACTTGAAACAGGACACATCCCCAAGCTTTTCCTTTTCTACTAAAACAACTGTTTTATCATAACAGCCACATGTTTAAAGGAAAAATTAGTGACTATACCTCATGTTCAATAACCTATCCCTCATCAGCTCCTTATCCACATTGACATATCCATCCAGTCTAGTTACTCCAGTCAAAAATCTAGGAATAAACATCGTCCTCCCTCCGAATGCCTACTAACTGTATCCAGTAAGTCACAAGTCCTAGTCACTCTACCACTAATTCTTTTCCTCTTTCCTGGCAAAAAAATTGAGTTCACCATTCTCTTACCTGGTTTACTCTAACAATCTAGTCTCCAAAAGTCCCCAAACACCCTACTCTCTACCCAATGAAAAAGATGCTTTAAAAATCCAATGATGTGTAAACACTGCTGATGTGACCTTGCCTCTAGTCACTTTCCCTTGTCTCATTACTCACCTCTCTATCCTTACACTTTACTCAGTTCTTTAAGGTCTCAAGCACCCCATTTTCCCATTTCTAATGCTTTAATATATACGTTATCCTTCTTCACCACCAATTCCTTCTCATTCAGCTGTCAGTTTATGTAACTACTTCTTCAGGATACTTGCCTGGACAACCCTGCCCATCTTCAATTAGATATTTCCGTATGAAAACTCACAGCACGCTAAATTTCATCTGTGAAACTATAACCACTGTGTGATTTGCTTGCTCAGATGATTAATCTCTTTCCAATCTACATTTTCCTTGAAGGCAGGGCAAAGATTAGACTGTGTCTTTTTTACCACTATATTCTTAACATCTAGTAACCTCACCACAAGGTAGGTCATTCAATGTATCTGATAAATATAGTAAACAATTCCAAAGACTCCAGTTTAAGGCACTGAGGTATCTATTCAGGTCAGCTCCACTCTTTTTGTTTATAGAGGATTACTTGGGAAGCTCATTTCCTGACTTTTCATCATCTACTGAAATTTGTAAAAGATATATTTTTAACACACTATTTTTTTTGTACATGGTGGTAATATAATCTTTTTTTAAAATATTTTTATGCATACAAGAACTGGGGTACAGGCCAGAGGCATGGGGTAGGGTGAGAAGACCCACCAGAGAGAGAATGAGGTAGATTAACTGAAACACAATGCTCAGGGAGAAGCAGGTTGGCAAGGCAGGAGAGGTCTTCTGTGCCATGTGGGCCACCTCCCTGGCCAGAGACAGGGATTGAACTCGTGCTGCAGTGGCTGCAGTTTGCTTCATAGTGCCACCAGGGAGGTCCCGTTTTTTAATACACTGTAAAGAACTGGGCCTCATAAGCTATTAGGGTTATTTTGCAAACTATAATCTTACAGTCACCTATGCTTGAAACTTCAATTACATATTAACAATCCCTCCTTCACTACTCCTATACATCTACTGTTAAGTTCCATTAAATCTACTTCTGCATCTTCTCTGTGATTTTATTTTCTCTTTTCCTTTATACACTCTACTTATCATGCTTACCTATATTACTAGCTCTCTAAAATATTCCCACTCTAGGGGCCTCCCTGGTGGCTCAAGGGGTTAAACACGCACTATGAAGCATCCACAGTCAATGCAGCACCAAAGTTCGATCCCGGGCCAGGAAGGTGACCCACACGGTGCAGCAGACCTCTCCTGCCTTGCCTGCTGCTCCCTCAGCAGTGTGTTTCAATCAATCTGCCTGTTCTGTTCCCCCACTCTGTCTGGTGAATCCGCTCACCCATCACATCTCTGGTCTGTACCCCAGAGTTCTTGTATGCATAAATAAATAAATCTTTAAAAAAATACATAAATAAAATATCCTCACTCTAGTCCATCATAGCCACATGCCATTACCTCTACCTTCTTGTATGCTGTACAGTCTACCTATATGACCTACACAGTAGAACAAAAAGAAAACTATCAAAATCCCGAATCTTCTTCAAGGTTTACTTTTAATATTTTTTTCTTCCTAACATCACTCAGCTGTGACCTCATCGCCTATCACCTATATCACCTAGTATTTACCTTCTATTACTTTGTGCCTGGCACTGTTCACCTTTGTCTTAAAATATCTCCATTCCACATCAAAACCACAAGCTTCTTGAGAATATTCACCTGTGGCATCTTTTGTGTCTAACATTTGTTCACTCAGTAAGTACTTATATGATTATATCAGTACCATGAGAAGAGTATCTTCACAATCACTAGAGAAAATAAAAACAGCAGCCAGAAAGCAACATAAAACACTGTAGCAACTGCTCTGCCACATTCCTGTTGTGGGATTACACCAAGAAATATTCTCAGTATCTACATATCTTCTCAGGAAAAAAAAAAAGGTGGGGGGAAGGAACAGGGAGAGATGCAGAAGTTCCTATTTCTGCCACTGGATGTCATATGCAAGCTAGCAAAACAAAAACA
Source organism: Galemys pyrenaicus (assembly GCA_019455555.1). Classification (NCBI taxonomy): domain Eukaryota; kingdom Metazoa; phylum Chordata; class Mammalia; order Eulipotyphla; family Talpidae; genus Galemys; species Galemys pyrenaicus. The sequence continues at coordinate 2,239,003 of JAGFMF010012271.1, forward strand.
AAACAAACAAGGGCCACTAAGTCAAAGTTGTTCAACAAATTTTACCCAGCTCTCAAGTAAATTCCATTAAAAACCACAATGGGATTATTCCCACATATATAGCACACACAACAAGAAATGCAAAAATTACCTTATCAAGAAAAAAAATTAAGCCTTTAGAAAACAATCAAAGTTCTAAATCTAAAGCCAAGAAGCTGTTTGTTTCAGTTTCCTTAAATGCAAAAAATAGTGCTGATAACAGCATCACCAATATTATTTAAAAACAATCACAGGCCAAAGTAGTTTGAGCCCTGGTGATCATAAAGTTCAATTTCCTCAATTTTATTAGAAAAGCAGTTTAGAAAGCCCTACAGCTGGCTAGGCTGTAGCAGAGAAGGGCTAGTTAGACCTCAGGCCTTCTGGTAAACAGGAAAATAAGGCGTGATTTAGTTGACAGCCACCTTGGACATTTCATCCATGTATACATAATAAGTCCAAGTAAGAGTTACATCACAAAACATTCTATAGTACCTAAAAAATAAAATGTACAAACACACTAGTAATTCATTATGCACTGACATCGCTATTAACAAACTGAAGAAAGTGAAATTCCCCAAAAGCAAAGTCACTACTATCCAGACAATCCAAAGTTCATATAAATTCCTCGGTGTCAAACTGAGCATCTACTTTATTTTTTTACCTAACTCTGACATGGAACAGACTTCAGGAATCTACCAGACAAGATAGGCTAATTTATTTTTTAAAATTTATTTATTTACGCATACAAGCACTGGGGTACAGGCCAGAGGTATGGGGATGTGAGAAGATTCACCACAGAGAGCTGGGAGCAGAACAGGCAGATCAACCGAAGTACACTGCTGAGGGGAGCAGTGGGCACAGCAGGAGAGAGGTCTGCTTCTCCACGTGGGTCCCCTCCCCGGCCGGTGGCAGGAATCGAACTTGTGCTACAGTGGCTGTGGTTTGCTTCATAGTGCGTTGCTTAACCCACTGCGCCACCAGGGAGGCCTAAGATAGGTTAATTTAAACCAAAAACAATGGCATAAAAATAAAACAAGAACAGGAAAGCAAAACAATAAGTACAAAACAGTAAGACCTAAAAGCTGAGTTCTCAAAATTCCAAAGTCAACTAGAAAATAGGAACCTGGTGAACAACACAAATGATAGTCTGGATAATAAAAACAAACTAAAAGCTTGGGGAAAGCTATGTACATTCATTCTTGGCTGTGTCTTTTTCTCCCCCAGGTCCTTATAATGGCAGCACTGTTGTAATATAAAGATTAACATCCTCAATACTCTTCAGTAGTCGCAATGGAACATTTCATGGGGTTATTTTTATACTGACCCTCCCAGAAAAGAATATACTAACATTTCGGGGCGGGGGAATGAAATCAGGGGAAGGAGGGAACGAGATCTACAGAATATGGTCCAAGTACCCAGAACGCTGTTGATCTAAAAATACAGTGAAGAAAATATCTAGAAAGTACCTTCTATGTACATTTATGACCACAACAACAAAGTAAATGTAAACAAAAATTTTAGCAAAATGAAGTATGGGTCTGGGAGAGGAGAAATAGACAGGGAAAGGAGAGGAATATAAGAAAAGAGAATACAAAAGCACACACTCAACAATTATATATATTAAGGTAATTAAGCACTTTCATTTTTACTTCTAAATAAAAAAAAATACGCACTAAGATACACTGAAAGAGTTTTTTTGCTAGTTACTGATCAAAATAACACTTAAATCGGTAATGTTACTAAACAAGGATACAGGTCAAACCCATATATAAAGCAGAATTTTCAAAGCAGTTACATACACCAAGATAGGTAACTATATAAAACAGTTTAGGAAGAAGATTTTCCAAAAAGTTTAAAACAAAAAGGCATGACAGTATTAACCTAAACATAAGAGCAAACTAAAAAATTAATCAAGGGAAAGAACGCTACATGTCTTCCGTAGAACTCACAAATTGTAAAGTATAATACAATAAACACACAATTTGCCAAAAGTATCAACTATAAATAAAGATCAGTCACTCTGCTACTTCTAGCATATGCCTAGAATTTACAACAAATCATTATTTTTCCTCCTGTAGGTTGGGGAGGGGGGGAATATCACACAATGAATTCTTGGTGAAGAGCTTAGAATTTTCACAAAGACATTCATTTGAAATTTAAGCAACATCATTTAAAAACAATTCATTTCAACAGTCTCATTAGATATTTTAAAGCACACATGCTCGCTAAGTCTAGCAGAAATACTTCAGCAAAGATATGACATATTGGGCATTCTAGAAAAGCGGGGCCACAAGAGTTGAAATTCACCAAACGGGGTCAATCCTGAAAAAGTTAACTAATTTCTTATTCTAGGACTCAAGAAATGTGGTTATGAGCTTTGGGAGGGGTATTAAATCACAAAGATAAGGCTTCTCAGCATCCAAAAAAATGCCCCTTTTCTTTATTTTAATTAAACCCACGCCTCCACACTCACATTGTCCGGCCAACTGCTGAAAATCTTTAAAATACTCTGAAGGTTGGACCTCCCTCGTGGCGCAAGGGGTTGAGCAGCGCTGCACTGTGGGGCTTTCCCAGCCACTGCACAAGGAGTTCCATCCAGGCCAGGGAGGGGGCCCACATGGCACAGCAGACCTCTCCTGCCTTGCCCACTGCTCCCCTCAGCAGTGTGTTTCAATTAATCTGCCTGTTCTGCTCCCCACTCTGTCTCGGGTGAGTCCTCTCACCCTCTGCACCTCTGACCTGTACCCCAGCTCCTGTATCCATAAATAAATAAAATTGAAAACAAACATTTAAAAAAATACTCTGAAAGTCAACAAACCTGGGATGAAATATCAGCCTTAGGAGTCAACCTAGTGACCTTACTCAACAAGAACTTTTAAATAAATATTCTTTATTGGTGGTTTTAATTTAAATTATATATAACGTACAAAAGGTGTATTTATTTGACATTACCCAAGTTTCAAAACTTTCTTAACTTTAATATGATCTGATGGCTGGAAATCCAACTTTTTAAAGCATTACTTAGTTAACTTAATTCTAAGAAGATTCAACTCATCTGAAAGTTTTCTCATGATCCCTTAGTTGTCTTCATACTGCACACCTTTCCAATCAACAAACCATGTGGGACAAGAAAGCCCAGAACTAACAGAGTGAGTGAATGAACTAATATGTCTTTTCAAGTCACTAGATTATTAGATGGAATAAGAAAAGTTCTCCCTAAAGGTATTTTGATTTTACTTACTCACAACATTACCAAAACTTAGAAATGTTTTCAATATAATGTATCCTTAAGCCAATAAGCTTATGGTTTCTAGATTTTTCTCAATTACACAAAATAAGTACATTAAATTTAAACTGTAAGTTTCAACTACACTTTTTTTTTAAAAGATTTATTTATTTATGCATACAAGAGCTGGGGTATAGGTCAGAGTCCAGAGAGGTGAGAGGATTCACTAGAGACAGAGTGGGGAGCAGAATAGGTAGACTGACTGAAACACGGGAGCAGCAGGCAGGACAGGAGAGGTCTGCTATGCCATGTGGGTCCCTTCCCTGGCCGGTGGCAGGAATCAAACTCATGCTGCAGAGTCAGAGGTTTGCTTCATAGTGCGTTGCTTAACCCACTGTGCCACCAGGGAGGGCCTCAACTATACTGTTTTATGAAATTACTCTTAAGCACAAGATATTTAACATTAGCCAAAACTTTTAAAGTACTATTTAAAGCAAACTTACAGGGAATGTCACAAATACTGGCAAGCTGATTTAAGCTACTAATGCAATTTAAGGTAAGTTACTGCAATAGCAAGCCTCTAAAATATATCTGCTTTAGATCTGAATATAGAAGAGGACTCTTAGGAAGTTACTAACAAACAGTAATGGAACCAGGTCTGGAAGGAAAGAATTCAGCAAAATTTTCCAGATTTCCCGCCTCAAAATAGAGACATAAGCCAAAATTTCATATTCAGAATTGTGTTATCTATGTGGACAATAGAGACAATAGGAAGAAAAAAGGAAATTTACTTATGCCTAGAAGCATAGCTATCTCAATAAAGTATCCAGCAAAAATGTGAGTCACCGTTTTACTACAGGTAAGGAAAAACCAATTCTAAGACATCCATTTTTTTTTAGCCTTCTCTAGTAATCCAACCTTTACAACATTCTTACCCAAAGAGAAAATGAAAGAGGATCTACTAGTCAACTCTCCTGTCCTTTCTTCATGGTTCCCTTTTTCATAAATCTAACAATTGTAAGTAGATAAGTGACTGATCTTAAAGGAGACATACATTAGTTCTTTGTTTATCCCTGAAGACACTAAAGCAAGACTGAGGTAAGATCATGATGAAAAAAAATTTTTTAAAACATCAGTGAAGCACCTCTGCTACAGGAGTGCCACCCATGAAGTGAGTGGAATTTTCATCAAATCATAAAAATTTTGAAAAAACCATTATTTATCCCAAGTATGTAAATATTTAATTTATCCAAGAGAAATATGAGTCTTTTGAAAAATGGACTCAGGAAGTGAATCAAGTTACGGATCCAGATGTGCTTGGAGGCAGCCAATAAAAATCATTTTCTGATTTTTAGTCTTTAAAATCTAAGAATATTTAAAGTGCTAAACTGAAGATTTGGTACATTCTTTGCTAAAAAAAAAGCTCAATTAAAAGCAACTACGAATTCCAGCAAAGTTAACTTTGTCCCCACTTACTAGAAACAACAAAATCTAAAGTCATATAAAGAATATCCTATGTACAATTTCAAAAGAAATCTATGCAGTCTGAAATGTTTCAAAACTAGGATGTCTTCTAGATTTTTCTTAATAAATAAAATTTCAATGGGAAACTAGATTTCAGCCTACAGCAACACAACACTATACCAGAAATACCTTCCATGTCTTGATTAGCAGGTATATGCACCTATCCACGTAAAATTAGGGAACAGTTAAATGGAACTCAGACACCTATTTACAAAGGATTCCATTCTTGCCATTATGGAGATTCACCACGTCTTTCTCCTTTGTTCCAACATTTCTCATGTATGACATTATGCATGGGTTCTACTCACAGGGGTACATGGCGCTGCTCAGGATCAGCTCTGGTCAGTTCTTCCTCTTCAATATCAGACTCTCCTCCAGAGCTACTGTCAGTGACATCTGAATCAAATGCTTGTTCACTACACCTCAAATTGGCTATACCACTAGCCGTAAATCTCTCCAATTCTTCTGAAATTGAATCGCTTTTCAAGAAGTTGCTAAGTCCCTCCGAAGTGGTAGTCTCACTGGCAGCTTTTCTCAACGCAGCTTCAGCCTTTCGAGTCAGCATCAACTGGCTCCGGGGCCTCAAGGATTCCAAGTTTGGTAGTTTGCTCAAAGTCTTCTCTAAAAATCCACCCAGCTGATGCTGTATATGCCTCTCCACCTGCTTGGCTTGCACAACCTGTAATCGCTTCTGTAACCTTCGGGCGCGGCTCTCAATATCTGCCTGCCGCCTCAGTAAAGCTGTTATCCTTGTGTCAGAATCTAAAGCACTGAAAAGAATGGAAGACAGGGGAGACTTTTTACCCTCTAACTTGAGACCTCCCGAGTTAGAACTGGAGTCTGTGCCAGGTGATAACCTACTGCTTCCTTGAAGTGCCGGCTGTTCCATGGAATTTACAGATTTGTTTGCAGTGCTATTATTGCTAAATATAGTTGTGTGTTCTACATCAAGGCTTCTATGTGGAAGAGTGCAATTGGTCATACCCCCCTTTGAGTCCCCAGATTCCGATGCCACCATTTCACCCCCCTGAAGAGAAGATGAAGTGAGACCTCGTTTTCCCCCATTGAGGGTACTGGAATTGTCATGATCAGAATGTGTTGAGCTTTTAGTCAATTTCTTAGCCAACCCATTTACAGGTGCTTGTGGCAGAGCTGTCTGACCACTCGTATTCATGGTTCTAAGATTTTCTAAGGAAAACTCCAAAACTGGCTGTCTCCCCAACAGCTCAGCTCGGAGTTCATAGGATTGAGATAAGAGAGGGTGAGATTTAAGGACTGTCTGCTTGCTGAAGACACCTTGCAATTTCAATGACTCCTTTGAGGAAACAGATGTTACATCAGAGCAGAGATAAGATGCCACCAGTGGTTGCAGCTTTCCCAAGTCTTCCTTGGTAGGATTATTTCGGAAGTCTAGACTGGGATCCTCTGCAGCAATGGCTTTCCTTTTTGTTCCGTTGGCAGCAATAAGGATGTTGGCGTTGCCGTTATTTTCGGCACTGCCAGGGGACAAAGTAGAGGATGGGGGAGCCAGTTTGAACCGGATATGGTGTGCTTCAGCTGCTGCGTCAGTGAGAGCGGGCGCCATCGCAGCCATTCAGCACAGAGAGACAGGAAGTCCAGCCTCTCCCAGTGCCGAGGCCAGCTCCACGGCCCCTTACTGCCTCTCCAGAGAACAGACTAGAAGAGAAAGAAGAAAAGGAAGTTAGAACTACAAGCACATTAGAAACAACACATATGTTTTTAATACAAGCACTACTTGAGCCTGCACTCCAAACTGCCTTTCGAAAGAAAATAGCCAAACCATTCTGAGGTCTATTTTTCAAGTAGGGTGGGGATGGGGGAGCACAATCCCTGCACAAGAGAAAGAATTGCACCCTTCTTTTTTGTCAGTTGCCACCAGACTAAAAGTAGCCCAAACAAAAGTTCCCATTCCGAGAGAATTCCAGATTGTTAAAGTTCAACCATCTGCATTAAAAAAAAAAAAAAAAAAAAAACACCTCTGGCAAACTTGAAAATATCTAGCAATCAAACAGAAAATAATTAGGAAGGAACGTCGTCTCATCCCCACCAAGAAGTTTACATGCTAAATAAATGTCATAAATTTTGTGTTTTTCTGGCCAAGGAGTGCAATCTTGATCAGCTTCTCACTTCTCTTTAAGTACAGATTGTACTACAAACTTAACTGAACCACAGCTGTTAATACCAGTTTGCTTCAATATTTTCTTTTCTTTTTCTGTCCTCAAGTGCAGCCTATCCTCTCAAATTATTGCCCAATGGATCTTTCCCTTTACCTCAAAACTTCTTCAAATAATATAAATAGCTGCACCTGCACTCTTTGCTCTTCTATAATCTGGCTTGTATTCATAGTTCTCTGGGGCAAAGGTCACCAGTAATCTCATTATCAAATCCAATGGTCATGTCTCAAGTTTCTAGTCTATCTGCTTTCTCTGAAACATTTAGGTAATGCTTACCACCCATTCTTCTTCAAGCACTGCTTTCCTTAATATCAAGGTCCCCTCCCCTCCTGCACTCAACTCACTTCCTTGGCAACAACCACTAGCACAGAAGGGTCTCCTCAAGCTCAGAAAAACTTTGCTGGGCTATAATCAACATTCCCATCTCTGTTCCTCAAACACCCTTAAACTCAAAATTCACTTTCACCTTCCAACACAATCCTCACCTACATCCATTATCTCAGGTAATGGCATCTGCTTTCATTTAATAAAGCCAAGCCAAAAACCTCAACCTAAATTATCTGCCATTCACCAACAGCTCGGATTTATTTGGTCTATGAGCACAATGAAATCTATGTAAAGAACTAAACTAGCGGTTCTTAAAGTGTAACTTGTGGACTTATGGGGACCGCAAAGATATTTTGAAGGTGCACAAGATCAAAGCTATTTTCATGGTAATATTACAATATTATCTGCCTTTTTTCTTTCCAGTGATGACATTTCCAATGAGGGTGTAAAACAAAGAATGAGCAGAAGTGCTGGTACCTACCTCAAAGCACAAATCAAGGCAGAGGCACCAAAATATTTAACAGTCATTGATTACTGCATTCCCAACTCATGTACAGTTTAAAATAAGGTGAATTTCATTTACAATTTCCTTGATAAAACAGTAAAAATTATAAACTTTACTAAATCTCAGCTCTTAAGGATGTACGTTTTAAAAAAATACTGTGTGTGTAAAAGGGAAAGAACACATATAGCACTTCTCTGAGGAAAAGTACTTGTATAACTGAGTTGCAAACTGCACTAGAAGCTTTTTTCGCCCCATGAGACACTATTTTCACTTGCCTGAATGATTAAAAAGCTCTGGTTATTCAGAGTTGAGTAGTTAATAGACATTTCCTTGAAAACGAACAACATGAACCTGTGACTTCAAGAAAAACCGCTTTTATTACCAATGATTATAAAATCCAAGTTCTCAGGCAACAGTAATCTGAAAACTCGTACTCACTACCAGGAATCCCAACATTTCCCCATACTTTAAAAAGTAATTTCTGATTAAGTAGATTAGTGGTGATATAAATGGATGTGCATTTTTGATACCATGTAATTGGTGAAATGAATCAATATTCGGAAGGGCTGCAGAACTCAATGAATCACCTAATGACCAATGCATCTCCTCACATTCTGTTACATTAAAGGGTAAAAGCCAGTGTGAGAGTAAATGAATTTTAATGTAACAATATGAAAATTAAAGCAACACATTAAAAATAACTTTTATGAAACTTGTCAGTGATGTTTGGGTGTGGCATCAAAAAACATCCACAGTTATATGAAAAGCCTACTAAATACTGAAACACTCCTTTCCAAGTACGCAACTATGTGAGGCCAAATTTTTTTTAATATTCTTCAACCCAAAAAACATCACAATAGAAGCAAAATCAACCATGAGAACCTAGTCAATTTCTATTAAACCACACACACATCAGATAACTCTCGAAAGTGCTAAACAATGTCATTCACTAAATTTTTCTGTTTTGGCAAAAAAGTTTGTGCATTGCTGAACAAAAACATTATCTCCTCACCCTCAAAAAAAGGGTGGGGTAATTTTCAATTTGGCCAAGTTTTTTTTTTAAAGATTTATTTATTTATGCATACAAGAACTGGGGTATAGGCCAGAGGTGTAGGGGGTGAGGAGATTTACCAGAGACAGAGAGGGACACATAACAGGCAGATCAACTGAAACACACTGCTGAGGGGAGCAGCGGGTAAGGGGTAAGGCAGGAGAGGTTTGCCCTGCCATGTGGGTCAGCTCCCACGCAGCAGCAGGGATCGAACTCATGCTGCAGTGGCTGTGGTTTGCCTCATAGTGAGTTGCTTAACCCATTGGCCACCAGGGAGGGCCCTGGCCAAGTATTTTTATCTTTAGACAATATATAGAAAGAAGGCACTAAGACTGTATAATAGTACAATTCAAATCATTAACATCAAAATATTTAAATGATTGCAAAGTCACCTATATAAACACCAATACTATTAGATCAAATCTTGCTACTGCTCTATACAACTGCTGGAAGTTCAGTTTAGGGTTGTATTTTATTGAACTTCTTATGAAAAAAACTAGACCTTCTAGGGCTGAGAGTTTTGTCTTTATGGCCTTTCTGGTACATGGTATTCTGTGTGATACAAATTGTTCTATATTCACTTTTCCTACTTCTGACTTTAAATTTAATAGTAATTCCTAGTATAAACAGTTACTATCAATAAAAAGTTGACACTAGCAGTGCAAAAAGACGTGCTATCAATGCAAGATGATTAATGCAACGTGTGAGAGTGTAGTTGCAGTCCACTACTCAAGTCTCAGCAGTGGCAGGGAACTGCCTCCCTCTGGAGACGCAAGCAAGGACACAGATGTTGCACAGCTTACACAAAACTTAGGAGGCTCATCCTGCACACATAAGGAAGGTCATAATTAACATCACACCACAAACCAGATTTAACTAGTAAACATTCCAAAGTCATTTTGGAATTACTTAATTCTTTAAAGTTCACAATCTCTGAATCAAACCCCATCTCTTTCAAGATTTCTCTGACCCTCTGAAAATGTATCTGTGAAACTGACATTAATCACATACATCTCCAAAGGCATGAGTTTATTTTGTTTACATACTCTCCTAAATTTCACTATTCCCATAGTATACACTGCACTGCAAAGAATAGTTATTAAAACAATCATTTAACAATCAGGGAGGAAATGAGAGATGAAAAAAGAGACTTCTTCAAAGGAATGGCCTTTCCTAAGACCTAAATTTTTTACTTTTTATACGAAAACAATACTACTCTTAAGGAAAAAAAAGACTGAAATCTATACCCCCTTCTCCCTTAATTGATTTGAAATGCTATGCTGAGATTCAGTATTACTTCTGGTAAGGGGTACAAACCCAGGTTCACATTCTCATTTAAATTATTTAACTATTTTGTGTCTCTGATTTCCTCAGGCAAATAAGAGCCTATGCCTCACAAAACTGCTGTGATAATTAAATAAATTACTTGCAACTACTTAGCCTAGTGATATAAGTACCATCACTGACATTACTATAATCTATACACAAAAGGGCAAACTTAAAAGGAACAAATTTCTGAAAAATCTCTTGATGCATAGAAAAAATGTAAAGCATGGGCCTCCCTGGTGGCGCAGTGGGTTAAGCAAGGCACTATGAAGCAAACCTCAGCCACTGCAGCACGAGTTCGATCCCTGCTGCCGGCTGGGAAGGGGACCCACATGGTGCAGCAGACCTCTCCTGCAGTGTGCTTCCGTTGATCTGCCTGTTGTGCTCCCAGCTCTCTGTGGTGAATCCTCTCACCCCCACACCTCTGGCCTGTACCCCAGTGTTTGTATGCATAAATAAATCTTTAAAAAAGAAAAAATGTAAAGCAAATTCTTCAAAACATCACTGTACTTGACTTGTGTAGACAGAAAAAGGCACACACCAAAAATCACTGGACACCGCAAATATCATGTGCATTCATTATTAGCTCTAATTACCATAAACTACCATGTAAGACTTATTCTTTTAAAAATCTGCCTATGTGTCCAAATTTGTTTTTATTCTATTATTTCATTACTTGCTTATAATAAAAAGCAAACCAAATGTCCACGAAATCAGTTAAAGAATGACATTTTCATATAATGGAATACTATGTATCCTTAAAAAGTAAGATGCAGAGTTGTAACTATAAGAAAAAGTGCTTGCTTCACTGTTAAACTAAAAATAAAGGTATTACAAAACAAAACATACACGGTGACCTCATTTTTGTTTTAAAAGGTAGGTGGTAAGAGTCTTATTTTCTAGCTTATGTAATGTCACCACAGTAAACATGTATTGCTTGTATAATAAAATGGATGAAAGCAAAAATAACATTGTAGATCAAAAGTGCCAAGAACTCTGAGTAAGGCATTGTGTCACAGTAGCTTCCTTAAAATTGAACAAAGGGTTGATTAGAACAATGATTCCCATCCCACTTAAATTCCAAAACCTTCATGCTTCGACAATTTAGAGACTGTTAAATTCAAGCAGTTTTACAAAAACATCACAAGAGCTTATGATAAATCACCTTTCTCCAAAACATATAAAGCATGAAAAGCTATAATTACTTAATCCTCATCATAAACTGGGCAATTTCAGGGTGAGATTATAATTTTAAATTTACTAGTGGGACAGAAAGTAACATTATTACATTCAGAATGAAGAAATTTAAAATATCCCAATTTTTAGTTCATCTAATAAATCACAATGTGATAAATACAGATGGAGCTAATGTACCTGCTGTCACTGACATGAATTAAGGTTTTAGGTTAAAAAAAAGATTTTGCAGTAAACTTGCAGAGACAAAAAAGAGGGCCATCTAATCAAAGTCCTTTGAAAGACTATAAAAGGTTGGGCTAGGTAACTAATGGATTCCTTCCCAATTCCAAGGAAAACATTTTGGGGACTGGGAGATTCACAATGCACTTCATCACACTTAATATTGAATGGTTTGCCTTTATCGAATTTAATAAACTTCCCACCCATTTTACCTAGTAACATCACACAGAATACTATATTGAGGATACAAGCAGGGATACAAATATGTAACTTCTAGGGTCTCTTCCTTTTTCTTTGTTTAGTTTTTTCATTATTTTAAATTGCAAAATAGGCTCACAAAGTTATACCTACACAAGTAGCACTTGGGAAGAAAAACTTATTAACATCAGGTCAGAGTTTTTTCTCTACCTCAGAATCACTGATATCTTGAACTGAGTAATTCTTTGGTGAGTCGTCATGGGTACGCATAACTTTATGTAAGGGCATCTATCATTGTGCAAGGGTAGGATGTTACAGCAGCATCCCTGGCCTCCTCCCACTAGATGCCAGTAGCATTCTACTATAAATGATGGCAACTAAAACTGCCTCCAAATGTGTCAAATGTCCCCTAGGGGGCAAAAATCACACCTTCCAATTGAGAACCACTATTGAGTGTGAGAGATGAGATTCTTTCCAGAAAGCAAAACAACACCTAATGTAGTTGTTTCAAATACTGCAATCAGAATTCCATACCTACAAATAAAAACCTTGCCTTAAGTACGCCAAGCACACCAGAATCACCTGGCATCCTCCTTGCAAAAAACTGGCAAGCAGAAGAAACTTAAGAGGAAGAATATGGCCATGTGGCCAGTCAAGAACCACATTTTCACTGTAAACAGAAGCAAAAATCAGACAGGGAAGAAAAGTTTACCCATAATGTGGCTTCTACTAACCTCCTCCCCACCATTATCTCATTACTCTACAAAAAGAAATAGGAAGGATGGTTAGGAAAGTGCCCATGAAGTTATTGAAAATTTACCTGAAACTTGAACATTTTTTTTTAAAAAAAAGATTTATTTATTTATGCATACAAGCACTGGGGTATAGGCCAGAGGTGCGAGGAGGTGAGAGAATACACAAGACAGAGCAGGGGTCAGAACAGGCAGATGGACCGAAACACACTGCTGAGGGGAGCAGAGGGGCCAGGCAGGAGAGGTCTGCTGCGCCATGTGGGTCACCTCCCCAGCCAGCAGCAGGGATGGAACTCCTGCTGCAGTGGCTTCGGTTTGCTTCATAGTGCGGTGCTTAACCCACTGCGCCACCAGGGAGGGCCCTTGAAAATTTCTTTATGGGAAAGGCCAGGATAAGAAAATGGCAAAGTGGGGGCCTCCCTGGTGGCACAGTGGGTTAAGCAACGCACTATGAAGCAAACCACAATCACTGCAGCAGGAGTTCAATCCCTGCTGCCAGCCAGGGAGGGGACCCACATGGTGCGGCAGACCTCTCCTGCTGTGACCGGCAGACCTCTCCTGCTGTGACCGCTGCTCCCCTCAGCAGTGTACTTCCGTTGATCTGCCAGTTCTGCTCCCCACTCTCTGTGGTGAATCCTCTCACACCCCCGCACTTCTGGCCTGTACCCCAGTGCTTTTATGCATAAATAAAATCTTTAAAAAAAAAAAGAAAATGGCAAAGTGGTATTCACAGAGGAGGAAATAGACTAGGAAAAGGAAAGACTGGAAAAACATAGCACATCCTGGAGGTTGAAACAAATCATTAATTTGCCATAAATACAAAGCTATTGTAATAAAGGAAGTACAGAAGACAGTGGAAAGGTAGTTTGAAGTCAGATCATTAATGGACAATCTTGAACATCCAGCCTTACAGGCAAGAGAAAGTTATTAAAGGCTTTTCAAATGGGGAGTGGCACATTAGAACTTAGAGAGACCAGTTAGGTAGGATGGATTAAAAAAGTAAAAAGGTAAAGGCCAATGAAGAAGCTAATGCATTCATCCAGGCAGGATGCAACAAGAACCAAGGTGGTCATCACAATTGAATGGTCAGTTTCCTCTAAGCTTAAATCCAGAAATGGGAAGGCACTGAAGTCCACAGAAGAGCCAAGTAAGAAAAACAGAAAATGTAACTAGAGAACACTCTTTTCCTTTATAACTCCATCTTTATAATGAAATCCTTCCATTTCTTTCTTATAAGTAAAATAATCAGGTTTGGTATTTTCTTCTTCCTAACACAGTCAGTGGGATATCTCAATCTTCAATACACTATATTTTTAGCCTCTTATTTTCCTACTCTAGAATAGCTTCTCCTGCTTTTTTTCACAAGTCCAAATCCTCCAAGATGATGCAAAATATTAAATCGAGTACATCAGAGGACATGGACCTATAACTCCACCCAGACTCCTAATTCTGTAATCTTTGCAAACAGAAGCTGCTTCTACCTGCAAGTTCATTCTAACAAACTTTAGGCCCCAAATTTAATCTTTCAATACACAGTAGCTGAACAAAAACTTTTCCAGACCATTCATATCCTTTTCTTCCTTAAAACTTTACACTGCAATTACCAAGGCAAGCAAAAAGCAGAATTCCTTAGCATCGTTCTTTTTGCCCATTAGGTTGATCAAGAATTTGGTTCACAGTAAGCACTATAAGCATTCACTGACTGGGTTAGAGTAGGCAAAAAAGACTGTGTGAGGTGGGCCTCCAAGTCTAGAAAGATTTTGCTAAACAATGAAAGATGAGGAAATTCTAAATAAGAAAATGACACAATGAAAATATTGGAAAAAGATTTAGGAAATGATCCACATAACTTGTATAAACCAAGTGGTACAAGTACAGCTTCTCAAGAAGAAAGCAACTATGTACTGATTTGTAATAAAGTACTGAAAGTTACTTTATGGAATATACTAGAAAAGTGTTTCTTTTACATGCAGACAAATACAGATTTGTTATGGAATATACACTAGGGAATGGGAAATAAAAATTTGATTATGAAACACAAATATAATGTGGACCTCACCACTGCAGTCCTTACCACTTTCCCATGCCCACAGAGCTTGTCAACTGAAAAGATTTTTATAATTACTAAGGGTATCACAACTCAGGTTAGAGTAGATCATTATTATGACTGTCGCTCACTAACATTAATTCTATGTCAAGTCACTGTGCTGTTTTACACATATGCTCTCATTCAATATTCACAGTAACATTAAGGCAAGTACTGTTATTCTCATTTTATAGATGAGGAAAGTTGATGCCCAAAAGTTATTATGTCCAAGATTACAGAACTACTAAGCTGCAGGGCATTCAATTCAAACATCTATCTCTAAAGCCCATACTTTGAACTACTACACTTAACTGAAAGGGTCTTAAACAGTAGACAATAGATTTCAAATTTTACAGTCTTTAGAGGAAAAGTTAACGAGGGGTACCAGCTACCTGGGTATCTCCAATAAATGTTTTATTAAAATGCCAAGAGAATTTAAGAAAGTGCCCACAGGATGACAAGGACAAAGACAGGTATCACTGTATAATCAGGGAATTGCTAGGGACTTTAGGGGACCCTCATACAGGCTGAGAAATGGGTGGAATCAGAAAAGGTATGCATCTGTTAACAAACATCTAGGTTGAACAGTAAGAAAGAGTAGGGTCCAATATAGCCCACACAGCTACTTTTAAGAATCCTACAACCAAAACCCATTCCCTACCCCTCAACACCAAATACAAGACCAATTCCTGCCCTTCAACATTCCACATGTGAGCAAAACTTAACCCCAATCATGAACACTGATTTACTATGGTAGAGCACTCCTTTAAACACAACCTGATGCAAGACATGAATAACATACAGGAGGAGTTTGTGGTCTAATGCTGGAGACATCAAGAATTATAGCAGTTTCATTTATGCCTAAGATAAAAAGATAGAACTAGGTGGAAAGTTAAGCCTGGTTGATAAAGAACTGAGTTTTGGCATGAAGGGATCAAGGAAAACTTTCAGAAAGAGATGAGGGCCTCCCTGGTGGCACAGTGGGTTAAGCAATACACTATGAAGCAAACCGCAGCCACTGCAGCACTGCAGCACGAGTTCAATCCCTGCTGCTGGCCAGGGAGGGGACCCACATGACACAGCAGACCTCTCCCGCTGTGCCGCTGCTCCCCTCAGCAGTGTACTTCTGTTGATCTGACTGTTCTGCTCCCCACACTGTCTGTGGTGAATCCTCTCACCCCCCACACCTCTGGCCTGTCCCCCAGTGCTTGTATGCATAAATAAATAAATCTTAAAAAAAAAAAATCCTGTGTCTCTAGGGTTAAGAATGAATCTAACTTTCCACACAGCTTGTCTGTTTTTTAATCTCTTTATCTGCCTCCTCTGCACCCCCACCCCAGCCCTTTAAATGCAGTTTCTTCTCCAATCTGTCCACACTTTAGACACTGGATCTTATTTACAGTTCCAGGATCTTCCATGCCCTTGCACCATTTCTTATGCTGCCCTTATTTAAAAGGTTTATCACCAACATCACATGCTTTTTCGAGCAGTCTCCATTGATTTCAGATTGAGTTAGGTCTAGGGTCTTAGCCTCAGTTCCATGACAACTCAGATAAAAGTTCATGTTGTAATATAAACTTCCGGTTTTATCTGTCCCTTCCTTTCCTGGACTATATACTTCTTAAAAGAGGGGTGGTGGCTTGTTTTATCTCTATTCCTTCCATGTGCTCCTACGTTGAATGCATTAGATAGAGATCAAGCATGGTGTTAATGGGAACTACTGTTCATAAAGTGACAGTAACCTGACAAGAAGTAGACATCAGCTGGGTCTATGATAGAGTTCAGCTACCTCAAAATTCCAGTTAATAAATTTCCAACCACCTGGCCTCAAGGACAGCACTTTTTAACTGTACTTTTTAAACTACTAAATCTGGTTACATAAGTCTTTTGAAGGCAATAGCTAATAAAACTTTAAATGTACATACCCAAACTTATACCTAGTAACTACACTTTTAGAAGCCTATCAGAAATATTCTCATAGACTCCAATTCTTACACTGAAGAACTGTCACACAATTCTTACATTGAAGAACTGTTGAAGACAAAAAAAAAAAAAAAGGAAAAAGAAACTCCTAAACTCAGATGTGCTAGAACATTATGCAGCTTTAAAAAAAAAGAACTGTATCGTACTTACTGATGTGAAAAACATCTGACATACAGCTAAATGGGGGAGGCGGAAACGCTACATAACAAACACACCCCCATTTCTGTTTAAAAATACATAAACAGAAAGTTATTTAAAGGATGACTACATGGCAAATAATTTATTCGTATTTACCATTTCTACACTATCACTGAATTCAAATTTCTTACCACTCTAGCTCATAAAAGGTAAAGAAAGAAAAATGCATTTTTATCTTACCTTTTCTAAAAAACTCTATTAACACAATATATCAGGGCAATCCTAAATTGTAAATTTCTTCAAGGGTCAGGCTATTTGGGGGTATGAAGTAAGAAGGCCTTGATTAAATTCCAGGGATCTCACTGTAATCTACCTTATTTTCCAATGCCAGGGAAATGTTGAAAGTTAATACTAACACCACCTTTCTTTCATTCCTTTGGGGAGGCCAAAGAAAAAAGTAAAAGGTAAGCGATAAATCAGGAACTGGGGGGGGAAGCAGCTCAAAAAAAATTATTTTTAATATATACTCTTCAAACACCTTCAGCTCTCCATGGCAATATATGGCCAGTTAATGACATTTTCCTGACAGTTTAACTTATCAAACTAGTATTTCTATAAAGTCTCTATACCAGCAACTAAAGAAACTAAATGAATCTGGTTTTTGCTTCTATCCATGGTGGAAATGCTAATTTGCAGTCACAGAGGTCGAATATCATGTCACAAGAGAAAACTTTTATCAGTTTTTTAAGCAAATTGGTTCAACATACATTTTTTTTTATCCCCCTCACACCCCCCCAACTGGATTTAACCAGGTTTGACCTTAAGCTGCTCTCTTCTTCAAAAGAAATTAAAAGGTAAAGAACTCCATTAAGTTTGATGCCACTCAAGCAACTTCTTCCAAAAAAGGGCAGAATATGCTGTACTTAAAATTCAGAATAAGATCTCATTTGAGAGCCCTGGTTCAAGTAACAAGAACCAGAGTTTTTGATAACATTTAGATAAAAACTGCACTGAATTTACCTCTACCTTACATTTTCTGACTGTCAAAAGCTTAGGGAGAAACTGTAATTCTAAAATAACTCAGAACTAATGTGGGGAAAAAAGGACAAATTTGCAGTCAACAACAATGAAGTATTTAGCTAAGTAATTCCCTGGTAGACTAGGGCATTTAAATGTTGAAATTATATGGAGCTGGCCTAAAATCTTGGAAAAGGCTTGCAGAATATAACATTTATGCTATAATTGGGTAGATACCACTATCCAATGGAGAAACAAGAATTTTAAGTTTCCACGATAAAAGGCTTCTTGACATAAAGGTTTATTAAAATCTTCATATACAATTGTTAACATTTTCTTTCAGACTTGTTTTATATTCACAAATGAGTTGTACGCTCTACTTTAAAGATGGTTTCCTCATACATTGCTGATTTTAACTTTACCCTTATCCTATCAAAATCATAGAAAACCGGGCCCTCCTTGGTGGCACAGTGGGTTGGGCAACGCACTGCGGAGCAAACCACAGCCTCTGCAGCATGAGTTCCATCCCTGCTGCTGCCCAGGAGCTGACCCACATGGCGCATCAGACCTCTCCTGCCTTGCCAGCTGCTCCTCTCAGCAGTGTGTTTCAGTTGATCTGTCTGTTCTGTACGCAGTTCTGTCTCTGGTGAATCTCCTCACCCCCTACACCTCTAGCCTATACCCCAGTTCTTGTATGCATAAATAAATAAATCTTTAAAAAAAACAAAAACATAGAAAACCTTAAGACAAAAGAAATCTATTTCAGTCTTCCCTGGTAACTCAAACCTACAGGCTTATTTTCTCATACACATTCATACATATTTTACCCTACATTCTAAAAGACAGACACATAGCATCAGGTAAAAACAAATAATAGCAAAATTGTAAGTAACAGCAACCTTTCCAACCTTAAAAGATTGGTTTCTTTTTTTTTTTAAAGATTTATTTATGCATACAAGTACTGGGGTACAGGCCAGAGGTGTGGGGGTGGGGTGAGAGGATTCACCACAGAGAGCTGGGAGCAGAACAGGCAGATCAACAGAAGTACACTGCTGAGGGGAGCAGCGGGCACAGCAGGAGAGGTCTGCTGTGCCATGTGGGTCTCCTCCCTGGCCGGCAGCAGGGATCAAACTCATGCTGCAGTGGCTGCGGTTTGCTTCACAGTGCATTGCTTAACCCACTGCGCCACCAGGGAGGGCCCAAAAGATTGGTTTCTTATGACCCACAGTTCTCCCCTCAATCTGCAGTGAGACCCAAGGACACCACTGACCTACCTCTTCTTGTGGCCTTTAAATGTTGGTAACCTCTAGTACAGTGAGATATTTGTCTTTCTAGTCATTACTGTATTACACTGAGTTTTGAGCTCATATTTCAAAAAATGGGAAGTACAAGTACTAAGGAAAAGTGTCTTATTACGTGTTTAGAATTTTTACACTCTGGCAAGAGTATTTTTACATAACGACTAGTAGGCCCAGAGGCTAATTTACAATTTATTAGAAGAGAAACTACAATTTAAAAGTACACCTTCAAAGCAACCACTCAAAAACCAGGAGGCCTCCCTGGTGGCGCAGGGTGTTAAAGTCCCAGTGCTATCATGTCAGAGTTCAACCCCTGACCAGGGAGCTAACCCATGAGGGCACAACAGACCTCTCCTGTCTCACCAAGCTCCCCTCAGCAGTGTATTTCAGTAGATCCACTTGTTCCGCTTCCCACTCTGTCTCTAGTGAATCCTCTTAACTCCCACACCTCTGGCCTACACCCCAGTTCTTGTATGCATAAATAAGTAAATCTTTTACAAAATAATTAAAATAATGTGAGAAATAATCAGGCAACTAAAAAAAACCTGGCAACAAAGAAATATATGACATATATATATGTATGATGACTCGAAAACTAGTCTCAACAGAGATTACGAGAAAGAGTTAAAGGTCCTATTTTAGGGAAAGGGCATGGTCCAAGCACTCTGCTCTTGATACAGTAAGCAAGCCAGGTGTTTGGGGCTATTTTATTTGTGACACCTACACTATACTCCTTCAAAAAGACCATGTACGAGTTCTAGTGTAAAATATTTCCTGACACCTAGAATAATCTAACCCATCATGGGAGAAACTTACTTAAAATAGAGAAAAAGGGCAATGAAAAGGAGTTTTAAAACTAAATAGACCACTCAATGATGAGATTTGTTTTGAGGCAATCAATCGAAGACCACAGTCTACACTACTCCTCCTTATCAACCTTAAGGAAATGGAGAAATCCTTTAGGGTAAAAAAAACAAATATTATTTTTTAAAAATCTCTTTTTAGGAAGAAAGTCCTATACCCCTTCCCCTGAGGGAAGCCAAATATAAAATCATCACTCTTTAAAATGCAAGATTTTCAATAACAATTGTTTAAAAAATCCAACACAAATTACTTTATTTTTATAACATTTAAAATTTCTTAGGTTCTGCTCACAAAAACTCCTAACTAGAACCACTCAATAGTAAAATACCTTCTCAAACCAGCATCACCAACCAGAATGGCCTGGGGCTTACAGATTACACGAGTCAGGATATATCAAACATAACAAATCTAAAACTTGTTGTTTACTTTAAAATACAGTTAAAACCTATGGTCAACCCAATAAAATCCAGAGGATGTTGAGACATTGGTTACAGTGTAACACTGCTAGAGATGAATGAGTATTGGCAGTGTTTGAAGAAGAAAAAAAATGGAGTAGTTATTTTCTTTTCTTCTGCCTTTGATAAAAGAACTAAGGCTTACTCATTTTTTAGCTTCCAGAATTTTCCTGAACAAAACAAGTCACCTAGTAGTGCTCTGCACGTTTAAGCATAGAAACAACAAGTGTAGGCAGGAAGAAAGAAGTATAAGACAAAAATTTAACATTTCACTTTGATAAAGCACAAAAGTCAAATACTAATGTTATGAAAAGTCCTTCAGGAAAGATGCAGGAACACTTCTAAATACTTCAATAGATACACATAGGTAGAAAGAACAAAAACCCCACCCTACCTTAAGTCTTCTATCAATACTTAATTTATCACTCTTAACTGTTTACTAACTCAAATATTTATTTTGTTCATACTAAAAGAGGCAGATTGCCCTCTTGACCATAATACAGATATTACAAATCTTTGGGACATCTCTTCCAAGTAGTACACACTTGAGAAATAAAAAGTTGACCACCTCGAATCATGAGATCATGAACACATCAAATATGTTAAAGGTCAAAGGAATTACGGACTTTGGATAAACCTAATGGAAATCCAAATTAGAAGAATTCCACAACTAAAGATAGTTATCTCACATTTATAATACAGTTCTTAAATTCCCAAGTGATGAGCATTTTTACCTTTCCTTATTTTTAGAACTACACATCACACTGCACATATCACATGACATGATGTAACTGTTAGCAAAGAAAATGGCCCAAACCACTGAAAATATACAGGATAAGAGGAAACAAATATCAATGTGTACTTAAGCATTACTACATTTCATATTAATTAAAGATTTTAACTCACAACAGATTTTTTTCTAATTGGAAAAGTAGCTAGAAGCCTCTGTAGAAACAACAGAAAAATGTACTTGGTGTTTTATAAAACAGTTTACACATTATGGGGAAAATTGATATGAAGAAAGATACCAGAGCAACATTCTTCTAAAGCTACAAGGTTAAAACGAAAAATTATGTGGCTCAAAAAGTTATCACTGGAAAAACACTTCTAACTGACAGCGCCAGCAAATTGGACAGACAGTACGTTAGAAAAGAAACCAAAGGTACTCTATGAAGGGGAGAAGATGGGGGGGAACACACCCACTTAAGTCTCTGTAAACACTTGTACTTTAAATGACCCCAAAAAGCAGGTAAAACAGAAACCACAAACAATTATGTGAAACGGAAAACATATTCCAATGTACTACTTTCCATACCTGAAAATGCTTTTGCGATGAAGTTCAGTAACAATCTATATCATGATTATGCAAGGCTAAGATTATGTAATTTTATCGTTTATTATGAATGTTCTCCAACTCTAAAACTAAAACGTTTTGATATCTCCAATGGGGAAAGGGGATTTTCTCTGGGCTACAATTTAAAAATATAAACACACACCCCAAAACAAACAAAAAAACACAATGATCGCTAGCCACGTGACAAAGGAGATGGCAACACCAGGATTGTGAATGGAGGGGAGGGAAGCCAGGCTGGAGGACTAGGGAGATTTCTCCGAACTTTGGGGACCACGGGATTCGGGTCCATAGACCCTTAAGGTACCCAACTCTAGCCCTACGAGTTGTACTGTTAACATTCACAACTACAATTTTATTAATAGGTCACCAAAAATGCCCCAGTGACCTCCAGAATAAACGGGGGAAAAACGGAGGTGGAGGAAAGAGAGCAATTTAAAGTGGCGCCATCATGTCACCCCTTCTACCCTAAGGCAATCAATAAGCAATAGTTAAGTAACGTGTTTCCTTAAAAAGAAAGGGAAAAAAAAAACACACTAATCTCGACAATAGAAAACAAAAGGATTTTTAAGTAAAACGCGAGCGCAGCATTGTTTATCGTACGTAAAACAATCCAACTATTTGCTGAAAATCAAAAGACCGTCAGCCGGAAAACAGGCCCCCAAACTCACTTAAAAGCAAATAAATGCCTCTTCCTCTTTAGTTAAAAAAAATTTAAAAAAAAAAAAAAACGCGTCCGCCTGGAGACTGAAACGTAAGTGAAAACGTAAGTGACCTCAATTTACAAGCAACAGAAATAATAAATAAATGAAACAAATAACCACCTCACTAAACAATCAGAGTTGTGATACACACCGTGAAACGCGCAAGATATGTGTTTCGAGCAGAGAAAGGCCTTTTACAGAGAAGTTCAAAGAGAGAAACAGAGTTTGTTTTGGGTTTTTTTTACATGAATAAATCGTGTTCTTAAGGCCACATTTTTAAATAGAACGCCAAAGGAAAGGCTGGCGAACGAGGCGGCAGCTGGTGGGGAAGGGCCCCCGCACACCCCCGCCCTTGGGGCGACTCCCAGCCCCGGGCCCGCAGCGGGGAAGCCCGGAGAGGCCATTTAAAGTTCCGGGGATTTTTCCTGCCCTGCCCTGCCTTTCCAGTTACAACTAACAAAGAGAGGGAGAAATGGGAGCCACAGGGAGAGCGAGGAGAAGGAGAAAGGGCAGCGGGAGGAGGAGGAAAGAGCAGTAGCAGCAGCAGCAGCAGCAGCAGCAGCACCTACCACGTGATGGAGGAGCGTAGCCCGGGCGGATTCGGCCCCACAAAATGGGCGCAGTTTGCAAACAGCCCCCGGCCTGGGCGCCGAGGGCCGGCGGCGGCGGCGGCGGCGGCAGGGACGGCGGGGGCGCGCGGCGGCGGCTCCGGCCGGGACCCGCCGCTCTCCTCCCCCCCGGCGCCCGGAGCCGCCCTGACTTTCCGGGCGGGGGGGCGAGGCGGAGGGGGAGGGGAAGGCGGCGGCGGCGGGGAGCGGCCGCTTTTTCTTCTCTTTCGGGCCCTTTCTCCGGCCTCCCTCGGCTCCGGCGGGTCCTGGGCACGGCCGGAGACCGCAGCCCGGCCCGGAGGAAGGGCGGGCGGGGGCAGAGGGAGAAGCCGCCCCCCCCCGCCCCGCACAAACAAGCGCCGCCGTCTGCAGCCCGAGCCCGCACCCCGGCCGCCACCCCCGGACGCCTCTTCCCGGCCGGGGAGCGCACTCCGGCCGCCCCCCGCGCCGCCGCGGCGAGACGAGTCGGCTTCGCTACGGCGTTCGGTTCTCCCGCCGGCTCGGCGAGCGGTGGCGGCGGTGGCGGCGGCACTGGGAAAATGGCGGCCGAGCTCCTTTTCCCTCCCCCCCTTTAATCTGAAGCGGAGGGAGAATGGAGCGAGCGAGCAAGCGGGCGAGCGCCGGGGACACGGGGAGGAGGGACAGCAGCGCCTCCGCCGGCTGCGGCTGCGGCGGCGAAGGGCCGCTCCGCCCCGGCGCGCCGCCAGGGGGCGCCCGCCGCGCCGCCCCCGCGAGCCGCCAGGAGGCGCGGCCGCCGCCGCCTCAGTCATGGCTCCTCGCAGCGGCCGCTGTTCCTTCACTTCCATCTCGGAGGCCGCGGCGCCGAGACCCAGCGGCTCCCAGACATGCGGCGCCGGCACGCGGCACTGCGCAAGGCGGGAACGGGCCCTAACTCCGGTCGAGGTGAGGCTGACCTGAGGCACAGACGCCGTCACACTCCCTCGGCGCTGGGGCTGGCGGGGCCGCGCGCCGGCTATGAGGGGCAAGGCGGGCTGGCGCGGCGGACCGAGAGGACGTGAACGAGGAACTGTTTGCACTGTGTAGTAAACAAGCTAATGCCGTCGGTGCCACAATATTCCAGAGCTACATGTGTGCCCATCGGGTAGGAAACCCCCTGACCAGCGAAGCGCTGTCTGGCGCCCTTTGTCCTAGCAGCCTGCATCCGTACACTGCAGCACGCCCGGGCACTAGCCCCAGCGCCGCGCTCCGCAGCCGCGGGGCGGGGAGAGGGAGGCGCTCGCTGCCACTGCGCAGGCTCGGCGCTCGGCCCGCGCGGAGCCTGCCCGGGAAGGGGCAGCCCGGAGCGAAAGGGGAAGTGATGGCCCACCAGCGCCTGGCCCGCTGGGAACTGTAGTTTTCGATAAGAAGCACGCTTCTTGTTTTGGGTGTCATGGTTTGGCGGATCCGCCAAAACAGGCAAATGGCATTACACAACGAATATTTATGCTTCCTGTCGCCACCAAAAGGAAGTTCACTGCTAAGCTAAAAGTTTAACAAAGAACTCCACAAAGAAACCAAAATCCCACAATCAAAAGTAAACCTCTCTCTTTCCTACCAGAGTTGATTTAAAGTAGTGGCGCTTTATCATTTCTTATGACCTTTCCCAAATCAGGGCGTTAAAATAATGTACACCATCTCAGATTAAGAAAATTCAGACACAAGTTATAGTCCCAGCATCCTTTAAAACTAAAGGAAAAGTTGCCAAAGTAGGATTCTGTGCTTCAGAAATTAAAAGGGAACTTTGGGATTCATGAAACTATTACTTTATGTGGCTACAGGGAGAAATTGTTGCAACTAAACAATCAAAATCAATAGGTGAGAAGGGTGTGCTCTACTAACGAAAAAGAAGATGAGAAATACTGTTTTGTGGCTTACCAGAACCAATATCCGGTAGTAGATGTCACTTATGCTAGTCAAAAACACAACCTCACAGTTTTTAGTCCTCCCACAAAGCTATACTAATTCATCATCTCCTATAGCATCTGAACCTATATTTCTGTGAGTTTTCATTTGTACTCTTAAAATCACACTCAATCATAGTCATGGTTCTCAAATATCAAACGAAGCAGCTAACAAAATCATAGGTTCAAATTACACAAAGAATAAATTACTATATGTTGCATTTTTGTATCTACATCCAAAAGAGAGTTTGGTCTTCCCTTTTTAATTTATAATCCTGGAGAAGAAAATCCAGTTCATTTTAAAATGTACACACATAAACAGTAATTCCACAAAACATAGCATAGTACAGAACCAATAGATGGCGACCTAGAGCCCTAGTCGGGGGATTCTGAAATCTAAATGAAGAGAATGAAAACACCAAATAAGGCAAAGCCCTCTGCAGTGTATACTTAAATATTATGTTCAAAGACACCCATCACAAAATAACTAATCTTATTACTGTTTCAACTCTTAAAACTCAACTTCCAGCTTTAATTAGGCCCCCAAGTAGCCAAAATTATGAATATTTTTTTTACTATATTAAGAGAAAGGTAGAAATGCTCATTTTGAAAACATAGGTTTTGAGGGAAAATAAATTCCAACTTTCCCTTTCTCTCACTAGTAGCCCAAGAGTCAGGAATTCGCAGCGTTTATGGCACTTAAGTCAGTCAACTTGTTTTACATTGTTATCTCAAATGTCTTTTTTGCCTCCACACCAATTTTTACAAATAATGACATTCAAAGGTGAGCCACTTAGGGAAACACATTTTCTTAAAAGTTTCCCTTAGAACACAGTGAATGTCAAGGCTGACCAAACACACACACCCTCACTTTTCAAGTCACTTTTGGAATAGCTGACTCTCCAAGATCCAACCCTCTATCCCAAAGGATTAGTTTAAAACCGTTCCCTCTGATTGGTTAGAGTGGGATATGGAAACCATTCCTGCACAATAAGACATGAATAGAATCCCACAGGAAGACCTCCAAGAGAAAATTGAGAAAAGCTTCAACCCTGAAGATGAAATGAGAAAGAAACAGTCCCTTCTTTCTCAGACATTAATAAACACCTTAAACTTCTACAGTCACCTTACAGTAAGCCAAAAGATGCCACCAACATAAAAAAGGAGAACCTTTGGTCCTTGGTGACAGCAATAAGTAATTATATCAAACAATTCTGACATGTACAAGACTTACAGACTTCTAGCTATATGAGAACAATTTAAGAACATACATCATTACCGCTTAAGCCAATTTGAATTAGATTTCTTATACCTAAAGTAGAAAAAATACTGATCAATTTCTCATATTTTAGAGTACTTATGATTATATTGTTCTATTTTAAAGACCAGTATTCCTCAGAAAAGCCCTTCCCTCTTATACACAATTCTGTACCCATCTATGTCTACATGTGTTCTTTCTGCCTAGAAAAAGAACAGTTTCTCCTCAATATCTGTCCTTGTTCATTCTTCTCCCCCAACTCACCACCAACTTATTTTTTCTTCAAGATATATTCCACCACACCATTCAATTACTTATTTCAATAAGGTAGGTAAGGGGTACTATATTGCCCTGCTTACTCTCTGTAATTCCTGTGAGGTCATTTTCACATACCATTCTTACCTCCTGAAGCCATCCCAAAAACCCTTAAAGGTAGGAACCATGTTTATCTGATTCAAAATTATTACTCTCACCTATACAATAAACATTCCAAAACAGCATTCTCTGACTTCCCCACCATAATCTTTTCAAACAATATGTAACAGAAATGCCTAAGCTAAATATTCTTATTTTTTTTATGCATACAAATCCTGGGGTGTAGGCCAGAGGTGCAGGGGGTGAAAGGATCCACCAGAGACAGTGGGGAGCAGAAAAGGCAGATCTACTGAAATACACTGCTCAGGGGAGTAGCAGGTAAGATTGGAGAGGTTTGTTGTACCATGTGGGTCAACTTCCTGGTCTGGGAATAAACTTATACTGCAGTGCCTGGCGATAGCTTGATAGTCCTGAGACTTTAATCCCTGTGCCACCAATCACAAATTCGGTACCTCATATATTCAGACTAATCTCAAAAGAACAAAGGATATTTTTTTTGTTTTGCAACTAAATTATATTAATTTAGAACAAAATCCTAAAGCCTAAACCATTAGTGTCAAAAGGACAGGGATCCAGTTTGTGTTATTTCATTGCATCCCAGGGACCTAGTTCAGAGCCTGGCAAAAAGAGGTCTTTCATAAGAATTTGCCTGACAAAGAGTAAAGCAACCATGTGGTAATTAATACCATGGGATACAGGGGACCCACAAAGTGGAAGGACATGCTGGGATCAGGGTGCCAGCCTCTGATTCCCACTTCCCAATGCATTACCTCTATTCCAACAGACATAATACTCATCTGGCCTCTTAATTGTAAACATGATAAAGAGACCTAACCCAAACTATTTCAGATTTGGACAAATGTAAGTAAAAGAAAATGTTCCCACTTGTTAAATGAATATAAAACTCAGAAAGCAAGATATCTTTTCTTTAAATGAAGGTCACAACTGACTCAAAATATATATTCTTATGTACTAAGTCCCATAGTAACAAACTTAAGGTATTTGAAACAAATACGTAAATGGCAAAGTATTATAAGACGCATAGCAGTCCTTAGTTTCAATCCCACCTAAAAACAAGATAATTTTCTTCCTCATACTAGAGAAACAGACTTAAGAACTTACATAAAAATACTAATTTATCCTCTCATCACAGAAGTGATCCAATAACTAATTGAGAAGAAAAACAAATCTTACAGCTGACCCACATGGCACAACAAACCTCTCCTGCCTCGCCTGCTGCTCACCTCCGCAGTGTATTTCAGTAGATCTGCCTGTTCTGCTCCCTATTGTCTCTTGTGAATCCTCTACCCCCCGCACCTCTGGGCTGTACCCCAGTTCTTGTATGCATAAATAAATATTTTAAAAGGAAATAAAAAAAACAATCTGCCAAGAACCCTTCGTATCATCTTGGCTATCAAAATTTACCAAAAAATTACATGGCTTATTTCCCAAATGAAATGTAAATGTGCAGAGTAAATTCAAGACAGGTAGGAAGACTCAAATTGCGGAGGACCTGGTAAAGAGTAATAGGGCTGAAAAGTATTAAGAGAAAAGGAAACAACATCCTTTTTTAAGGATAATACACCACGATCAAGTGGGATTTATCCCAGGGACACAAGGATGGTTCAATATCGAAAAATCAATCAACATAATCTAATATATCAACACCAAGAAGAATAAAAACTATATGATCATATCAATTGATGAAGAGAAGACATCTGACAAAAGTTCATGATGAAGACCTTCGAAACACTTGGAATAGAAGGACTATATCTCAACATGATAAAAGCTATATACAATAAACCCAGAGCCCATATTATCTGTAAAGGGAATTCCCTTTAAGATCAGGAACAAAACAAGGATGCCCACTCTCTCCACTGCTATTCAATGTAATACTGGAAGTCCTGGCCAGGGCAGTAAGACAGGAAAAAGACATACAAGGAATCCAAATAGGGAAAGAAGAAGTAAAACTATCACTATTTGCAGACGATATGATAATATACTTGGAAAACCCTAAAAGCTCTACAGAAAACTTAATTAAAACAATCAACCAGTTTAGTAAAGTCGCAGGATACAAAATCAACACATAAAAGTCAGTAGCCTTCCTATATATAAACAACCAATCTGAAGAAGGAGAAATCAAGGAAAATATTCCTTTTACAATTGAAGCCAAAAAAATCAAATACTTGGGAATAAACCTAACAAAAGAAGTGAAAGACCTATACAGTGAAAATTATAAAACATTGTTAAAAGAAATAGAAGACACAAAGAAATGGAAAGATATCCCCTGTTCATGGATAGGAAGAATCAGCATTATCAAAATGACCATCCTACCAAAAGCAATTTACAGATTCAACGCTATTCCAATAAAAATCTCCATGATATTCTTTAAGGAGATAGACCAAATATTGATGAAATTCATATGGAGACACAAAAAACCTCGATTAGCCAAAGCTCTCCTGATTAAAAAGAAGGGGAATGGAGGTATCACACTCCTAGACTTCAAACTTTACTACAAAGCAATAGTAATTAAAATAGCTTGGTACTGGAACAAAGATAGACACATGGACCAATGGAATCATATAGAAAGCCCAGAAGTAAAACCATATATTTATGGACACCTGATCTTTGACAAAGGAGCAAAGAATATGCAATGGAACAAGGACAGCTTATTCAATAAATGGTGCTGGCAAAACTGGTCTGCCACATGCAAAAAAATGAAACTAGACCACTACTTCACACCATGTACAAAAATCAACTCAAAATGGATAAAAAAACTGAATGTAAGACCCGAAACCATAAAATATATAGAAGAAAACATAGGTAAAACGCTACAAAACATACATCTCAGTGACACCTTTAAAGATGCATCCCCCAAAGCAATAAAAATGAAAGAGAAGGTAAACAGCTGGGACTACATCAAATTAAAAAGCTTCTGTATAGCAAAAGAAACATTAACCAAAACAAAGAGACACCCCACTGATTGGGAAAAAATTTTTGGACTGATCACAAAGATATACAAAGAATACACAAGCCTCAAGAAAAACAAAGTAAACAACCTAATCAAAAAATGGGCAGAAGAACTTAAAAGACACTTCTCCAAAGAGGACATGCAAATGACCAAGAGGCACATGAAAAATGCTCAACATCCATCATAATCAGAGAAAGGCAAATTAAAACCACAATGAGATATCACCTTACACTGGGAAGAATGGCATATATCAAAATAACCAACAAAGGCAAATGTTGGCAAGGATGTGGAGAAAAAGGAACTCTACTACACTGCTGGTGGGAATGCAAGTTGGTCCAACCACTATGGTTGGGAGCTGTATGGAGGTTCCTCAGTCTACCAAAAAATAAAGCAATTCCACTCCTAGGAGTCTACCCAAAGGACACAAAAACACCAATCCAGAAGAATGCCTGTACCCCTATGTTTGTTGCAGCACTATTTGTAATTGTAAGGCCTGGAAAAAGCCCAAAATCCCAAAAGTAGATCAATGGATCAAGAAGATGTGGTACATACACACAAGGGAATACTAGTCAACAATCAAAAAAGATAAACTAGAGTCATTTGTAGAAAACATGGTTGGAGCTAGAAGTAATTATGCTCAGTGAAATAAGACAATTTCAATTTTAGAAGGAATGTAAAGGAACAAAAAAAGGGCTCAAGGAAAAGAACAATAACAATCAAAAAAACACAAGAACAAAAAGACAAAGGCACCTTGTAGAGGGGCGGGGAGGGGTTCTGGATAAAGGCAGAAAGAGTACAAGGGACTGAGGTGACAGTGCACGAGTGTAATGGTGGTGAGAATTCATGAGGACTACAATTGATGTCAAATATATAT
The DNA here is from genome assembly GCA_019455555.1 of Galemys pyrenaicus. Taxonomy (NCBI): domain Eukaryota; kingdom Metazoa; phylum Chordata; class Mammalia; order Eulipotyphla; family Talpidae; genus Galemys; species Galemys pyrenaicus. Next base: position 2,269,424 of record JAGFMF010012271.1, read on the forward strand.
AAATTTTTTTTTAAAATCCTTTTTCTAAGTCAGTAACTGAAATTTAGCTAAGATGCAACTTCTAAAACCTTACTCTGATAATACAGCAAACCTAGGGATTGTTTGTATATAGCATATCTATTCCCTCCAATACAGAAGCACACCATTCTTGCAAAGAAACAGACTTTTTTTAATCTACTAATTCCTGGATTCTTGAACTGTATATGAGAACATATACATTTTAGATCATACAGCTATGGACTAGGGAGTAACTGAAGTAGATTTATTTCTGGAGTGTCACTTTAATCAAAATAATAGTAAAATCAGATATACTTCATTTTAAAAAAAGATTTATTTATGCATACAAGAAGTGGGTGCAGGTCAGAGGTGCTGGGGTGGGAGGATTCACCAGAGACAGAGTGGGGAGCAGAACAGGTAGATCTACTGATACACTGCTGAGGGGAGCAGTGGGTGAGACAGGAAATGTCTGCTTTGCCGTGTGGGCCACCTCCCTGGCCAGAGATTGAACTTTTGCTGCAGTGACTGCCAATAGCTTGATAGGTGATAGCATTGTGTCTTTAACCCCTATGCCACGAGGGAGGCCCAAATCAAATACACTTTAAATAAGCAAATTACAAAATCCTCATCTTTTCAAGAGAAAGGAGTTGTCAGAGAAATACTCTTTTTTCTGGCTAGCTACACTGGACAACCCCAGACCCTAAGAATACTCTAAAGGAAAAGCTGGAGAAGCACTGCTTTAGGTCATTTATGAATAAATGTGCATGCCACAAAAACCCTGAACAGAATCCTTTAATGTATAAACTGTCATGGGACCATATTGTAAATCAGGCTAAAAGCTACTGAAAACATGACTGAATTCAGGAACTGTTAGAAGTCCCTATCTTCTCTCTCGCTCATTTACTAAGAAATCACATATAATTATTTTTTAAAGATTTTATTTATTGATGCATACAAGAGCTGGGGTACAGGCCATTGTCCAGGGAGGTGAGAGAATTCACCAGAGACAGAGCCAGGAACAGAACAGGCAGACCGACTGAAACACACTACTAAGGGGAGCAGTGGGCAAGGCAGGAGGAGTCTTCTACACCATGAGGGTTCCCTCCCTGGCCAGAGGCAGGGACTGAACTCATGCTGCTGTGGCTGCGGTTTGCTTCACGGTGTGTTGCTTAACCCACTGCGCCACCAGGGAGGCCCACATATAATTTTCTTAATAATAATCTTTTTTCATTTCTGAATTTCACTGACAAAAAAGGATATTCATTATTTTCACATTCCAAATTAATTTCCACAAATTTAAATATAAATTTATCTAGCAGACTCTGTTGCAAATGAACTATCTTCAAATTGTAGAACAATAAGAAATAAAATAGCTAAATGAAAACAGTTTCTTCTGTGTAAGGAAAATAAAATCTAGTCATACTCCCCAGAATATCTGAGGTGGCAATATAATATCTTGCTGGTAATATTTAGGAGAGGGCATTAAATTTTATTTTATTTTTTAATATTTTATTTATTTATGCATAAAAGCACTGGGGTACAGGCCAGAGGTGTGGGAGGGTGAGAGGATTCACCACAGAGATCGGGGAGCAGAACAGACAGATTAACTGAAGTACACTGCTGAGGGGAGCAGTGGGCGAGGCAGCAGAGGTCTGCCGCACCATGTGGGTCCCACCCTGGCCAGCAGCAGGGATCGAACTTGTGCTTCAGTGGCTGCGGTTTGCTTCATAGTGCATTGCTTAACCCACTGCACCACCAGGGAGGCCCGGCATTAAATTTTAATAACAATAGTAATAATTTAATCCCTATCTTGAATGATTTTCAACAAAACTGGATATCCCCTTCAAGATCTATCATTAATTTTTATTCATTTATTTATTACTATTTATTGAAAGTCTACTGGAAAAAAATAAAGTCACTATCATTAACTATGTGGCAGTCAAGAAAAATCCCTTCTATTCATTGATATTTTAAATGGCTAAAAATTCAAAGCAAATAAGTATAAGAGAACAATTAGCAAAGTTTTAATGTTTTAGGCTTCTAATTCTATTCTCTTTGGCCCCTATTCTGAATTTTGTCTAAAGAATCCCAATGATATTAAAATTAGGTATTATTTATAGCAGGTCAGAATGAGGTAAGAAAGCAAGTACCTCTAAATAAAAGTAGCAGACAAGACTAAGGGAATCAAGTAGGAAGCAAAGAGCCAAAGTGCTAGACTTGGAATTTCTTCCCTGAAGTTTCTCAAGATAGACAAAAGGTCTAGAAACAGAATGTATGTGACTTAATTCATTAAGTGCATCTTACTTGCATTTAATTCTGTTTACCCCTTTCACTTTCAAGTATTTGCTGGGGGAAAACTTCTAGGTCTCTTCCAAATGTCACAAATTTAACAATGCATCATTTCTAAACATGAGTTACAGTACTCTCTATTCGATAATTAGGCAGTTAAAATTTATTACTGGTTAATGAATATTCAACATTAAGCCAAAGAAATATTTCTGATGAAGTCAAGAACATAACTAATTTAATAACGTGATTATTACCCTGATACCTAAACCAAAGACATTTAGAGACCAAATACCATTATGGATAAAGAGGGATAAACTGTCAACAAAGCACTAAGAAATCCAGCCACATATTAAAAAAAAAAATTATATATCTTTGATAAATATTAAATTCTAGCAATTCAAGGCTAGTTTAACATTAAAAATCAATTAGTGTAATATATTAATAAAGGGTAAAAAACACACGATCATCTTGGCAGATGCCCTTACACGATAAAATCCCACACCCTTACACGATAAAAAGACACAAGTCAGAAATGTCCTCAAAATGACAAAAATGTATCCATGAAAAACCCCCATCAGGGCCTCCCTAGTGGCTCAGTGGGTTGAGCCCCGCAGCACTGCAAAGTATCCGCGGCACAGCAGCACGAGTTCAATCACCAGCCAGGGAAGGGATCCACGTGGCACAGCAGATCTATCCTGTCTCACCTGCTGCTTCCTTCAGCAGTGTATTTCATTCGATCTCTGTTTTGCTCCCCACTCTGTCTCTGGTGAATCCTCTCACCTCCCGCGCTTCTGGCCTGTACCCCAGCTCTTGTATGCATAAATAAATAAATCTTTAAAAAAAAAAAACAAACGAAACCTACATCTAACATCAGACTTAATGGAGGAAGACAAAAATCAGGAACAGAAGTTGGCTGTCCACTCTCAGCACTTCTATTCAACACTATACTGGAGCTTCTGCCACGGCAATTAGGCAAGAAAAAGACAAAAAATATTCAGAATTTCAAAGGAATTATTCAAAAAATATTCAGAATATTCAAAGAAAGAATAAGCCTGTCTTTTCCTGTAGATGACATACTCTACATAGAAAATCCTAAAAAACACACAAACTACTAGAGCTAATAAACAAATCCATCAATGTTATAAGGTACAAGATCAATATACAAATATCTTTTGTACTTTGATACCTAGCAATGAACAATCTGAAAAGGAAGGTTTAAAATAAATTACATTAGGGCCCGCCCTGGTGGCGCAGTGGGTTAAGCAACACACTATGAAGCAAACCGCAGCCACTGCAGCACGAGTTCAATCCCTGCCGTCGGCCAGGAAGGGGACCCACATGGCGTAGCAGACCTCTCCTGCCTCGCCCACTGCTGCCCCTCAGCAGTGTGTTTCTGTCAATCTGCCTGTTCTGCATCCTGCTCTGTCTGGTGGATTCTCTCACCACCCCCACACCTCTGGCCTGTACCCCAGTGCTTGTATGCATAAATAAATAAATCTTTAAAAAAAAATAATAACATTTACAATAGCATCAAAAAGAATAAAATACTTAGAAATAAATTTGACGAACGTATAAACATACTCTGAAAACTGTCAAGAGAAGTTAAAGAAGGGCTAAAGAGAAAGACACCCCATGTCCAAGGATGAGAATATGTAACAATATTAAGATGGCAATTCTCCCTAAATTGAGGGCAAATTCAATGCAATCCCAGAATACCCAAAATAAACTTGAAAAGAAACAACAAAGTTGCAAGGTTCACACTTCCTGATTTTCAAACCTAATTCAAACTATAGACATCAAGACAGCTGTGGTACTGGCTTAAAGACAGACATATAAATCAATGGAGTGTAATTGAAAGTCTAGAATAAACCCTCATGTTTTATAGTCAACTATTTTTGACAAGGGTACCAAAACATTTCAGGAGAAAAGTTAGGGAATACTTTGTGGAACAGTGAGAACAACTGAACAGGTGCAGTAGAAGAAAGTTAGACCCTTATCTCACACCATACACAAAAATTAATTCAAAATGTATCGTAGACCTAAACATAAGAACTAAAGCCACAAAATTCCAAGAAGAAATTCCTAAGAAGAAAATTCCTCAAGTGTATCTTAATTAATTATCTTGGGTTTGGCAATGGTTTTTAGATATAGCATAAAAAGCATAAGTGACCAAAAATAATAAGTAAATTATATTTCATCAAACTTATAAATTTCTGTGCAGTAGGGTATCCCATAGAGAAAGTAAAAATATAACCCATAAGAATGGGAAAAATACATCTGACATGAGACTTGTATCTAATATACTCCATAATAAAAAAAAATCTGATTTAAAAATGGACAAAAATTTTGAATACACACTTCTCCAAAGAAGATATACAAATGGGGTCTCCCTGGTGGTGCATTGGGTTAAGCAACACACTACAAAGCAGACCGCAGCCACTGTGACACAAGTTCGATCCCTGCTGCTGGCCAGGGAGGGGACGCACATGCACTTCTGTGCCCGCTGCTCCCCTCAGCATAGATTTTCTCTCCATCTGCCTATTCTGCTCCCCACTCTGACTTTGGTGAATCCTCTCACCTACCGCACCTCTGGCCTGTACCCCAGCACTTGTATGCATAAATAAATAAATCTTTAAAAAAAAAGATACACAAATGGTTAATAAGCACATGAAAAGATCTCATCAGAAAATTAATTCAGAACCATGATGACATATCACTTTCTACCCACCAGCAAGGCTATAATCAAACGATGAATAGTTACAAATGGTGGAAAGGACATTGAGAAACTGAAACATTCACACACTGCAGATGGAAACACATAACATTATTGCTCGAACAGTTTGGTGGTTCCTCAAAAATTTAGGTACATATAACCTTGCAGTTCTCCTAGTATATAAAAATTGAAAAAGTGTGATCAAACAAAAACTTGTACAAAAAATGTTTATAGCAGCATAATTCATAAAAGCCAAAAAGATGGAAACAACCCAAATGTTGATAAACTGATCAATGAATAAACAAATGGGGCCTATCCATACAATGGGTATTATTCATCCATAAAAGGAATGAAGTACTGATACATGATGAAACTTGAAAACATGCTAAGCAAGAGAAGCCATTCATCACAAAAGAGAGTGTACTATATGACTCCATGTGGCTGCAGTGTCCAGTGAAGGCAAATCATGGAGACAGAAAGTAGAAGACAATAGTGACTGGCCAGAGTCTGGCAAAAGGGAAGAGAAATGTCTGCTAATAGAGACAGGGTTTCTTGGAGTATTGAACATATTCTAAAACTGGATCGTGGTAAAAAATGCACAACTCTGAATATACTGAAAAAACAGTTTTCACATTCTAAATGAGTAAATTTTATGATGTGACACGTCTCTCAATAAAATGGGAAAATAAAAGATGAAGCCAAAATAATTTTTGATTTCTAAACAATTTCACTTTGCAAAACAAATGTTTAACCATTTGAAAAAATATCAGAAGGCGAGCCATATTCTGCCATTAACTTCCCCTTGAGAGATTACCTCAGAGTACTAATTTGCCTTTGTGCTGCCCTTGCAAACTCACTGCCAGCAGTAAAGCAAAACTTAAGTTCCCAGTAAACTCAGGTTACTCTCAATTGCTCCATGTGAGAATGAAATTAAAATGACCCAACATGTTAGTGATAGTCATGTACAGGACATATACAAGCCAGGACATCGTTATGTAAGAAAAAAATTTAAGGAACACAAAATCCTATTATTGGAAGGGTTAACTCCAATGAGAGAGCTGGAATATATTATTACTTTAAAAGTTTAAACAAAAGCAACAATATATTCTGCCTTAAGAATATTATCACAGATGGCTGGCAAGTTTATTAATTCAAGGAGAAAAAAACTGGCATTGTCATGCCCAGCACTTTCTGGAGTACAAAGATGCCCTGATCCACAAATATAGGATCTGAGGGGTAGACTGTGCTGAATAGGAAAGAATATGCTGGTCAGTAAACTCATTTCCAAGGCAGAATAATCATTTCACTCCCACCCCCATAAATCACCAATTCCTTTTTGTTTATATATAACCTTACCTAAATATAATTGGCACAAGTTCATTCCCCAGTAGTCATTAGGCTGAAATAATTAATGTTAGACTGGAAACCTAGTTCTAGTTCTACCACTAATTGCTATGTGACTTTGGACTCTCAGTCTCTTCATGTAGAGGAGAGCTTGACTACCTTAAACCAAGGCTTCTTTACAACTCTAAAGCGTAATGACTTAGAAACTTGAAAACTCTAATAATAATAATAACCTGTATGATTAGAAACACAAAACATTTTTGGAAGGAACTGATAAAAAAAAATTTTTAGTACAGTAAAATTTCTCCCAAGAAAAAACTAGAACCTATTAAACCAGACATATGTAACAGAACTTGGCTTTAAGCTATAATTTAAAATGACATTTATGACCTACTAGTAATAGATATGAAACACATTTAACCAACATCTTTTAGATTCAGAAAAAGCCAGAAATGTATAATTTCCGAATTTTTTAAAAATCTAGATTTTAGTTAGATAAAATTTTATTTTAAAAAGCAAATGTCTAAATATATAACATTGGCTTTAAAATACTTTAAGTACAAGAGATGTTAAAAAACAAAAATTTTTAACTACCAAGTAGCATGTGGGTGGAAGAGGGAAGTGTAGAGTTAGGCAAGGAAAAGAAAATTTTTTAAAGTAGATAACAAAAATGAGGACTAGCAATAAAAGACCATAAATTGCAGCTGATTGGGAGTTCTAAGACCTATGTAGACAAAACAGTAATAAAACCTTCCAAGAAAATGCAAAGCTGGGTTAGTGGCACAAGAGATTAAAACTTAGCTCTATGAAGTGATTGGCAGTCACTGCAACACGAGTTGGATCCTTGGCCAGGAGGTAACCCACATGGTGCAGCAGACCTCTCTCCTATCTGCCCTGCTGCTCCCCTCAGCAGTGTATTTCAGTAGGTCTGCCTGTTCTGCTCCTCAGTCTCTCTCTAGTGAGTCTTCTCACTAGCTCCCACCCCCCACCGCCACCACTGGCCTACACCCCAGCTCTTATATGCATAAATAAGTATTAAAAGTAAATTTTTTTAAAAAAAGAAAATGCAAAGCCACAAAGAGATGGTTTAAATATACAAAAAGTCATATGCCAAATAAAATCTGGATGAACCACTTGATAAAAAGGGTATAAACATGAGAAATGTGCAAGATAGCCAAGAGACTGCTTTAATTTGCTTCCAATTTATTGAGAAAGGAAAAATCTATTTCTTCTTTTTTTTTTAAAGATTTATTTATTTATGCATACAGGCACTGGGGCACAGGCCAGAGTTGTGGGGGGTGAGAGGATTCACCAGACAAAGTGGGGAGCAGAACAGGCAGATCAACCAAACACACAGCTGAGAGGAGCAGCGGGCGAGGCAGCAGAGGTCTGCTGCGCCATGTGGGTCTCCTACCTGGCCGGCAGCAGGGATCGAACTCGTGCTTCAGTGGCTGCGGTTTGCTTCATAGTGCGTTGCTTAACCCACTCTGCCACCAGGGAGGCCCAAAATCTATTTCTAAATAACTAATTAAAGCATATAAATAACTAATAATGAATCAAATGTATCACTAAACAAACAATGCCTTCAAATAATATATCAGATGTTTGGCAATCATGGAGTCCCAAAGTATTCTCTGCATTTCAAAAAAATTTTAAAAGTTATAAAATTTTAGTAAAGAATATATGAGAAGAGCTCACAGTCATATAAAAAGAGCGACCTGTAAGTCCCAGGAAGACAGAATCCAGATCTGTTCCCTTCACCAACATTTGCTCAGTCCCTTTGATGGCTGCTAGTGCCATACTGGCACTACTGGCAAACACTGGTAAAGGATGAGATCAGAAGATATTTCAACACGAATAACTTTCTAAGGAAAAAGATAACATGGTTCCTAAAAGAGGAAATCATACCAGTTTACCCAGATTCGCTGAGGAGAAAGCAAGTATGTGAATATAATTCATGTGGGCTTTTATAAAAGTCTCAATGTGATTCTAAATAAAAAGCTGTTTTTATGAAAAAGTTGAGTGACTATAAAACTGAGAATATTTACCACAGGTGAGGAGTAGTTTAGACAGAAAATTATGGGTGGATACTGAAACACTTCCCCAAATGAAGTATAAATAGAAAACTAGTCTTTTGGAAATGCTATATTTAGCATTTTAATAAATTAAAGATAATATAGAGAACCCCTCATTTTGCAGATGAAATGATAAGCATCCTAATAGTAAAATAGTACACTGTGTTGGAAAAATAATAGAATTGAGAGATGGGAAGGATTTTTAAGTGTATCAAATGAGAAATATTTGCAAAAATGAGAATTTATTTTTAGCTTAGAGAATACTTTGGCAAGGAGGCAAGTTATCTAAATATCTGAAGGGCTTTCCAGCAGAAGAGGAACTACAGTTGCTCTAGGCAACTTCTGTGTAGACAAATGAAAAGCAGTAAGTTACAGGGAGGAAAAATAAAAGTTATATACCTAAAGAATCCACAGCTTTCAGTCCAAAAAGGAACTTTTAAATAATTATAATAGTCCCTTAAAGACAATGGAAGATTCTATACAATAAAGAAAAAAAAAGCACCAATTCTATTGGCAACAAACACTGTAAATAGAAGATATTTTTCTATCCTTCAAATCATAGTTAAGTTCTAGCTGAAATGCAGTTCTGAAGAATTACCAAAAGTCCACAAAGAGCAAAGCTATGCCATCAAAGACCTAGAGAAGTGTTAATGAATGACTTAAGAGGCTATAGATTAAAATTTTTTTAAAAGATTTTATTTATTTTAAGCATACAAGAGCTGGGGTACAGGCCAGAAGTTGGGGGTGTGAGGATGCACCAGAGACAGATTGGGGAACAGAACAGGCAAAAAGATCAACTGAAATACACTGCTGAGGGGGGCAGTGGGCAAGGCAGGAGAGGTCTGCTGCGCCATGTGGGTCAGCAACCTGGCCAGGGATATAACTCTCACTACAGTGGCTGTAGAAGCTCCACAGTGTGGCACTAAACCCCTTGAGCCACCAGAGAGGCCCCTAAAGATTAAATTTTAATAAGCATCTTCAATTGAAAAGCGTATATATATGTTTTTATAATATATATTATTCATAGTACATAATATATAATAAATACATATTATAATTATTTAAAAGTTCCTTTTTGGACTGGAGGCTGTGTATTCTTTAGGTATAACTTTTTGTCCTCCATGTAACTCCTTACTTTTCATTTGTCTATACAGAAAATGCCTAGAGCAACTGTAGTTCCTCTTCTGCTGAAAAACAAAATTCTATAACTACATTTAGAAAATGTATCAACATGATAAATATAGCTATTCACCAAATCTCAGTATAAGTTTTTAAATTTGAAAACAGTCTTCTTGTCCATAAAAAATAAGAAATTTGTGGATTATCACCAAGAGGTACTTAAAATGAAGAATATTTAAGAAGTGCATGATTTTAAGTATATTAAGTCCATCCTGGGGTCCTAGAAGATAGAAGTGATGACTGAGGTGAGGCTTTAAGTTTCCAAGGTTAACATAAGATAACTGCCTTGGTGTCCCTTGGTGCCACTGACTTATGGCCACCTTGTCCAATAGACTCAGTGAGGATTGCTGGTCGGGTTCCCTTAGTTCTTCCATATATGCATGTATGTGTATCATGTGTTTATATTCTTTATTATCTTTTATACATTTAGTATCTCCTTATATACCTCCATATCCTGAATTTTTCATTTATCATGTACCCAACTTTCTAGACATTCCACATTCCTTGAAATATATAGTTTTATGGCTGTACAATCATTTACTCTTAAATATGCCATAGTTTACCCATTAATCTCACTGTTCATTTAGGTTTATGCTCAAGCCTCACTAGTATATAATGCTACAACAGATATTTGTGAACAGATTTGTTCCCAAATCTTTCTATATAGATCTCTATTTTTCCTCAATATAAATTCCTAGAGGATTTTCTGAGGAACTTTTTTAGGTTTTATGATATATTTTAGCTACCAAAATATCTTCCAGAAAATAGGTCCAAGGCATACTTCCACTGCAATTCTGAAGACTGCCTGCACCCTTACTATCTTTGAGAACATAGTTCTATTGCCAATTTGATGTTTTTTAAAAAAGTGAATCAATTAATTATTTATAAGAATAAAAATATTTCTCATACACCTCTTTGTCATTTGTATTTCTTTGTGAACTCTGATCATATTCTTTGTCAAAGGTCTTTTCTTCGACAAACTTAAAAACCAGTGAAGATAGTCACAAATCAGTGACTTCAGCTCCCCCTGCTGGCCAAAACGTGGTTATCGTGATCAAGACGTAAATACAATAGCTACAATTACAAGCTTGCTCATTTTCTGGTTATTGCTATATACAGTTTACACATGATAAAAAGAGATGTTTAAAGTAACACTTAACACAGTTGTGAAGGGGGAGAGGTGACACACCTGCTTACGAATATATAAGAACAAAGTCACAAAGAATTCTAAAATTATTAAGTCAGTTCACAGCCAAATATATTACCTCGCTGGAATAACACAAATCTATATAATATGCACCTCCCTATACTCTAGTAATATAAAAACATTTTAGTTATCAGAAAACAATGGGTTGTCCAATCCTTCTAATAATGTGACAAGCAAACCAGCTGATCTTCAAAAGCAAAAATAGGGTCCTCCCTGGTGGTGCAGTGGGTTAAGCAACGCACTATGAAGCAGCCACTGCAGCACGAGTTCGATCCCTGCTGCCGGCTGGGGAGGGGACCCACATGGCGCAGCAGACCTCTCCTGCCTTGTTTGCTGCTCCCCTCAGCAGTGTATTTCGGTTGACCTGCCCGTTCTGCTCCCCACTCTGTCTGGTGGATTCTGTCACCCCCCCACACCTCTGGTCTGTACCCCAGTTCTTGTATGCATAAATAAATAAATCTTTTTTAAAAATCAGCAAAAATAAGAAAACAAAAATGTCTACGCCCTTCATCATTCTATGGCAATTTAATTTTAAAAGCCTATTTATAACCTTTATTTCAAAGTTGTGAAACTGCTCACATGTAATAGAATGAGTCCTGTAATTCCAAAGGGTAAAGCTAACATTGGTGAATGGAAGCAACAACAGCTTTTCCACTGGAAGATGCACTCACAAGTTGGGCCATGCAGCTCTTAGACCATTTATCAACACACATTTACTAAGTGCCATCACAGTGATAGCAAAATCAAGACACAGCCCCTACTCTCACCCAGATACTTAGATACTAGGTGGGTGAGAGAAGCAAACCTGTAATCACTGGACAATACAAGTGCTAGGTATGCACATGTGTGCATACACATCAGTACCTGCATCTACAGGAAGCTCTGTGTCAGCTATTATTGCTACTATTATTAAATAACTAGGAGGTACGTTTCTAGAACAGGGTGGAGGTCATTGTAAACAGAGGCAACTGACTGTGAGGCCCAAAGGCAAAGGAACAATAGGGTACACAGCGGAAAGGCAAGTAGTTCAGCACTGCCAAGTACAGAATGCTAAGAAAGGAGAGGAGATGCCGTGGACAGGCCAGATCACCAAGGACCTTATTTGAACTTTACTTTAAAAAGTGGGCTATGAGGAAGAAGCATAAGCTCATACGAAATTTGCATTTACCAGGATCACTTTGGCAGCAACTTAGAAGACTGAGGCAGTCAAAGGAGAATGATTAGGTAACTGAAGGTCATGAAGGCAAAGAGTAATGAAAGTCTGAACTCCGAAAGGAGAGGTTAAAGTTGACTAAGGAAACATTATGAGCTAGAATCTCAAGAATGTGTTGCTTATTGTGCCATAAAAAAGGAAATGTGACTTGACCAACTGGATAGGTGATAGTACAGCTCACTGGGATACGAAGACAGGAAGAGGCTGGGCTTGGGGAAGTCAGTGATGAGGTAATTTTGAAACAAACATGGGACATCCAAGCAGAGAGGTCCAGGAGGCAGCTTGTGTGTATGGGGGTAGAGATTGGGAGACTATTCAGGGACATCTCTGGTGGCCTAGGAGTTGAATCTCACTGCTACCACCACGACAGCCTACTACAATGGCCTAAGTTCAATTCCAGCCAGGGAGCTGACCCACACGGTGCAGCAGACCTCTCCTGCCTCGCCCGCTGCTGCCCTCGGCAGTGTGTTTCAGTCAGTCTGCCTGTTCTGCTCCCTGTCTGTCTGGTGAATCCTCTCACCTCCCACGACTCTGGCCTGTACGCCAGCTCATGTATGCATAAATAAATCTTTTAAAAAAAAATCTGAAATGACTAGACTGTATAAAATAAAAAGATTTAAAAAAAAATTTTTAAAGACAGTGTTTTCAATATCTTCAAAACAAGTACATAAATACATTCACTGGGTCTCCAGATCATTTGTTCTTCAGAGTAAACCAGCCATCCATGCCCAGTGTTGTGCTGGGTACCTCCTCTGACTGTCCGCTCTCCAACCCCTCCCATGGGTGCTCTGCCTCAAGCTCCCTAGCAGTCTCTGTGGTCTAGTCCAATAGGCCCTCCTCCCACAGACCAAATAATTGCCTACTACTAAGATCTTCTTCACCTCAGGGTAGGTAGATAGAAGAATATTGGAAACCAGCCTCTGATAACAACTGAAAAAACAATTTCATAATACCTATTTGTCTAGCACAGTCCCAAACCTTTAAAAATCTACTGAAAGCAAATAGAACCACATCGTCTAACACTAGACTGCCAAAACATATCATTCTTCACATGTGTCCTCTATAGAAAAGTTCCTCCAGACATCACTAAAGATCTACTTGCTCTTTGTTGGCAAATACATTATAGAAGCTTAGGTTACTGGTATGCTACCTTACCAAGGAAAGAAAGCATTAAGTAGATAGAGGGGAGAGCAGCTGGAGCTAGCACAAGGGCAGTAACAGCCTGATACTAAGGTAGGAAGTCACAAGCGTTGATAATGACAACAAAAGAACACAGAGGATGGCACTAGAGTGGTACACATATACTACTCGACTATACTTCATCATCTCCAAAGGCACATGATATGTCAGCACAGCACAGTAACTGATGGGCATGAGGAGCTTCAAAAATTGTGGATTATTATTAAAAAATAAAATTTTGTGCAGGGTGTTTTTTTTAAGGAGGAAGAGAAGCCTGCAATACTTTTCAGAAAGGTTTTCACCTAAGTAACTTATTAAAGTCTTAACACTAGAAGTTTCAGGAGAGAAAACCAGCAAAACAAGACGAGTGGTAGAAAAAAGGTTTCAAAACAAAACAAAAAGGTGTCAGCAGCCAGGAATATATTTCTAAGTTAAAAAGTTTGAACTGTACCTTAAAGGCAAATAGGAGGGAACAGAAGCTAGCCAGTTCAGCCAGGCTAGAGGGATTTCTTCAAGGTCTTGCTATTTCTAGGGTGGCCCATGCTGTCTACCCAGAAAATGACAATCTGAAGGAAAATATTAGAGGACAACTATGCTGGCTTCTTCAAATATGGCATCTGAATATAAAACATCTCTTTATACTTTACATTCATAAATATCAGAAAGAAGAGAGGTTTTTTCTCTTAAGATTAATTTATTTATGCCTACAAGAATTAGGGTACAGGCCAGAGGTGCCGGGTTGGGGGGAGCGCACTGAGAGGATTCAGTAGAGTCAGAGTGGGGAATAGGAAGGTATAGTCCCTGAAATACACTGCTCAGGGGAGCAGCGGGCGAGACAGGAGAGGTCTGCTGTGCATGTGGGTCAGCTCCCTGACCGGCTGGGTGGATCAATCAAACTTGTGCTATAGTGGCTGTGGATGCTTCATAGCACCGCACCTTAATCCCTTTTTACGTCAGGCATTGAAGGGTCACCACCCTTGATAACTGACATAAGTCTGTGGGGCTGAGAGGCCGGCTATTATGGACTGAATTGTGTCCCGTCCCCCAAAAGGTAATTTGAACTCCTAATCCCAGTACCTCAGAATGGGACCTCAGTTGGAGGTTAGAGCTTTACAGAAGTAATCAAGTTAAAATGAGGTCATTAGACTGGACCTAAATCCAATACGACTGTTCCTTTAAAGGGGGGAAATTTTGAATATGTAATGGGAGATCTCTCAATAAAAGACAGGAGTTAGACTGTCTCACAAACTACAAAAAGCCAAAATAGCAGCCCAGGACAGATCCCACCCAGCACTCAGAGAAAGCATGCTCCTGCCCACGGCCTTCTAGTCTCCAAAATAGAGAGATAATCAATTTCTGTCTTTAAGCCACTTAGTTTGTGGCACTTTGTTTTGGCAGCCCTAGCAAATAAATGTCACCAAGAAAATTAGCAGCTCATGTTTACTGAGCACACAGCAGGTGTTACTTTAAGCTCTTTGCATCAACAAGCTCATTAGTTCTTACCAAGTCCAGCCTAGGATCTAGGTACATAATTATACCCTTTCACAGATGCGGACACCAAGGCTCTGAGAAGTAAAGGAACTTGCTCAACATTAGCTAGGGTCCCATTCTTAATAATGCTTAATAATGATTTTATACTAACGATGAATAGTTCACGAAGCCAACTGTGTCCTTTACAACTATAATACACGCAACAATCTTCCGAAATAACTGTTCATATTTCCAGTATAAAGGAAGATCCTGAATCTCAGAAAGAGTAAGAAAATTGCCCAAGATCATATAACCAAGAATGGAGTAGTATATCTAATTACCAATTTTAGAAAATATACACATTGAAAATCACTTTTTACTAAAACTTTAAAGGTAAAAAAATTGTAGGGCCTCCCTGGTGGCACAAGGGGTTGAAGCATCAGCAGCCACTGCAACACAAGTTCGTTCCCCCCGGGGAGGGTACCCACAAGGCACAGCAGACCTCTCCTGTCTCACCAGTGCTCCCCTCAGCAGCGTATTTCAGTGGATCTGCCTGTTCTGCTCCCCACGCTGTCTCTGGTGAATCCTCTCACCCTCCATCTTTGGCCTGTACCCCAGTTTTTGTGCACATAAATAAATAAATCTCTTTTTAAAAAATAAAAAATAAACTGTAACTGTTCCCTCTTCCTCATTTAAAAAAAAAAGTAAAAAATTTTAATGCTGACCTGGCATTATATACATCTATAGAATTCTATATCTATAAATTCAAAATTCTGCATGATTCCAGAAGAACACGTGTCCTAGATAAATAATGTCAGGCGTGCGTACTCCTTCCATTCTAGGGCTCCTCGCTCTCTCACCTATAGCAACGTGCTACTTCTCTGACTTCCATACAGAGAAGACAAAAGGTAGGGATTGAGATTTTTTTTTTTAAGTTTTTTTATTTTTTTTTAATTTGATACAAATGAACTAAAGTATAAAAAAATACAATGAGGTGAGACATCTGCTCAGCCTGTTCATAGACTTAGTAAGTAACCAAAGTCACCACATTCTTATTTGGGTTACTAAAGATTTTTTTAACATATATATAACAGACCAATACAAATATTTCCCTTTTTCTTCTTCAAAAAACACAAAGGGTAACTTACCATAAACACTGTTTTGGCCCTCGCTTTGTATGTTGGAGAGCTCTCCATGTCACATGGAATTATACCTTAATTTTTGGTTTTCAATAATATTTAATTGCTTTTTTCATAGTTCAGTCTAACACAAGGAAACCAGCAGCCCTAAGAGCTATCTGAGGTGAATGACAGAACCATGTTGCATCCCAAAGAACACATGTCTTTTCTCTCTGGTTCCTCATCTTCACTTTGCTATTTTCTTCAACTCACCATTGTTCTCTCTCTGCCCCCTCCTACCTTACCAGTGTTCTACCTCTGACAACTGAGCCTAAAAACAAACATTATTGATAATGTTTAGTCATGGCTAATGAATAAGCTATAGACTCCTGACATAGAGAAAAAGGTATAACTAATAATTTCCATGGGAGTTCTAATTAACAAGAGCACCTTAAATTGAGTTTTTGTTTGGAGTAACTTTTCCTTTGTTACTTGTGTTTCCTTTGGTGCTTTGTGAAAAGACTGAGTACTGGCACTATTTTCTATAAGCTTGGAAATATGCACAAGCTCAAGTCTAACATATAAGGGATGCCTGAAAATACTAGAGTTCTTTCTGAAATAACATAATCAGAAACAAAGAGTAAGAAGTATAAAAAAATGAACATTTTGCTCCAAGGTATATATTTTAATTTGCCTTTTACTTAAAAATAAGTAGCTGTACTGTGAAAACACATCTCAGAAACAATTTAAGGATAATCACAACTTTAAAAGAAAGTTCTCTCCCTTTATATTTTCCATCCTGCAAATGCAATACTATCTTTTTCATCCAACACCCCCCCAAAAAATTATTTTTCCCCTGTCCAGATCAAACACTAGAACTTTTAAGTTGTTTTTTTTTATATAAAGTAATAAAAAGTGGAGGAAAATGTTAGCAATCAAAAAAATTCTCTATAGACTCAGAAGATGTGTCCCACTGGTCAGAGAAATGGTAGGGTACATAAAATTAAAGCGCTCACATAACTACACTCCTAAGCAGTCAGTGTGGTAACTCATTATATGGAGCAATGATTTATATTTTGCATTCTCCCAGGCCAGAGGCCTTTGGGACAACTTCAGTGGTTACTGTGGAATTATATGATAGCACCCAGAGATTTAAAGGTAAAATCTTAAACCTCATAACCATCTTAAAAAGTAGTCTTCTTTTGGGACCTCCCTGGTGGCTCAAGGATTAATACAGCACTATGAAGCTATACACAGACACAGGAGCACAAGTTCGATCCCCAGCCAGGGAGCTGACCCACATGGCACAGCAGACCTCTACTGTTTCGCCAGCTGCTCCCCTCAACAGTGTACTTCAGCAGATAAACCTGTTCTGTTCCCCGCTCTGTCTCTGGTGAATCCTCTCATCTTCCCCACACCTCTGGCATTTATTCCAGTTCTTGTATACATAAATAAATAAATCTTTAAAAAAAATAGTCCTTTTTAACCCTACTTGTGTACCTAATACTAACAGTTTAACAGTAGTTAAAACCAAGGTGATGGGCATCCCCTGGTGGCGCAGTGGGTTAAGCAACGCACTACGAAGCAAACCGCAGCCACTGCAGCACGAGTTCCATCCCTGCCACCGGCCGGGGGGGACCCACATGGCGCATCAGACCTCTCCTGCTGTGCCCGCTGCTCCCCTCAGCAATGTGCTTCTGTTGATCTGCCTGTTCTGCTCCCCGCTCTCTGTGGTGAATCCTCTCACCCCCCTACACCTCTGGCCTGTACCCTAGTGCTTGTATGCATAAATAAATAAATCTTTAAAAAAAAACAAACAAACAAAAAAAAAAAACCAAGGTGATTATAAAGTAAATCCAATATATAAAGTAAAATCCAGTATATTGATCCCAATTTCCCTGGATTTCTAGGGAACTAGTGCCTACTGATGTCCCCTTGCCTGCTGCCTTAAACATAGTAGAGGTCACCAGGTCCTGCCACTAAATATTCAGTACAGAAGAGAAATAATCTTGTCGGAGGTCTGCTAATACCTATCTATGGGTTCAGGACTTCTGGCTGGGATCCAGTGAACCCCTCTAACTTTACAAGGAGAATGGCTGGGAAAATGGTGTTGTTCTGGTTTCCTTTATACTAGTATAAGCATTCACTACCCAACAATAGCAGTTGGAGCATAAATGAAGATGAAAACTCAGTCTACATTTACCTAAAGATTTCCCAGAGTCCAAACATTTAGGTTACACAGACTGCATTACTCTGATTTATCCACTATATTAATTTGAAATTCCAAGGAACAGATTACCATACAATAATCTTACGCACACTAGTATCTAGCCCCGAAAGAAGTTAACCTGGGAGACCTGGTCAAGATGGTGGAGGACTTCCATCATTCTTTATCTTTCTTTACGCTCCCTCCCATTTTCCTCCCTACATAAGGCTGTAGCTTTGCCCTCTTAAGTTAGTCCTAGTGGAGAGTTCTTTGGCTAATTATGTGCGAGAGATTGAAAGGAGACAAGAAACTGAAAAACTACCAAATCAATGAGAACTTTTTCTTCTAGACACTGCCCAGAAGAGTTAAACTGTGAGATGAAACTTAAAGTGCTACCTGTTGAGAAAAACTGTAAATTTAGCATGCAAGACTAGATATTGGCAGAATGCTCAAACAGTCATACATGTAAACCAGCAGGTCTTGGGATGTTCTAATGTACTCTGTGAAGTTTTAGAGTAAACAAATGGTTAATGACACATCTTTTGTAACATATGAATCAGCTACAGATTTGCAAGAGTGGGACACACCCAAGTACCTATGACTCTTAAGTACCTGTTTGAAAGTGAACCTGGATGTGTGAATTGCGAATCCATCCTAAGATTGAACAGAATTTTACAACTATCTGGGTTGTCATAATTTAAAGTTAGAAAGATAAACATGTTATTACAAGAGGTTAATTTGATAACTTTATCAATATTTTAATACCAGTAATCAAGAACAGTAGGAATACAAAATAAGGAATAACCAGTCAGTCTTAGGAAGCAAATACAGTAGCCATTTCTAAGGGGAGAGGCCAGTGTCAGGTAAAAGGGTTGATGAATTGCAAATACAAGAATTAAAATATTCTCAATTCCAAAATAAATAAATACAATGAAGCTTTTAATTAAAAAAAATAACACTTCTTACCTTAAGAGGCATCCAAACAGTATTCATAGTGTCAGGAATAGTTCAGACAAAACTTAGAAATGAGCAAGAAGGGAGTCTTAGTGATTCCCCAAGCACCAAGTATGAGCAGGTAAGTCAAGAAAGTAGCTGAAAAAAAGGAATTTTGGTTAGAAATAAAAATAATCAAGAATAAACTAACAGTTTAAGCTATCTGGGTAGATTTAAAGTACTATTTGCCACATCACCCTAAAAAGATGTAGAAAACACAATCCCCTTTGACAAAAAGCAAATGTATGTGTATTGCCATATACATGCAGAAACATATTTTACATCAAAAATGGAATACATATTTTAAATAATATAGTTTTTCAAATGATTAGAAAACCAAAAGTCCAGACAGAAAAACTATCCAGGGTACTTCACAAACTACATCAAAGTTATTTGTTACCTGACCATCTATAAAAGACCCTTATGAATTTACTTTTATTTAATAAATTAAAACTTCTCTATTTATTGATTGTCCTAAATTTTATCAAGCATAAATTAAGTTTCAGCGTCCATTTAGAATGAAAAATAAAATCTATTCTTGACTGAAGTGCTCAAATAAAAGACCCTCCTTCCCCTACAGATCTTTAAAAGTACATCAGACAACTTAAGACTGAGGATGGGAAGAGTGCAAGAGTGCCTAGTGGGGGGGTGGAGTGAGGAATGGATTAACTGACCTCTTGTAGGATCCTTGTTCAAGACCTGGGCCTGAATGAAATTCCAGCTTAACCAGTTATTGCTTCCCTTAAAATGGAGGCTTGCCCGAGTAGGGGCAAAAATAACAGCACCCACCTCTTTGTAATAAACTGCTAAAAAAATCACAGACTACAGTACCTTCATTTCTAAGAAAAAATAAGAATAAAAACCTTTGGCGTGGATTTGTTCTTGCTATGCGTTTGTCATTTCGGCTTCGAAGACCTGGCATCACTTTCCTTACCGCTCATCGGATTTGGGGGTGGGGGTTTGGGATGGGGAGGAGTTTGACTCTTGACCCAAGTCTCAGGAGGATTTAATATCCCCCTCCATCATCCCCACCGCAAAAGCCAAAGGGGGAATAAAAAGAAAACCCGAGTTCCCACCCCTCCCCCACCCTGGACCCTAGTCCCAACCTACTCCCCTCCACCTTCCCGCAGAGGGGCGACTCCTTCTGCCCCATCCCCATTGTTAAGGAGGGGGAAATGTGGGAGTGGGCTCCTGACCGGGGCGCCCGCGGCCTCAGCCCTGGCTCCCTTCAGGAGGGGCGGCCCGCGGGATGCAGCTTCCCTTCCTCTACGCGTCGGTCCGTCCCACCTCGACTCGGCCTGGCGCCCCGGGCTCTGCTCAGCGCCCCCGGCCCCGGGCCCGGCCCCGGCCCGCCTCCTGGGCATCAGGCCCCTGGGCCACTCGGCCGGCAGCCCGCTGCCCAGGCCTGCGGGCGGGCACGGGGCGGGGGTCTCTGCGCCCCACACACGCGTCCCCGCTCCCCAGCCCAGTGGCTTCCAGGGCCCTCGGCGGCGCTCGGTCCCCGGGCCCTTTGGTCCCCCGCCTCCCAGCCAGGCCGCCCCCCCGGACTCCCGCGATCTAGGCCGT
Source organism: Galemys pyrenaicus (assembly GCA_019455555.1). Classification (NCBI taxonomy): domain Eukaryota; kingdom Metazoa; phylum Chordata; class Mammalia; order Eulipotyphla; family Talpidae; genus Galemys; species Galemys pyrenaicus. The sequence continues at coordinate 2,289,973 of JAGFMF010012271.1, forward strand.
CTCCTGTTCCCCACCATCACCCCTACCGACTCGTGCCCCCACCCCCCGGGGCAGCAGTGCCAACGGCGGCTCCCCCGGCCCGGACCTACCTGCACGGCTCAACCAAGCCTAGAAGTGGGGGGCGGGGAATTGTCCATCCTCCTCTGTCTCTCATTGGCCCTTCCGGGGCATATCGTGAGCTCCATTGGCTGATAATGGATGTCTGTCAGAGCGATGGGGCGGGACAGAAGGGGGAGAGGGATGCTGGTGCCTCAGCTTCTCTGTCTCTCAGTGTCTCTGTGTCTCTGTCTCTGTCTGGGCTCTTGGAAAGGAGACTTTTGGAATAGAGGACTGGAAGGGGGCCCGGAGTGGGAGGAATAGAAATAAGATTCCTGGCAGAGCTCCCCACCAATCTGCCACTCCGAACCATTTACCTAAGTCCCTTGTAGATCCTCTTCTTAACACCCCCAACTCGGGCCCCTCACCCTTGTAGGTTCTCATCCAGGAAGCAACGTGATGAAGCTGGAGGCCGGAAGGCCACAGGGGGGAGATTTTTTATATGTATGTAAAATATACGCGTATAAATACTTAAAGTCAGCCAGATGAAAGATCAGAGGGCCTAGAGAGGAAAGGACCTGAAATAGAGACAGTATAAGACGGGATCCAAAATCACTCCAAGAGCTACTACCCGAGGTTCCTCCTGGCATGAGGACTGAGTGCCTAGAGACCACTTGGGAGAAGACTCACATTTCATCTTGTGTATGGTTTGATTTTTGCACCATTTACAGAGATTCCAATGCTTAAAAACTCCTTGATTTAAATTTTAAAAGAATGGTAAAGTCGCAAACCCCTGGGGGAAAACAAGGTAGTTGTTCAGGCAAAGTTGGACAACCTCCAGATTTGATGAGGAAGCTTGATTTTTAATGTGTTCACACCTAAATACCAATGATAAAAACAGCTGGAGGTGTCCCAGAGGTAACTGGAGTTTTGGAACTTGGTAGAAGATGGACAGTCAGTGTGAGGAGAGATTTAGAGCTCTCCACCTAAATCTATAGTTATGGATGATACACTGAAGAATAAACTCAACATAAAATGTAAAAAGACAGTTAAAGTCAGGAGGATGAAAAGAAACAGAGAGTTAGTGAGGTAAGGGAAAACAATACTTAAAGAAGCATGAAAGTTAAAGAATAAAGGGTCTATGGCACATAATAGAATAATCAGGCTTTCTATGACTCACAGGTATTGAGACTCTTTTCAGAGACCCGCTTTAGATTCATTTAATAAAAATAAAAGCCAAGGAAACACCATAGGACCCTCTTGGCAATGGATCCCCTTCTCAAAAAATTTTTAAATGCACAACAAACACACGTAGGAATTCAAAGGAAACCAACTATATTAAAATATAATTTTTTAAACCTTTTAAAGTGTGATAAGGTAATGCATGTGTTTTATAATAATGTTTTAAATAATAAGACCTAAGGGTAGGTCTAATATCACCATAATTCTGATGCAGTAAATGAGTAAAAATAATGTTTCAAGATGACTTTAACAGTCACATATGGGAAACTATCTGGGATTTCTTGGTCACAAGATAGCAAGTACTAATACTACTTGGTTTGTTGTCTTCATTCAAAATTGAAGGAAATGCTTATTTTAGCCAAATTTAACATTTTACATGTACTGATCCAATTTCATGGATTTTTCTAATCCTAACTTTAGACTAATAAATCCTACCACAAAAAAAATCATCCTTCCCAGCCTCCATACTCCTGGGTCATTTTGTGGTCCTGCCCTTCCCCCTTATTTTGATCTTTCTCTTCCCTTTCCCACCTGCTCCCAGCACTCTGGTTCCAGCCCTGTGTCAGATGTCTGCTGTCTCCATGACACAAAGAACAAGGAATGAATCAGGATTGGAAGGAAGATAGCTACACCACGTCTTTCTTCCGAAAAAAAAAAGAGAAAGTTATGAATTATATCACTGATGTGAAGAAATAGGGGAAAGAAGCCCAGGATAGGGTATCATTCATTCCCCAAAAGGAAATCAAGTTATATATATATATATAATTTATTCTCGTGAAAGAATATTTTCTGAGCTTATTAATTTTGCTTAAATCTGCCCTCAAAAGCATTTTCAACCCAGCTCCTTGTTTCAAATATCTGTAAGATGGAACAAAAAGAACAGCATCTACTTCTTAAGGTTTTTGTGTGGATTAAATCAGTCAGTATATATATATATATATATATAATGGATTTAAAACAGTGTTCAACACAAGCTGAACATATAATTTAAAATTTTTTGTGTGTTTTTTTCTTATGCACACATAATTTTTAACTATTATTATTGTTGTATTTGGCATCTTGTATTCCAGATCCATGAACATTTCTGGCATGATTATTTGTATTAATAACATGTATAATAAGGATATAAGAAAGATAAGGTTAACCCAGAAAACTTATTTTTCATTTAAATGCTTCAAAACTAGAATACTACAATTCTTTCAGCTGCATTTTCATTCCTCTGGGGGGAAAGAACATCAGTGCCTCTTTAAAAGGTGCCTCTTGTAAATTCAGAAAAAAAAATTTGTTACCCATATTTCAAAGGGCTAATTTCCTTAATGCTGTATATAAAGACCTCCTACAAAACAATAAATAAAGGCCAGCAGTCATTGTACGGTGTGGGTGGGAGTGTAAACTGGTACAGCCACTTTGGAAAAAACTTTGATATAATCTAATAAAATGTAAAATGTGCATACTCTATCAAAGCACTCCTATTCTAGATACATATTATAAGGAAATGCAGACTTTTAAGCAACAAAATTACAGCACAAAGACATGCATAGCAGCATAGTTCCTCATTGGCCCAAACCAGAAACATCCCAAATATCTACCAAGTGTTAAATGGTTATATTGTGATATGTACGTGCAATGAAAATTAATAAATTATGATTATAGTCAACAACAAGAATACAATTTTATTTTATTAAAGATTTATTTACTCATGCATACAAGAACTGAGGTATAGTCCAGAGGTGCAGGGGGTGAGAGGAGTCACCAGAGACAGAGTGGGGAGCAGAACAGGTGGATCTACTGAAATACACTGCTGAGGGGAGCAGCAGGGGAGACAGGAGAGGTCTGCTGTGCCATTTGGGTCAGCTCCCTGGCCTGGAATCAAACTCCCAAAAGTTGTATTTCTTTTCTGCATTCAGGTTATAGTTCACAATGAAAGTATTTTTAAAAATAACATCTCTGGGGGCCTCCTTGGTGGTGCAAGGGGTTGAGTGTCACACTATGAAGCATCCACAGCCACTACAGAGCGAGTTCGACTCTGGCCAGGGATAGTGAAGCAGACCTCTCCTGTCTCTCCTGCTGCTCCCCTCAGCAGTGTATTTCAGTTGATCTGCCTGTTCTGCTTCCCACTTTGTCTCTGGTGAATCCCCTCACCTCTGCCCTGTACCTCAGTCCTTGTATGCATAAATAAATAAATATCTTTAAAACAGAAAAACAGCATCTCTGTACAAAAATGGACGAAGGTTGTGATACATTTCACAGAAAGGAAGATAAGAATGGCTCTTAAGGGGTCTTCCTGGTGGCCTTAGGGGTTAAGTCTAGCGCTCTCACCCTACAACCTGAGTTTGGTGCCTGGTCTGAGTTGGATCCATGGCCAGGGAGCTGACCCCCTATGGCGCAGCAGACCTCTCCTTTTTCACTCCCTGTGCCCCTTGACAGTGTGTTTCTGAAGATCTGCCTGCTCTGTTCTCCATTCTGTCTCTGGTGAATCCTCTCACCCCCTGCACATCTCTGCCCTGCACCTCAGTTTTTCATGCATAAATAAATAAATATTTTTTAAAAAATCATACCAAATCTCACTGTACTGTTGAAAGGATGAACTATGCTAACATTCGACTCTTAAAGAGTATTTAGCTGTGACATAACTATCGATATTAATCATTAGTGTTGTGTTGCCATTATTAAGCATACAACAAAATAGTGTTCAGTCATAAAATAAGAGGAAGCCCTACCGACATATACTACTCAAGGGTGATCTCCAAAACATATTTTTAAGTAAAAAACTAAAAAGTTATCAACAATGTTTATGCTTCCACTTGTGGAAAGGAGAGAAAAATTATCTTCACACATGTACTTATACTGACATAGAACATGTTTCTGGAAGGATATGCAATTAAGCAACACTGGTTGCTTCCCAAAGAAGTATGTTAAGAGACCATTAAATTCAACTATATATAATATTTCTCATCAAAATTTCCCTGTAGACTTAGCATTCACTGATGATTCTTGTGGGATCCAACTTTTTACTAATGGTTAAGGAATGAGTTGAGCCAGCATTTTCTCCACACTTACCAGTCAACCTTCAGCTGTGAGAGTGACACTGCCATCCCAGTGAGGCCAGAAGCCAAAAAGGATTATTCTCAGGCTGTAAATCAAATGGCATTAGCCCACTTAGGTTTTGGACTTAGCTCCCATTATTCTTTTCTTTTTTTCTGGATTTTCCCTTCTGTGATAAGAATGTCTGCCCTTGGCCTCCCCTGGTGGCGCAGTGGGTTAAGCAACTCACTACGAAGCAAACCGCAGCCACTGCAGCACGAGTTCCATCCCTGCTGCCGGCCAGGGGGGGGACCCACATGGTGCAGCAGACCTCTCCTGCTGTGCCCGCTGCTCCCCTCAGCAGTGT